>CM056056.1:5912515-6427515 GCA_029574335.1 Rana kukunoris
TTGTAGCATTTTTTATCGGATCGTGTGTATGCAAGACAGGCTTGAGAGGAATCACGTCGAGAAAAACATCGTTTTTTTCCATGACAAACGGTCGTGTGTATGCGGCTTTAGCCTGAAAAAAAAGCTAATGCATCCACCACATCTAAGGACTGATGAGCTCCAATATATTAAATTTTTGGGTTTAGTTATACTATTGGAGATGTAAGATTTGGTGTTTATGAACATGTGTTTGGCTTGTGGCTTGGAATTTCTGCAGCTGTTCTCTATTTCCTGGATGTGTAATTCTGTGGAGGAAGTTACATCACAATGACATCACTTCCTCCTCTATAAAAGAAATAGGATCTTCACGTCATAGGAATCCCGCCACTGAACTTTCTTCCTGCACTCTACTGAGTTCTGAAAATATTCAGTAGAAGGGATTTTTATCCTACTATGAATAATAAATTATTTATTGATAATCTCTACAGATAACAGTGGGAAGAAACTCTGGCGTCCTTCCTGGAAAGGGGTCATTATAACCCTCCTTGTGGGATTCAATATCATCCTCATCCGTGTCATTGGAGCTCTGGGTAAGTTATACTGTACAGTATAGTGGACACAACCCATAAGAAGGGACCTGTTTTATTAAACTGTCTAATGAAATGTAGAAGAGCACCGGAAATAGTTCTTCTCTCTGATTTGTGAACTGTGATAAACAAAGATCCTTTCAATGGGTAATGCCTAGTACACATGAGCGGGTTTTCCGACAGGAAAAGATCAACCGGAAATCCCAGGGGGGGGGGGACCGAGAACCTGCTTGTAACCTTTCCCCCATACAAACACAGATGAGAGCTTTGGTCGGGAATCCCGGGCCATGCTCCACCGCAGTTTTTCCCATAGGGAAACTGCCGGAAAAAGTCTGCTGGGAATGCCGGCGGGAAAAAAGAGAGCAGGTTCTCCTTTTTTTGTCCGGCGTTTTTTGGCAGTTTTTCCCTTCGGAAAAACTGCAAGGGAGCATACACATGGCCGGGATTCCCAGCCAAAAGCTCTCCTCGCAGTTTTCCCATCTGAAAACCCGCTCAGGCGTACAATGTTATGTCTCTTGTCTTTCAGTTTCCAAAGGTCAGTCTTTAGAAAAGAAGAACACCCAGTCATCTGCAGGTATGTTTATTTTTATTAGATACAGTCTAGAGCAGCTTTTTTTTAAATGTTTTTAATACAGAGGAACCTTTGAAATATTTTTTTTATGTCTTAAGCTCTGTACACACGATCAGACATGTCTGATAAAACTTGTCTGACGGACCGTTTTCATCAGACAACTCTGAACTTGTCTGATGGTCTGATGTGCGTACACACCATCGGACCAAAATCCATTCAGATCAGAACGCTGTGACGTAGAACACAACGACGTGATGAAAAAACGAAGTTCAATGCTTCCAAGCATGCGTCGACTTGATTCTGAGCATGCGCGGGTTTTTGGTCCAATGCTTTTGTGTACTAACCATCGAACCTGTCCGACGGACAGGTTTCATCAGACAGGTTTTAAAGCTAGTTTTAAAACTTTGGTCTGACGGACAACGATCCGATAGGCCATACACACCATCGAATTGGTCCGATGAAACTGGTCTGCAGACCAGTTTCATCAGACATGTCTGATCGTGTGTACAGGGCCTAAGGGAACCTCTACCTAAATATTACAGCCCGGATTCACATACATCGGCGCATATTTTACGCCGGCGCAGCATGGAGAGGCAAGCATGGAATTCACAAACAAATGCTCCCAACTCTGCACCAGCGTAGCGTATATTTCGTAGGCGTACGCCGGTGGAAGTAGGTGGAAGTGAGTTGGAAGTGGGCGTGATCCATGCTAATGATGTGCCGGCGCCAGACAAGTACTTAAAATGAACTGCGCATGCGTCGAGACGTAAACGCATCCCCGTGCGCATGCGCACAACCACGTCGAAACAACGGCCTAAGATACGCCGGATCACTGTGTACGCCGCAAACGTAATCTACGCCCAGCCAGACCCACGTCGACCCATATTCACAGACATCCAACGTACAATACGTAGGCTTGTGTTCCCTGGTCCATACCTTTGCATGGGTTGCGCCTCATCTATGGGGAATAACTTTACGCCAGACGTAAAACTTACGCAAACCATGCGCCGGGCGCAAGTATGTTTGTGAATCGGCGTATCTCCCTAATTTGCATATTTGAATAGAAAATCAATAGGAAAGCCACATGCGTCCAGCGTAAATATGCGCCCACTCTACGCCGACGTAGGCAAGTTGAATCCGGGCCTACATCTTTATCTCACAGCATATTTGAATGGTCAGAAAGTTGTAAAAGAATGGAGAATATTTGACACCCAAAGCAGATGTTATTGTTAACACTCTGCCCTATAAAGAAAAATAAAAAATAGTTTTAGGCCCGAAGTTTACATAAAACCCCCAAATATTGGACACTATAGAGAGAATAAAATAATGGTAGATCCATTTTTTTTTTTGCACAATGTTAGTGAAATGGTTTATGAAATGCCAAATTTCTGTAAAAATACACTAAAGTTAATTCTAGGAAAAACAGATTAAATAAATTACCCAGTTTTCTGGTAAAATATGAAAAATGAGGCTGAGCCAAGTAAATAGATACCCAACGTGTCAAGCCTTAAAATTGACAACAAACTTCAGTACAGTAGAACCTCGAATTGCGAGTAACACGGTTAACAAGCGTTTCGCAATACGAGCACTGTATTTAAAAAAAAACTGACTCGGTTTGCGAGTGTTGTCTCCCAAACGAGCAGGATTCAAGCCAAAGCGGTGTGCAATACCACATTTGGCCTGATGTGGGGAGCCGAGCAGAGCCGAACGGCGCTGATCAGAGGCGATTTGCGCCATTCTGAGCCATTCAGAAATGCTCAAAAAATTGCAGAAATATTCAGTTCCCGAGCCTTTACGAGGTCTTCCAAGTTCAGCCGAGGTGTCCTCAGCCCTTTCCGAGTGTTTCCTCTGGCCGCATGCGGTATTGCATGCCATTGAAGTCAATGTAAAACAAATTATTTTCGTTTCCATTGACTTCAATGGGTAAACTTTCTTTGATATACGAGTACTTTGGATTGCGAGCATTCTCCTGGAACGGATTATGCTCGTCATCCAAGGTTTCACTGTACGCTATATTTTCCACAGTTTATCAGTTTAGATCTAACCATGAACAATTGATCTAGAATTATTACTTTCACTCCAGTGTGCACAGTGATATGTAACAGGTTTAGAGCAATCAATGTTTTCGTGCATAGGTGCCACTAATGTAAGCAGTTATAGTTATACATGCATGTATTTTAAAACGTATTTTATCCAGAAAGCAGATGGAAGTTTTAGGTTCCTTTTCACATATTTGCCCTGTCTCCATACCATGTGCTGTAAAAATCTTGTTTACAAAGCTTAAGAGCATAAGCTGAAATTTACAAACACAAATTAGTGATTTAGAGCAGTGACTCCCCCTCATCATGAGTCCTGTTCTGAGGATTCATTATGAACCAGCATGGCTGAAAGCGGGCTTCTTTTGCAATGCTATCTTTAGCTAAGCCCCAGTGCTCTGGAAATCCCTTCTTAAATATTAGGAGTTAGAAAAACAAAAAATGTACATATTGTGAATGTATTTTTTATAAACATTATCATATATTATAGTATTTAGTATTATATTTTATAACACATAAAAAAAAATAAAAAAAAACTGACCCCAAACCATTATAATCTTTATTGTTATCTTGAGAATTAGCTTCATTGATAGGTAAATTAATCATTTTTACAATTAGTTTATAAGATAAAAAAAAAATTCACACAATAAAATAAATATAATTATTATATAATTTCTACAAAGACTTGTATTATTTTTCCATTGCTTTCATTGTTTATAGATCAGCTGCTTGTGGATATAAAGAAGCAGCTGTGTATGAACACCAGCAAGAAACTTGGTAAGTCCTGTTAGCTACTGTCCATTAGTGTTGCTCACGAATATTCGTATTGCGAATATTCGGCTCGAATATGGCATATTCGAGTATTCGCGATATATTCCGAATTTCGCGGTGAATATTCGCCATTTCGAATATTCGTATTTTTTCAATTTTTTTTTAGAACAGATCACATCCTAGAGATCCCCATCGACGTCTAAAAGCATTGCTGGTATGATTAGAGACCTTGGGCCGAGTAGCTGCAGCGATGATTTTATATTGCCGAAAAATCGCAATGCGATTATTCGGCAATAGCGATATCGCGCGATTATTTTCGGGATATTCGCAATATTGTTTTTAGCTAAAATAACACATATATTCGATTTCAGAGTGTTACTGTCGAAATTCCGCAATCAATTTCTCATTCGCATTTTTGCGAAATTACGATAAAATATCAAGAATATTCTGAGCCAATCAGAATGCTCCTTCCGCATTTGCCGAATATTCGCAATTATTTTGTATTGTAATATATCACGAATATTCTGAGCCAATCAGAGTGCTCCTTCCGCATTTGCCGAATATTCGCAATTATTTTGTATTGTAATATATCACGAATATTCTGAGCCAATCAAAGTGCTCCATTCCGCATTTCTCGAAATTTCGCAATTATTTTGTATTATAAAATATCACGAATATTCTGAGCCAATCAGAGTGCTCCTTCCGCATTTCTCGAAATTTGCAATTCGCGTTCGCATTCGCAATAGCGAAATTTCGCAATCATTTCATTTCCAAAAAATATCACGAATATTCGTATTTAGCGAATATATCTCGAATATTCGACTATATATTCGAGATATATCGCGAAATCGAATATGGCATATTCTGCTCAACACTACAGTCCATCAGGGACGTGCGGTGAGGTCAGTGGTTGCCAAGGCACTGGCTACTATCAGAGCCAGATACACACAGGTTGCATACACCGCATACGTTAGAGCGAGAGCAATAATTCTAGCACTAGACCTCCTCTGTAACTCTAAACATGTAACCTGTAAACATTTTTATAGCATCGCCTATGGAGATTTTTAGGTACTGAAGTTCCACAAGTATGCACAATTTTTAAGTGTGACGTGTTTGGTATCTATTTACTTGGCGTAAAATCATCTTTCACAAAAATCAGGCTATCTACGTTTTTTTTTTTTATTCGTGAAACAGTTTCTTTCCCAAAATAGGTTTTTGAAAAATTGCTGCGCAAATACTGTGTGCAATGGCCACTGTTTTATTATCTAGGGTGTCTGCTAAATATATATATAGAGTTTGGGGGTTCTGAGTAATTGTTTAGCAAATAAATGATGATTTTTACTTGTAAGAGAGAAATGTCAGAATTGGCCTGGGTGGCAAGGGGTTAATTACCATAAGTCATATACAAATAATTATTATATATTGTTTTTAAGGTAATTGACTATATTTTCAAAAACTGTACTCAAGCAGGTGGCTTAACAAACAAATTGCTGAAGTTTGAAATGATAACTTCCAACCAGTCATTTCACTGTAAATAGATACATAATACATTATTATCTTATAACATATAGCATAATAATATATCATTTAGTTCGCACCTTTTCAGCAGCAGAAGATTCTTATTCTCCCTCCTAACTGTGTGAGAAAAACATGGGATTGTGGGTAAATCTTATACACATAAACCCATGTTTTCTTCCTTGTAGATAAGAGGCCTGGGCTGGAAGGGAGTATTTGTCTTTTAGACACGCCCCCTTCTATGACACTACAGTGCCTCCACTGCGGCATTTTTATTGGACAGCTTGGGCCAATGGTACCATTGTTCCAAGACTCCAAGCTGTCCATTGAGCTCAGTGCCTCTGACAAGAAGTGAGGAGTAGTGTTGAGCAGAATATGCCATATTCGATTTCGCGATATATCTCGAATATATAGTCGAATATTCGAGATATATTCGCTAAATACGAATATTCGTGATATATTTTGGAAATGAAATCATTGCGAATTTTCGCTATCGCGAATGCGAATTGCGAATTGCGAATGCGAATGCGAAATTTCGAGAAATGCGGAATGGAGCACTCTGATTGGCTCAGAATATTCGTGATATATTACAATATAAAATAATTGCGAATATTCGAGAAATGCGGAATGGAGCACTCTGATTGGCTCAGAATATTCGTGATATATTACAATACACAATAATTGCGAATATTCGAGAAATGCGGAATGGAGCACTCTGATTGGCTCAGAATATTCGTGATATATTACAATACACAATAATTGCGAATATTCGGCAAATGCGGAAGGAGCACTCTGATTGGCTCAGAATATTCGTGATATATTACAATACAAAATAATTGCGAATATTCGAGAAATGCGGAAGGAGCACTCTGATTGGCTCAGAATATTCGTGATATATTACAATACAAAATAATCGCGCGATATCGCTATTGCCGAATAATCGCATTGCGATTTTTCGGGAATATAAATGAGCGCTGCAGCTACTCGGCCCAAGGTCTCTAATCATACCAGCAATGCTTTTAGACGTCGATGGGGATCTCTAGGATGTGATCTGTTCTAAAAAAAAATTGAAAACATTCGAATATTCGAAATAGCGAATATTCGCCGCGATATTCGCGTTATTCGCGAATACTCGAATATGCAATATTCGTAGCGAATATTCGCAATGCGAATATTCGTGAGCAACACTAGTGAGGAGAGGCAATGTGAGCTCATCCTCTCAGTCTGTTGCAAACAGTGTGTGGCAGCTTGTAATTAACCACTTAAGCCCCGGACCAAAATGCAGCTAAAGGACCTTGCCCCTTTTTGCGATTCGGCACTGCGTCGCTTTAACTGACAATTGCGCGGTCGTGCGACGTGGCTCCCAAACAAAATTGGCGTCCTTTTTTCCCCACAAATAGAGCTTTCTTTTGGTGGTATTTGATCACCTTTTTATTTTTTGCGCTATAAACAAAAATAGAGCGACAATTTTGAAAAAAATGCAATGTGTTTTACTTTTTGCTATAATAAATATCCCCCAAAAATATATATATAATTTTATTTTTCCTCAGTTTAGGCCGATACGTATTCTTCTACATATTTTTGGTAAAAAAAAATCGCAATAAGCGTTTATCGGTTGGTTTGCGCAAAATTTATAGCGTTTACAAAATAGGGGATAGTTCTATTGCATTTTTATTATTTATTTTTTATTTACTACTAATGGTGCCGACATTATGACGGACACTTCGGACAATTTTGACACGTTTTTGGGACACTCGTCATTTTCACAGCAAAAAATGCATTTAAATTGCATTGTTTACTGTGGAAATGACATTTGCAGTTTGGGAGTTAACCCCAAGGAGGCGTTGTAGGGGTTATCTGTTCCCTGTACGGGGGTGTGGCTGTAGGTGTGACATCATCGATTGTGTCCCACTATAAAAGGGATGACGCGATCGATGCTGCCGCCACAGTGAAGAAAGGGGAAGCCGTGTTTACACACGGCACTCCCTGTTCTTCAGCTCCAGGGACCGATCGCCGCACTGCAGTGGAGATCAGGTCCGCGAATCCCGCTGTCCCGGAGCTTCGGACCAGGTCACACCCGCGACCCATGGCTGGGTACTAGCACAGCACATACCTGTACACGGATCTGCCCAGCCATGCCATTCTGCCGACGTATATCGTCGGTAGGCGGTCCTTAAGTGATTAAACTGGCCACTCTTTATGTAGCTTCTGACAGGCTGCGCCAGGAGCCCTGTATCTCCGGAATCATAGATGATAGGAACCCCATATTTTGACCAGTGGTGGGATAGGACTTCAGGTTGCTGCCCTATGACCCTTAAAGCTTGATCCTTTTGTTTTTTTCCTTTTTATTATGTTTAAGACATGTGAGGCTCTGCCTCACCTGCCTCCCCTGACTGCACGTCCCTGCTGTCCATGTGATCTTATCAAGTAGAGAGCAACTGGGATGATGCACAAATGCAATCCTTGGACCTACAAAAAGAGGAAATTGGCCTTCAAAGGCAAAGTTAGAGCTTGGGGGTGGCTCATAATGGCTTGGTAATATACTTTATAGAGTTAGCAGCCATGACCTGGAAGGTATTTTAGAAGAATTGTAGTGTCCCCCCTGCATCTGGAAAATGGGTACATTAAAAAAAAAAACAATGACACTTGTGTGCATTTCAACATCTCTTACATCTGCAGATCTGAACACAGACTTGGTAGGTGGCTCTCAGGCCGCGTACACACGGCAGAGAACCTCGACGGGCAGAACACATCGTTCCGCCCGTCGAGGTTCTCTCCCGGCCGTCGAATTCGGCGACCCGCCCGTCGGGAATGGCAACCAGCCATTCTTCCAGGCGGGCCGTCGAGGAAATAGAGAGCGTGCTCTCTATTTCGGCTCGACGGGCTTCCCAACGGGAAGCTCGCCGAGACCGTACACACGGCCGAGGTCCTCGCTGGAATGTGCATTCCAGCGAGGTTCTCGCTGATTTTCAGCGAGAACCTCGGCCGTGTGTACGGCGCCTCAGTGTTGACTCTAAAACATTCTCCTTTATAAGCGTGCAGAAATTACAGGGGTTTGCTTTGGATCTGCCGCCTTGCGGGTGCACGGGCCTGAGCGCCAAGGTCTCTGTGACCGTGCCTGTGGGGACACGATGTCTGCTGGTGTCCTGCGATCATGTCACGAAACGGCCGTACAGGGGGGATGTCTCTGTAAACAACGCATCTCCCTGTTCTGCCTAGTGACAGGACAGTGATCTGATGGTCTGCTCCCTCTCATCGGGAGCAGTGATCAATGTCATGTCACAGTAAGCCACGCCCCCACACAGTTAGAATCACTCCCTAGGACACATAACCCTCTAGTGGTTAACCTTTTCTCTGCTCATCACATTTACACAGTAATCAGTGCATTTTTATAGCACCGATCATTGTATAAAGGACAATGGTCCCAAAACAGAATCAAAAGAGTCCGATGTGTCCGCCATAATGTTGCAGTAACTTTTGTGCAAACCATCAATAAACGCTTATTGTGATTTTTATTTTTTTGTGATTTTTTTTTTACATATCAGCCTAAACTGAGTTTTTTTAATTTATATATACATATATACACACATATATATATATTTTGGGGGGGATATTTATCATAGCAAAAAGTAAAAAAATATTTTCTTTTCTTTTTTAAATTGTCGCTCAAATTCTGTTTATAGCGGAAAAAAAAAACTGCAAAGGTGACCAAATACACCAAAAGAAAGCTCTATTTCTGGGGAAACAATTTTGTTTGAGAGCCACGTCGCACGACCGCGCAATTGTCAGTTATAGCAACGCAGTGTGGAATCGCAAAAAGTGGCCTGTCATTTGGCAGCCAAATCTTCTGGGGCTGAAATAGTTAATAGGCATATTGGGCCGGATTCACAGCCAACGGCGCATCTTTGTGCGGGCGTAGCGTATCTTCTTTACGCTATGCCGGCGCAACTTTGAGAGGCAAGCATGCTATTCACAAAGAATATGCGCTCACGTCGAAATAGCGGCCTAAGATACGCCAATACACTGCCTACGACGTGAACGTAACCTACGCAAAGCCCTATTCACGTAGTACTACGTAAACGTCGTAAAATACGGCGGCTGTTCCAAAGTCCATACGTTTGAATGAGTTGCGCCTCCTATATGGGGAATAACCCTTACGCAGACCACGTATCTTTTCCGCCTGGCTCATCTATGTTCGTGAATCGGCATATCTTACTCATTTGCATATTTAACATGGGAACGCCGAATGCGTCCAGCGTAATTATGCGCCCACGATACGCCGGCATAGGCAAGTTACATCGGGCGGCTGAAGCCTTGTTTTACGACGTATCTCGCTTTTTGAATCGGCGTAGAGATGCGACGGCGCACATTTGTACATCGTGCATCCGGGCCATTATGCTCTGTGTAAATCCACTGCAACAGAGCAGGTATGTATAACATGTTTGTTATTTTTATTGGAAATAAAACAAGACTTTACAATCATTTTAAGTTGACGTTGTTTGGCTAAGATAGCCGGGTTTGGATGCCAAGGTTTATGGTCATGAATTTATTTAGATTTTTAAAGCAATGAAAACATTTTCTTCTAGAATGTGTGATGTGTCCCGATGGTTGGTTGCGGTACAGAGAGAACTGTTATTATATTTCATCTGATGACGAACACAGAACATGGAATGAGAGTCGGGAAGTGTGTGAAGAGATGGGAGCTCATCTACTGGTCATAGAGGACCGGGAACAGCAGGTATGGTATAATATGGCAATAGATGGATGGACAGATACAGAGAATATATACTCCATCTTTCATAGATTGCATTAAGGTGAAAACATTTTTTCCTTTACAACTCCTTTAACCACTTAAGGACCGCCTCCTGCACATTTACGTCGGCAGAATGGCACAGCTGGGCACAGGCACGTACAGGTACGTCCTCTTTAAGTGCCCAGCCGTGGGTCGCGAGCGCGCGCCAGCGACCCGGTCCGAAGCTCGGTGACCGTGACCGTTGGACCCGTGGACACTGGAGTACAGCGATCAGTCCCCGGAGCTGAAGAACGGGGAGAGGTGTGTGTAAACACAGCTTCCCCGTTCGTCACTGTGGTGCCGTGATTGATCGTGTGTTACCTTTCATAGGGATACACAATCAATGACATCACATCCACAGCCACACCCCCCTACAGTTAGTAACACATATGAGGTCACATTTAACCCCTTGTGGTTAACTCCCAAACTGCAATTGTCATATTTACAGTAATCAGTGCATTTTTAATGCATTTTTTGCTGTGAAAATGACAATGGTCCCAAAAATGTGTCAAAATTGTCCAAAGTGTCCGCCATAATGTCACAGTCATAAAAAAATCGCTGATCGCCGCCATTAGTAGTAAAAAAAAAAAAAATAATAAAAATGCAATAAAACTATCCCCAATTTTGTAAACACTAGGGGCCAGATTCAGAGAGCCATTACGCCTGTCTAACTGGTGTTAGACAGGAGTACTTTCAAATTACGCGCGCCGTATCACTAGTTTGAATCCTCAAACCATGATACGGCGGCGTTGGGCTTCGATCTGACAGGCTTACGTCTTCGTACGCCTTCGGATCTACGCTGCAATCTTTTTGCGGCCGCTGGGTGGAGTTCGCGTTGTTTTCAGCGTCGGGGTATGCAAATGAGCTTTTTTCGGCGATCCACGAAGTTACGAGCGTCGTTCGCAATCGCGTACGTCATTTTTTCGCTACATAAAGTTAAACCAGCTATTAGCTGGTCTAACGTTACGTGGCTCATGTTAAGTATGGCCGTCGTTCCCGCGTCGACGTGATTTTGCGCAATGCACGGCGGGAAATTTCTGAACGGTGCATGCGCAGTTCGATCGCGGCGGGGACGCGCTTAATTTAAATGCCTCACGCCCCCTAATCGCGTAGTTTAATTCCGCCGGGAGAAATACACTACGCCGCCGTACCTTACGGGCCAAAATCTCTCTGAATTCCTCCTAGAGCCAGGTAAAATACGGCGGCGTAGAGTATCTCTGATACTCTGCGGGAATCTAATTCTTTCTGAATCTGGCCCTATAAATTTTGCGCAAACCAATCGATAAACGCTTATTGATAATTTTTTTAACCAAAAATATGTAGAAGAATACGTATCGGCCTAAACTGAGGAAAAAATATATTTTTTTATATATTTTTTGGGGGATATTTATTATAGCAAAAAGTAAAAAATATTGCATTTTTTTCAAAATTGTCGCTCTATTTTTGTTTATAGCATAACAAATAAAAACCGCAGAGATGATCAAATACCACCAAAACAAAGCTCTATTTGTGGGGAAAAATACGTCAATTTTGTTTGGGAGCCACGTCGCACGACCGCACAATTGTCAGTTAAAGCGAGGCAGTGCCGAATCGCAAAAACTGGCCAGGTCCTTTAGCTGACTAAAGGTCCGGGTCTTAAGTGGTTAAAGGAGAATTGTAAAATGAAAGATTAGTTAAACCCACAAGTTTCTATTTTTAACACTTATTCCTTTAGAATATATCGGCTTTTGACATTTGCAAATGCAACAATTTAGAAATCGGATAAATGGTTTAGCGCTGGGAAACACTTTTTGAAAGATAAAAAGTGAATTTTAAACAATTATATAGATCAGACCATGAGGGACAAATGAGGAGGAAAGAGGGACTTTTGCTCCAAATCAGGGACAGTTAGGAGCTATGCAATGTGTGTGTCGGATGTCTGTGGTTGGATTGTGTGACAGATGATGTTCTCTTTTCCTAGGAGTTTATAAACAGATTCAGCAAAGGACAAGCATATGGCGTGTTCTGGATGGGTCTGTACAGAGATGGGGATGGAGATGGATGGAGATGGGTGGACGGTCAGCACTATGATATCAGCCTGTAAGTGACTCTTCATCTACACTGAGAATATGAATGTTGTTCATCCAGAAAACAAAAGATCCTCATAACTCCTCATTGTTATTTATTACACAGATTACAGATATCAGAGAAATATTCAGGAGACTGTGTATGGATGGGAGCAGGTTCTGCATATAATAAGGATGACTGTCTATCCAAACACAACTGGATTTGTCAGAAGAGATCCCTGAAGATCTGACAGATTCCTCCCAACATACAGACACTGTACAGACCACAGATCACCCACAATACAGAGTGATAGAGGAAGATTACATCCAATGTTCTATATCATCACCATTCTAGATGTTATCAATCTATTCCTGCAATAGGAGATCCAGGTCTATGTAGAAATTGTCATATTACGTGTTTAATGCCTTTAATTATTATTAGCCTCTTGCTGACCATGTAATATGTGCGAGCTTGAATGTCCTCACGCTGCACATATGTGACCACAGGCAGCAGAGCTTCCCAGCACAGCGTCCCCAACACAGTGACTGAGCTGTCATAGGCAGTTCTCAGTCTCTGCTAAACATGTGCAATTTGTTTGAAAAAAATGGAAATTCAGAAATTCAAAAAATATCAGAAAACCTAAAAAATTCAGAAATTCAAAAACCTGAAAATCTAAATTAACTAACTAATACTTAACACATTCTGACCACTTTCTACAGAATCAATCGCTTATGGGATAGGTAAAAAAAACCATATATTCCCTTAATGTAAGGTGACCAGATTTTTAAAATGAAATCCGGGGACATATTTTTTCTTTACTAGTAATGGCGGCAATCAGCGACTCTCTGCCCGTCGCCCCCCGCCTCACAGCCTCTCAAGTCTTTATTCTTCGGGCCCCGGCTACTACTGGGTGTGGAGTGGAGGAAGATCACTCCACCAGGGAAGGCAAAGGCAGGTGGCTGGCCAGGATTTGAGCCAAAGCAGAAGAACATGTGAGCGAAGCTGAATGGGCATGCACCCGAAACTGAAGAAATATTCTGTCCGCTCCGACCAGCACATGATCATCAGAAAGGGGCACAGATTCTGGAAAAAATACATCCCCCCCTATGTTAGTAGGCACGGCGGTGCAGGGGTGTGTAATTCTAATTTTTTTATTTTAATTCTGCCCCTGCCCCCTATTAAATCCAATCTGGGGACAAAACCAGGGACAGACTTGGTCCGGGGACAGTGTCCTCAATCAGGGGACTGTCCCCTGAAACTGGAGATGTCTGGTCACCCTACCTTAATGGGTAACAATTGTAGCCCATTAGGGCTGGAGCTGTGACCACCACATAGACCTGCCGATGGCAAGTTAATTAGGCATAAAAAACAACACACATCAAGGCAGCGCTAGATAATCAAACACATACCCATTGCTCAAGGTGTGCTATCATAAATAGTGCATATAGATTAAAGTCCAAATATACACATGACTATGGTATAACTAAACATGACCCTTAACTGCTAAGCAACCACATTTTACCCAACCTCTATTTTAATAAATAACCGAGACCACCACTTAATGTTGGAGTAAAAAACTGGCCGTAGCAGCCTCCATTTATTTTAAATAACTTCTTAAATATTAAATAACCTTTATTAACAAAAAACATATATGTAAACCTGAAATATAATCACATTTTCTTTTAACCCTACTAGTGCTGGACTTTGCAGGAACATTAACACAACTTTTTAACCCTTGAAAAACCTTTATGAGCACTGCGGTACCTAACCTCTGGTCATAGGCCTCAAGCCGACAAGCTGGCTCAGAGACGACCACTGACCGCAGTGCCCCCATTAAGAACCTCCCAGCTACACCTTGGTAAACTGGACTAACAGCCCCTTCAGAACCTATACCACCTCTGGGTAATGGCATCCACTTTAGGGTAATTTCTTCTCCTGCAAAGTCCAAACACCCGCCACCAGCACCCAAAGGTAACTCCTTACCTTTGGGCGCACCTCCACACCCTCAGTGCCCGTTGCACACCGTCCTGGAGGCCCAACACCCACATGTCAATCCCCACATCCGTCAAATGAACTCCATCTCCCCGCTGGTACCTCCACGTATCCACCTCCAACTCCGGATGCCTGACCACCAACCCACCATTTCTGATAACAAAACGTGCCACGTCCCGGTTAACCTTCCTCCTGGCCCTGTTCACTCCCTCTACCGACCTGGCCATCCTCCAGGATGACCGGCGAACAATATCTGACCACACGACTACCGTGTCCGGGTAGGCCATGCGGATCCTTAAAAAATCAAACTTAATGTCTCTTGCGACGTCCAACATTGTACGAACCCCAAGGTCGTTGCCCCCCACGTGTAGTAATAAAACATCCGGCGAACGGTCTAATTGTGCAAACTTGTGCACTTCCGGAACCACCCTGCCCCACAACATACCCGGAAAACCCAAACATCGAACACTCGCTTCATGTCTTGGTACCCCAAGCTGACGACCGTCCGGTCGCATGTCCGCTCTCCTAGCCCCCCAATGAACGAAGGAGTGGCCCATTATCCAAACCAGTCCCTGTCCCGTACCTGAAAGACATGAAACAAAATTACGTCACCACCAGACTTTCAAGAGACGCTCCCGTCCCCCGTAATCACATGGACCCTTACCAAAAACCCTGGCCCCCCTGAGCCTAGTGAGTGACCCCCCCCCTTAAGACCCTCCAGGTTCCCCAGGTTCCCCTGTGTGGCCTGTTCTCCCATTAACCCCCGGGTCACCAACAACTGTGGTCTCACATACAGCCGAAACCTCCTTGACTCCCATCTGCCAATCCTTTTTACCAACTCATCATCCATGCCACTACGTGCAGCCTCCGTCGCGGCACCGATGCGAAAAGAGTGTGCTGAAAACTCCCTTGCCACGAGGCCCAATGCCCCCAAACACCTCCTGAACACCGTCACAAACTGGTACCGTGACAACGGTGTACCATTCTCATGCACCAGAAATGTACCACCCAACGTCTGTACACCCCTGCAACTTCAACCAAAATGTCAAACCTGCCAATTTCTTATCCAACACGGAGTGGGACACCCCCGCCTCCATGTTCCTAGCCACAAAATACAGCACTAGACCCCGTACTTCAGGCCCCTCCGGGTCCACCACCGCCTCGCGAACCAGAGCCTGCCACTCTAACCATACCTTCTTGTAGGCCGCCCATGTGCCCACACTTACCGACTTTTTGATCCAATCGGAGATGATTCCAACGGAATCTCCCATAGCCACTCTGGACAGGGTACCCCCTGCTCTTCCGCTTCCGGCACCAACTCCCGGAACCTGTCCCACTGAAAGCGAGACAAGGCGTCAGCCACTACGTTTTCCACACCCGGCAAATGCACCGCATACATAAATACATTCATCTGCAAACAGCGCAGCACCAGGTGCCGCAATAGCCGAATAACCGGTGGGGAAGATGCCGTGATCCTGTTAATCACCTGAACTACCCCCAGATTGTCCCCATGGAACCGGACTTTCCGGTCCCGGAAGGACGAACCCCATAGCTCCACTGCAAGCACCACCGGAAACAATTCCAGTAGCACCAGGTTTTTGGTGAACCCCGCTTCCAGCCAGGACTGGGGCCAAGGCCCAGCACTCCACTGACCCTGAAAATATGCGCCAAAACCCGAGCCCCCGGCCGCATCTGTGAACAACTCCATGTCGAAGTTGCTGACCGGACTGGACATCCACAAGGCCCTTCCATTAAAGGACTCCAAAAAGGAGTGCCACATCAACAGGTCATCCCTGTGATCCTGCACCAGACGGACATAGTGCCTAGGGGACCTGACCCCCACTGTACTAGCCGAGAGGCGCCTGCAAAAGACTCTCCCCATCGGCAGAATGCGGCACGCGAAATTGAGCTTACCCAATAGCGACTGCAGTGCTCGGAGCTGCACCTTCCGCAGACCTAACAACTCGCTAATCTCCGCCTTGAGGCCGTTCAGTTTGTCTAGCGGCAACCTGCACTCCATTGCCTCTGAATCAATCACAATTCCTAAAAATTGAATGACCGACTTGGGTCCTTCCGTTTTCTCGGGCGCCAGCGGCACGCCGAAGTGCTCTGAAATGTGCTCCAACGTGGCTAACAATATTGCGCAAATGCGCGACCCCGCCGGGCCGATGCAAAGGAAATCATCCAGGTAATGTATCACGGAGCTCACTCCGGACACATCCCTAACCACCCATTCCAGGAACGAGCTGAACTGTTCGAACAAAGCGCACGAAATGGAGCAGCCCATCGGCAGACACTTGTCCACGTAGAACTCCCCACCCCAGTGGCAGCCCAACAGCCGAAAGCTATCCGGATGAACCGGGAGCAGTCGAAAGGCGGCCTCAATGTCTGACTTGGCCATCAACGCCCCCCGGCCGTACCGGCGAACCCATCCCACCGCAGCATCAAAAGAAGTGTAGCACACCGTAAAATCCCCCACACTGATGGCATCGTTGACCGACCCACACTTGGTGAATGAGCCGGAACTTGTTCGGCTCTTTCTTTGGCACCACCCCCAACGGTGAAACCACCAACCCTTCCAAAGGAGGGGAGACAAAGGGGCCCCCCATACGGCCCAGCGCCACTTCCTTCAGCAGTTTCTCGGAAACCACTTCCGGACGTTGTAACGCAGAACGCAAATTTTTTGCCACCGGGGGGACCACCGCCAAGTTGCAAGGAATCACAAAACCCTCAGAAAAGCCCCTTTCTAACGACAGAGCAGCCACCCTGTCCGGATACCTACCGAGAAACGGTTGCATCCTTTCCACCATCACCGCAGTCCTCCCTCTTACTCGCAGAGTCTCCGGGACGCCCCCTGCCTTGCTTAAAACAACGGGAAGAGGGGTGATTACCCCCACAGCCAGAGCACTCGTGCTTGAACCGGCAGGACCCTCCAAACTTGCAGTTACCCTCGTTGAACTGCCAGCAAACCCCCTTTTTCTTTCCGGCCGACTGACCTGGGGAAGAGGTTCCGCCGGCCCCCCCCTGAAAAAACGGAGCAGACGTCCGCGGAGCCGACATAAGCCGCATCCAAAGGCCGATGTCCTTGGTATCCCACCTAATATCTGGCCTAATTGCCCGGCGCTGCCGGAATTGCTCATCGTATCGGAGCCACCCCGTGCCCCCGTAACACCGATAAGCCTCGCTGATGGCCTCTTGGTAACTGAAGAGCGCCGAACAGTGTTCGGGGTTTTTCTCGCCAATCACGCTAGCCAAGATCGAATAAGCCTGCGACCAATTCGTAAACGTCCTGGGAATAAGCCTATAACGCCTCTTCTCTTCATCCTCCTTCTTGGACTCCTCCGGCTTAACCCTGTCCAGGTTAAACTTCTCCAGAGGCAACAGCGCAAATATCTCAACATATTCGCTCTTCCAAATTTTCTCCCTCACCTCCTGCTTCAAATGCGAACCCAGGGGTGCCTCATAACAAGTGTAAACTTCTCCCCTTGCCGCGTCCGCCAACCGGACCAAGTCCCTTTTTTTTGCAGAGTCACCCCCTGCATCACCCTTTGCACTTGGCTGTGCAGCAGGCAAAGCCCCATCCACCGCCAAACTCGACCCTCCATCCCCTGGCACCACTGTCCCAGTCACTGAAGACGCCACCACGGGTACTATCGCCCCGGCTCCTAACGCCGGCGCCCAGGCGGCCGCCGGGCCCATGGCAGGGCTCTCCCCCCCCTTTAACTGGCTCACCAATGCCTCTAAACCCACCAAAAAATGCTGCAACCCAGCGCCCTCACCTGACTGCACCCCCTGGGCCCCAGACATACCCCCACTACCCCCCGCCGCCGCGGGGACTACCAACCTACCCCGGGAGCCCCCCCCCGGCCCCCAGACAACACACCATCATTGCATAAGACATCAGAAAAAACCGAAAACTACTTACCGGGCTGTCTGGAAGCAATCCCACCAGCCGCACGCCTCGTCTCCCGCGGTGCGAACTCCGTCCTAGGAACGAACTCCTCCTCCGAGCCGGACAGCTCACCCTCCGAAAGCATACCAGGCCGGACGTCTTCTCCAGATGATGGCCCACCAGGCGACTCGGGCCTGACAGCTGAGGGCCCAGAGCTGGCCTCGCTCACCCTGCGCGCTTTCCCCGACGCTTTTCTGGGTGCCGCACATTCTCTGCCGTCTTCCACTCCCCCACGCCCATCGTCCCCCGGGCTGGATTGGTGGTGGCTGGCCGCGGATGGCGACAGGCTAGCCACCGCATGTACAGACCTCCCCCGCCGAGGCTCCCGGACCTCCGGTGCACAACCGGGGTTGGAGCCCCCATCTCTCTGCTCCACACGCTGGGCGGGCCTGGCCGCCGCTTTTGAGCCCCCTGGCTGCCCCCCCCCTGCACCCCGCTGCTGTCTAGCTGCCGTTTCGTGCCCCCCCCCCGCCGCCCTGCGCTTGGTGGTTGGGGCCGGGGGAGACCGGATGGGGCTCCCTTCCCGCCTGCGGGACGTGGAGGAAGGACCCGGGGAGTAACAGCTCGGGGGCCGCGAAACGCGGGTGCGGGACCCACTACCACCCCCCCCCCCCGGACCGGGGTAACGACCGGCGCGTCCTCCCGCAGGAGGAGAGGCCCCAGCGCGGCCTGCAGCCACCCCTCCCCGCGGCGCTCAGCCTCCTCCCGGAGCTGAGAAAATAAACGATCGGTGCCAGACATGGCAGGGCAAGAAGAAAGTAGGAAGGAACAGCGCGAACGGAAAAAAGAAAACGCGAATAGTTACCCCCTAAATCAGGCAGAGCACTAAACCCCAGCAGCACGTCCTCACTGAAAACTTTCCTCCATGTGTGTTAGCCCGGGAAGGAGGAGGAGGGGAATTTAAAACCTCCCCTCCCCTCCCTCAGCCAACACACAACACCACTCCCACCGACCAGACCAGGGCTTAGTTAACCCTGTCATGGCCGGCACTCCACTTAATGGCTTTGCCATTGCTACGTGTCTTACTGGATTATAAAATGTATACACTCTACATTGAAGCAAAGTTCCACCCAAAATGGAACTTCTGCTTTTCGGGACCCTCCCCCCCTCCGGTGTTACATTTGGAGGGGGGAGCAGATACCTGTGTAATGCAGGTATTTGCTCCCACTTCCGGGCATAGATACCTGAGCCACCCGTGGGTATCTGTGCCACTTCTGGCACCTTCTCCGTCCCCCCGCTGTCTTCTGGGAGACACACAGGCCCCAGAATACAGCAGGGACCAGTGGGATAGCGCAGCGCGAGTCACGCATGCGCAGTAAGGAACCAGGAAGTGAAGCTGCAAAGCTTCACTTCCCGATTTCCTTACCAAAGATGGTTGCTGCACCACCCAAGAGCTGAGCGATAGATCGGCTTCGGATGCCGAACTCTCGGGCGCCCAGGACAGGTAAGTGTCAATATTTTAAGATTTAGCAGCTGTAGTATTTGTAGCTGCTGACTTTTAAAAAATAATAATTTTGGCAGACCTCCCTATTAAGTATATTGTCCAAAAACAGTATTTGATTTCCACACTGGATCAAGTGCTGTCATCATCACCTCCACACATGAAAATACGGGGGGCTAAAAGGGTCCCCCTATATATCAGACTCTTACCAGAATATACTGGATAACAGGCAAAAACACCAGATCTTGGTTTGAATACTCTCTCTGGATGGTAATTCCCAGATCCTGTTGCAGTCGGCAGGACGGGTCAAACAACTTCATTATCCAGCTGCTTTCTAGAGGCCTCCATATAAGGCCTCGTACACACGAGGCAATAGATTTGTTCAAATCGGTCGGACCGACCGATTTGAACAAATCTGTTTGCTAGGATTTTGGTTTGCTCGCGTGTACACACGAGCAAACCAAAATCCCCGCCAGTAGACGGCGCGCTGACGTGGCGGTGACGTTGACGCCGCCACGTCACCGCACCAGGAAGTAAAACACTTCCGCGCATGCGCCGAATCCATTCGGCGGCGGTGCGAGGCGACATGTCTGCTGGTAAGTGTACTAACCAGCAGACATGTCGGGCGGACAGATTCCCACCCGATAGATTTCAAAGCATGCTTTGAAATCTGTCGGGTGGCCAAATCCGTCGCCTCGCCCGTACACACGATCGAATCTGTCTGCTGGGACGGTCTAGCAGACCGTTTCCAGCAGACAGATTTGATCGTGTGTACGCGGCCTAAGTAATAACTTACTAATAATAACTAACTATTAAATTATAGGTATTGGAATTTCCTTTTAAATGTGACTGTTAGACCGCTTTCACACTGAATCGTTTTTACAGCGTTTTAGCGTTAAAAATATTACGTTTGAATTTACGTTTTTATAAACAATGTTATCTGGACCCTGAACCTGTTGTCTCCCTCCTGGACTTCGGATCTGATCCATCCTGACCCGATCCCTGTCCTGGACTTTTCCTTCTTGTTCATTCCCCGTCCGCAGCTACTTCCTGATCCCCCGTGTATGACCTCGGCCTGGCCTGTTTATGATTCCGGTATTTCCCTTGCTGTACATATCGTCTTTAGTGTTGTTTTTGTCACTGTGGATCTTTGTTTGTTGCACTGAGCTTGTTGAAGGTGGTGGGGTGTTACCCCCCCTCTTCTTAAATAAATCACCCTTTTTACCTATATCTGTTTGGATTCCTCTTTTGCAATCACACAGTACTGGTTTATTTCTAATCACTGACACAGAGATATTTGCAATTTCCCAGAGTGACACCTTCTCCTGCGCCGTCTTGAAAGGGCACACCGTTTCAAGCCGGCGCCATGCCGTCATGCACGGGAGTGACATCACGCGACTCCAGCCAGTCACAGACCCGGAGTTCACGGCCCCTGGATGAAGAGGAATGAAGTATGGCCGCTCGCTGCTATGGAGAAAGACGGTGACATCTCAGGCTTCTCCTGCAGGGAAGTGTCAAATAATGGGCTACTATGCGATGCTTAGTAGCCCACAGGGATGGACTGGCCATTGGGACTACAGGGAGTTTCCCGGTGGGCCGATGGCTCAGTGGGCCGGCTTCAGTGACAGCGGACCGCTGCCCCCCTCCGCTTTTCTATCTCTCCCTCCCCACAGCGCTCACCTGGGGGGAACAGAGAATCAGGGGGACGACAGAGGAGCATGGGGAGGGGACAGACAGCTGACTCAACAGCTATGGCCTGGGAGTTTCTCACTTCTGCCCAATCTTGTCCCATAAGGGTGGGCACCCAACTGATTCTTTGCCCCGGGTGAAGTAATGTCTAGCTTCCCCACTGGTACTGCCTATAAGAGTACCAGTATCTAATAAAGTAGAACGGCTAGTGGTGGGGGAGAGGAGGCTTGGGTGGCTGGGGAAGGGCGGGAATTGTCCCGGCCGCCATGGGAGAGACCTGTCAAAGTGGGCCAGTCTGGATAAAGTCCAGGGCCAAATTGTTGTCCCAGTCCAGCCCTGGTAGCCCTTTATGCTTTACCTTTGCAGTGAGACATACTGTAGAAGAAGAAAACCCCATCAGGATTTACTTCCTCTTTAAGCTTTGACAATGTACAGGGAGCGCAGAATTATTAGGCAAATGAGTATTTTGACCATATCATCCTCTTTATGCATGTTGTCTTACTCCAAGCTGTATAGGCTCGAAAGCCTACTACCAATTAGGCATATTAGGTGATGTGCATCTCTGTAATGATAAGGGGTGTGGTCTAATTACATCAACACCCTATATCAGGTGTGCATAATTATTAGGCAACTTCCTTTCCTTTGGCAAAATGGGTTAAAAGAAGGACTTGACAGGCTCAGAAAAGTCAAAAATAGTGAGATATCTTGCAGAGGGATGCAGCACTCCTAAAATTGCAAAGCTTCTGAAGCGTGATCATCGAACAATCAAGCGTTTCATTCAAAATAGCCAACAGGGTCGCAAGAAGCGTGTGGAAAAACCAAGGCGCAAAATAACTGCCCATGAACTGAGAAAAGTCAAGCGTGCAGCTGCCAAGATGCCACTTGCCACCAGTTTGGCCATATTTCAGAGCTGCAACATCACTGGAGTGCCCAAAAGCACAAGGTGTGCAATACTCAGAGACATGGCCAAGGTAAGAAAGGCTGAAAGACGACCACCACTGAACAAGACACACAAGCTGAAACGTCAAGAATGGGCCAAGAAATATCTCAAGACTGATTTTTCTAAGGTTTTATGGACTGATGAAATGAGAGTGAGTCTTGATGGGCCAGACGGATGGGCCCGTGGCTGGATTGGTAAAGGGCAGAAAGCTCCAGTCCGACTCAGACGCCAGCAAGGTGGAGGTGGAGTACTGGTTTGGGCTGGTATCATCAAAGATGAGCTTGTGGGGCCTTTTCGGGTTGAGGATGGAGTCAAGCTCAACTCCCAGTCCTACTGCCAGTTTCTGGAAGACACCTTCTTCAAGCAGTGGTACAGGAAGAAGTCTGCATCCTTCAAGAAAACATGATTTTAATGCAGGACAATGCTCCATCACACGCGTCCAAGTACTCCACAGCGTGGCTGGCAAGAGAGGGTATAAAAAAAGAAAAACTAATGACATGGCCTCCTTGTTCACCTGATCTGAACCCCATTGAGAACCTGTGGTCCATCATCAAATGTGAGATTTACAAGGAGGGAAAACAGTACACCTCTCTGAACATTGTCTGGGAGGCTGCGGTTGCTGCTGCATGCAATGTTGATGGTGAACAGATCAAAACACTGACAGAATCCATGGATGGCAGGCTGCATGAGTGTCCTTGCAAAGAAAGGTGGCTATATTGGTCACTGATTTGTTTTTGTTTTGTTTTTGAATGTCAGAAATGTATATTTGTGAATGTTGAGATGTTATATTGGTTTCACTGGTAAAAATAAATAATTAAAATGGGTATATATTTGTTTTTTGTTAAGTTGCCTAATAATTATGCACAGTAATAGTCACCTGCACACACAGATATCCCCCTAAAATAGCTAAAACTAAAAACAAACTAAAAATTACTTCCAAAAATATTCAGCTTTGATATTAATGATTTTTTTTGGGTTCATTGAGAACATGGTTGTTGTTCAATAATAAAATTAATCCTCAAAAATACAACTTGCCTAATAATTCTGCACTCCCTGTAAACCTGGAAGCTGATTGGTTACTATGCAGAGCTGCACCCGATTTTGCACTTCCTAGTTTTAGTAAATCAACCCCAAAGTGTGTCATTAGTAGGATTACGATGTGAAAATAAAGTGAAAAAGTCAGAAAAGCGAAAACAAATTCAGACATCTCATGTAAGGACTGGGAAACTGCAACATTTTGGTTCAGATAGACCTTAAGCCTTCATACCTTAAGACTTTATAAAGTGACACTAAACCCACATCATAAAAACTATCAGTACATGGTGTATTACATGCTGTTCATACTCACTCAGTCACTATGAGATTTTTTTCTGTAATCTGCAAAAAAACTGCTGCTCTCCATCTCCTTCTGTCCATGTCCCCACTGCAGTTGGGAACTTTGTAAGGTATTTCCTCCCTATCCCATCTCAGTAGCCCATGTGACTATAGCGTCACACATGGGCAACAGCTTCCCCTTTACTTCCGACCACAACTGGTTCTCCGGCCGGCATAACCGTCACTTCTTATTGGGCTGCAAGCAGCAATCCCAACCCCAGGCTGCTCTCTTGCTTCTGAATAAGCCCTCAGACAGACTAGCAGCCAGATGTCCCCGGGAGAGGCCTCAGGCTCTGGCCTAGCAGCCTGGGACAGCACAACACACGACCACCTAGACAGCCACCCAGGTGGCACAGAACCCTAATCACCTGACCTCACCCAAATAAATAGGCTTTCCCAGTAAGCCAAGGGATTCCAGAAAATCCCTGCCCGTTGGCTGAGACACCCTATCCATTCCTAATCTGTCCTTTTAATGCCCTTGTCTTATCTAATGCCACTAAGTACCCGGCCACCTAGTGGCAGAAGAGAGAAGTACAGCAATTCCAGAATTAGGGCGAGACCAATTGACCCCGAACAATTGGCCAAGCCCACTAACAATCAGCAAATACATTTAGGAGCAACCCTGCCTAAACATTAGGGTGCTACATCTATGCATGGTCACAAACAGACACACATACTCTGAAATACAGGATGCTATGACCTTCACATTGTTCTTCATGATCTGACTGAAATGGGCAGATCTCAGCCTGGGTGACCACACAGGAACAGGGGGTGTAAGTGCAGTCACCCCATGTATAGTGTATGTAATAATAATACATAGAGCCTATTACACCGGATACCACAGTACTGCAGTTCAGTTTGTGTTATCAGATATGGAGAGAACAGGTAAGAGGCTCTTCTGGCTTATAATGTAGAAATGATTGATGGGATTTAATATTCACTCCAGAATAGTGATTACTAATCACAGAATAGAGGAATCACATGTGCCACATAACACATAACGGGGAATTCAGACTCCATGCCTAATTTTCCTGATTTATGATAAGGAAAAGATAATGAAATGCCGGTATTATGAGCAACCTACCCGTCTGTCCTTTGGTCCATTAATTAGACATTGAAAAGGTTTTATGATGTCATCATTGTAAATGAACATCAAATACATATTTAAGCACAAAATAGGACAGCACATAGGCCTATAGAAATATCATGTTCCCACATTAACCTAAAAAATTATGAAAAATACAAATAAAAATTAAAATAATTAAAAATTAAAATTACAATTAAAATAAAATGAAATAATGAAATGAAACAATAAAATTAAATAAAATAATGAAATTAAATAAAATAAAAATAAAAATATTCAAATAAATAAATAATAATTTTCTTTAACGAAGAACCAGCCCCAAATGTTATTATCAATTCGACAGGAAACAATTGCGATCCAGCTCAATGTTTAAGGACTCAAAGTACGAAGCCTATGGAGTCATGACCCGCGATTCTTATGTGTCACCGCCATTCCACGTAACCAGCGTGGAACGCAAATGCCGCCGATATCGGAACAGACGTCAGCAGCCTGCGCTTCTCTCACAGTTCAATACAACTTTAGTGTGTATCCATGCGTGACCCAGTGGTTGCCGGCGGTACTGCTTCTGATGTACAGAACTGTGAGAAAGATTAATACATCAGAAGCAGTACCACTGGCAACCACTGGGTGGCGCATAGACACAACAGTTGTACAGAACTGTGAGAAAGATTAATACAACTGTTTGTATCCATGCGCCACCCAGTGGTTGCCGGCGGTACTGCTTTGTGTTCTTTACAAATTGAAGCTTTACCACATTTCTAATTACAAAAAAAAAAGAGTACAACTGCACTTGCAATATGAACAGTCGATTTGCCTTTAGTAAATCAACCCCTAGGTGTGGTTTGCTTGAACTGCCAAAATGTGTTTTTAAAATGATACAAACAACCAGTCCAATCTAATTTTTTTTTCAGATGATGGTCAGCAAAATCTTAGATACATCTTAGTTACATTTAATAAAAGAAAGTACTCTTCTTATTATATAGTTTATATTATTGTATTATTATTTTTATATTATTTTATTATTTATTTATTATTTATTCATTGTTTTATATTGTTTTATATTATTTTGTATAGAGGGGGACTTTCTGTTAGGGGGCCCAGGGCAGTTTCCCCTTTTGCCCCCTTATAAATCCGGCACTGCGTGGTGACACACAGGCTGGGTCATATTAGTTTCTGCACCTGGAGGGAGCTAACAATCTAATATCCTTACAAGATTATACAAACACACATTAATACACGGAAATACAGGATGTTATGACACTGATCTTCATGGTTAGACTGGACTGGACAGATCTCAGTCTGGGTGACCACACAGGAACAGGGGTGGCAGTGCAGTCATACCTTGTATAGTGTATAATAAATCACACATATAATCTATTAGACAGAACAATACAGAACAGAAGCTCAGGACTCTTCTTGTGTAATCAGATATGGAGACCGCAGGTATGAGGATCTTCTGTCTTATAATTATGTAGAAATGATTGATGGGATTTCGGATTCATCCCAGAACAGTGATCACCGATATTAGTAGTCATCACTTAGACTAGAGGAATCACTGGTGTCACATGACTCGGGGAATTCAGACTCCATGTTTCTTTTTCCTGGGGCAGGATAAGGAAAAGATGATGACATGTGGCTATTATGGGCATTAGCCTCATCTGTCATTTGGTTCCAACCAGTGGCAGCTGGTGAAGTTTTAGGATGGGGGGGGCGCCAGACCCCGCCCTTCCTTTTTGAATCCTCCCACTTGGTGGAAATGGGCGTGGTTTCATTGAAATAGTGGGCATAGCTCTAAGGTGGTGGGGTTAGCATCTGAGATGAACGAGGGTCAGAGGGAGAGAGAGGGACAGCAGGCCCAGGTTCTACACAACAATAGAAATATGTGAATTCTAGTAAGTTTAACAGTTTAATCAGCAGATAAAGATACTTCAATCATCCCAGCACCATGGTTGTTATGGTGTCAGGATGATTAAAGCGCATTATTTCTATTATTACATTGTAATATAAAATGAAACCATTCAAATCACCATAATGCAGGTCGCCTGCCACCAGATGCCATCACGTGTCCCCAGCAGGGTCCCTCTTTACATCACGTGTCCCCAGCAGGGTCCCTCCTTACATCACGTGTCCCCAGCGGAGTCCCTCCTTGCATGCAGCCCTGTCCCAATCTATTGCAGCCTCTGCCCCAATCAATTGCATCACCTGTCCCAATCAATTGCAGCACCTGTCCCAATCAATTGCAGCACCTGTCCCATCAATAACAGCACCTGTCCCATCAATTACAGCACCTGTCCCATCAATTACAGCACCTGTCCCATCAATTGCAGCACCTGTCCCATCAATTGCAGCACCTGTCCCATCAATTAAAGCGACTGTCCCATCAATTACAGCACCTGTCCCATCAATTACAGCACCTGTCCCATCAATTGCAGTGAATTACAGCGACTGTCCCATCAATTACAGCAATTGCAGCGACTGTCCCATCAATTGCAGCACCTGTCCCATCGACTGCAGCACCTGTCCCATCAATTGCAGCACCTGTCCCATCAATTGCAGCACCTGTCCCATCAATTGCAGCACCTGTCCCATCAATTACAGCACCTGTCCCATCAATTACAGCACCTGTCCCATCAATTACAGCGCCTGTCCCATCAATTACAGCACCTGTCCCATCAATTACAGCCACTGTCCCATCAATTACAGCACCTGTCCCATCAATTACAGCGCCTGTCCTATCAATTACAGTGCCTGTCCCATCAATTGCAGCACCTGTCCCATCAATTACAGCCACTGTCCCATCAATTACAGCAATTGATCATACTCCAAACTCAACCTTCACCCACTCTAAACAGCACTGTCCCTCCTAACTTTCTCTCTGATACCCTTTGCCCTTTTCCACAGTCTTGCCAGCACTTTTACTTAAACCAGCTGATGACAGACAGTATTCTTCTACACCCACCCAGGTCTTCCTCATTCTGCCTACAAACGAAAACAATAGTCCTCCATGTTTTCCTTTATTCTTTATTCTTCCCATGTCACCAACAAAAACTGCATATACTGCATTTAGCCGACCACCATTTCAGTACACCATTTCTAATCCCATTGTAAATGCTGGTTTATTCCCATTTTTTGCCCCAATTTCTATATTGTTTTCTGCAGCAGTTATAGCCATAGCACACAGTTTTTTTTAGCAGTTGTAGCGCCCCCTTACTTTCTGTAGGGGCATTACGCCATTCACAATTTGTCAAATTTGGGCTGCTGTCATTCCCAGAACTGTCCTGTGGGTCGGTCTGCGCTCCAGGGGTGTGTGCCCACCCCTGGGCGGCAGCTGGCGCTAGAGGGGTTCTGGCAGACTCGTTTTTCCTCAGCAGCCAATCAGAGGGGTTGGTTCCCTCGCTAAGGCATGCTGGGGGAGGCTATATCTGGGGCAGCCGCCTTGGCCTAGGGGCCGTTTTTCTCTTTTTCTGCGGGGTCCAAGTTCCAGGTGCGGCATCCACCTTCAGGGTGCGCGCATCCATGGACCCCGCAGCCGTGGCCTACCTGGCCGAAGTTTCACATCATGCAGAGCTTCATCCTGACCCAGACAGGGATCCCAGTAGATGCTAGGTGCCAAACTTTTTCTAAAAGGATCCCAGGCTGGGAGCCGTATGGTGGGGGATCGGCTTGAGGAGAGCCTGCAAACAGCAGGTGATCCAATAGGGCTTGAACGAACCATCGGGGATCCAGTAACTCTAACTAAATCTATTGGGAGGACTCACTCATTTCAAATCACAATCATTCAAGTAATAGGCCTGTGGCAGAGGCCTGGTCCTCCCAGCGTTAGCAAGTGGCGCTCCGGCTGCCAGGTCTGTGGCAGGGGTCTGTCCGGGGGCACTTTACCCATTCCGACTGGAGTGGCGACGAATCGAGTTCATCACTGCTGAGGGCAGGATTGCTCTCCCTATCTTCTATATCAAAGGCCTGATACTCAAGCTCTCTCTCTGCTCATCAACCTTTCTTGTTCTGAACCATGTTGATGAAGGTCATGTTGGGCCTTGGAATAAAGCATTGACGAAAACCCAACTAAAGACTGGACATTAGCTCTCTATCTCACTCACAAGTATCACCCCTAGACACCTGCAAGGTAACTCACCACACCGATCCCACTTATACTCAGCGGCACCTGAATGGGGTAGCGCTACACATTCATTATACAATGTATTCCTACATTGAAGAGATATGTTAAATCAAACACCTGTGGATGGTATGGCTTCTTCTTCCCAAATCCTTTGCGATATCCGCTTGGCTGTGGGACCATCTACCAAATAGAAACCCTTCTTGTGTGAACGTTGCAGAGCGCAAACAGAAGATAGGAAAGAAGACACCCGCAGTCCCACCCATCCTTGTGAATTACCCAACACAATATACTTTTTAGTGCTTTTTTTAACCACTCCACCAACCCATTAGTATGGGTTGAACTGAATGCAATCTTTTTTCAACCAGCCTAACTATGTAACTATGAGTGATATACAGAGGTTTTTAAAAGTTTGATCTTCAACAGTGTACATATTGTAACGCCTTCATCATTTCTGACTAGGGCTGTTACTGATTAAAATTTTCGTGTTCGATTAATCAATATTTTTTTTATCGGTTAATCTACTAATTTCGATAAATTTTAACGCACATACAGATCCAACTACTTTTAGCTGTTCTCCTTGTATTGCAACTCTGCAGTAGTAAGTGGTAAATGTGGTATACACAATATACAATCACCTGACACTAGTTGGTTTCCACAATCCATGACTTGACTTCACAGTTCACACAAATACGTTTTAAATTCAAACTGTAGCACTGACGCAAGTAATTTTTTCCTATTAAACTTTAAGAAAAACATAGAAAGTTAGTTTAACTTTAATTATAAAATGTATCTAGTATATTGACTGTGAGTCACTTTATAGTAGGCAAGTAGGCATCACTTTAGCCAGTCACACAGACATTCCAGAGTGTTTACATTTTCTGGAAGCAGACATGATCGCATTTTATTGACAATATACCCTGAAGAACTGAACAGTCTTTCGCACGGAACAGATGTTGCCGATACACAAAGAATTGTCTGCACAAAACTGCTTAGGACAGGAAAACAATGGTTATTTTTACCCCCTCCCCCTGATGGAGCCTGATGCATCCTCCTGCTCCACAGATGCAAATGTACCTCAATCCAATGGGTGCAGTTTGCTCGCACCCAGCAGGGTAAGTCTCACTGTCTAGTAGTGTTGAGCGGAATACGCCATATTAGATTTCGCGATATATCACGAATATATAGAAGAATATTCGAGAAATATTCGCTAAAATCGAATATTCGTGATATTTTGTCCAAATAACAATATTGCGAAATTTCGCTAATGCGAATGCAAAATTGATTGTGAAATTCTCGCCAGCACTGGGAGTAACTGGGAGGCAGGTTCCTATTTGTTGCTATGGAGGTTCCTAACCTCTGACAACTGTGGTAGGAGAACTTTTATTGGCTCTGATGCAAAAGAAGGGCGGAGAAAATAATCGCGCAATGTTCCTTTTGCCGAATATTCGCATTGCGAATATTCGGCAGCATAAAAGGATCATTGATTGTGAAATTCTCGTCAGCACTGGGAGTAACTGGGAGGCAGGTTCCTATTGGTTGCTATGGAGGTTGCTAACCTCTGACAACTGTGGTAGGAGAACTTTGATTGGCTCTGATGCAAAAGAAGGGCAGAGAAAATAATCGCACAATATTCCTTTTGCCGAATATTCGCATTGCGAATATTCGGCAGCATAAAAGGATCATTGATTATGAAATTCTCGTCAGCACTGGGAGTAACTGGGAGGCAGGTTCCTATTGGTTGCTATGGAGGTTGCTAACCTCTGACAACTGTGGTAGGAGAACTTTGATTGGCTCTGATGCAAAAGAAGGGCGAAGAAAATAATCGCGCAATATTCCTTTTGCCGAATATTCGCATTGCGAATATTCGGCAGCATAAAAGGATCGCCTCAGCTACTCGGCCCAGGGTCTCTCTCTAATCATACCAGCAATGCTTTTAGACGTCGATGGAGATCACTAGGATGTGATCTGTTTTAAAAATAAATTTGAAAAAATACGAATATTCGCAATAGCGAATATTCACCGCAATATTTGATTTATTCGCGAATACTCGAGTATGCAATATTCGTAAAGAATGTTCGCAATGCGAATATTCGTGAGCAACACTACTGTCTAGGCTGTCTGGTGACGTCAAGAATTTTGATCGATCAAAAAAATCGAGGAATTAATCTTTAATTTCCCCAGCCCTATTTCTGACATAAAGGAAGTCCCTTGATTCATATGGATCTCGTTTGCTATTCTAGCACAGGTGAACATATGGAATAGTTCTTTGGTGATGTTGTTTTGCCTGAGATGTTTCTCAAAGGAATCGCTTCTGGATAGCGGTCGCATATTCTAAAACAAGAATATACTGGTGGGGACCAGCAATCTTCACCAATGGTCCAATCAAATCCACTACAATCCTTTGAAAAAACACCCAAATAATGGGCAGGGCTTATCCATGCCCCACCCATGTAAAAGGGCAGGATGCCACAAGTTGTTTGAGTGTTTCTGCATTTAGTTTTGGCTAAATATTACAAAAGGTTGTTGGTGGTGATTACCACTATCCATGGAAACCATGTCCGCCACCCCTGGGACCTGTGGAACGCCATATATCGCCATAACATGCATGACGCTACTAGCCCCACCCACTATTTCACCCCGAATCTCAGAAATTCTTTCCAAAATGTCTCAGGCCCCATACACACGAGCGGACAGATTTGTTCAAATCTGTCCGTCCGACAGATTTAAACAAATCTGTCTGCTGGGATTTTGGTTTGCTCGCGTGTACACAGGAGCAAACCAAAATCCCCGCCAGCAGAGAGCGCGCTGACGTGTCGGTGACGCCGCCACGTCACCGCACCAGGAAGTAAAACACTTCCGCGCATGCGCCGAATCCATTCGGCGGCGGTGCGGCGGCGGAGCGGGACGACATGTCTGCTGGTAAGTGTACTAACCAGCAGACATGTCGGGCGGACAGATTTCCACCAGATAGATTTCGAAGCATGCTTTGAAATCTGTCGGGTGGACAAATCTGTCCGCTAGCCCATACACACGATCGGAGATGTCTGCTGAAACGGTCCATCGGACCGTTTTCAGCGGACAAATTCGATCGTGTGTACGAGGCCTCAGGTATGACCATGGCTCTCACATAGTTCTGAAATATAAAGCAAGGAAGGGTTTTGTCCTACTATGTTTAATTCATGACTTGTTGAAAATCTCTACAGATAACAGTTGGAAGAAACTCTGGCGGCCTTCCTGGAAAGGGGTCATTATAACCCTCCTTGTGGGATCCAATATCATCCTCATCCGTATCATTGGAGCTCTGGGTAAGTTATACAGTGTGGTGGACACAACCCATATGAAGGGAAAGTCTCTGGACCTGATTTATCAAACTGTCTAATGAAATGTAGAACCTGATTGGTTGTTGGAGGGACAAAGACCGTCAGGAATATTTATTCTCGCTGATTTGCTCCATAATAAGTGATGACCATTCTAAAATGTATGAGTTTTATTCTACCTATTATTTCTTCTGTCTTTGTGTCTTACAGTTTATAAAAGTCAGTCTTTGGAAAATGAGAACCAGCTAAGGATGAACCTCACCCAGTCATCTGCAGGTAAGTTTGTAGTTTGTCCCTTACATTGTTGGTCGGTGGAAAAGGGCCTTCTTATATTGGTAGTCAGTATAGTAAACTAGGGGTGCCCGGCCACTGGTGTTCTTACTCTCTTCTCTCTGCAGCAAGCAACTAATGCCCTGTCCACACGATCGGTTCATCAGATGAAAACGGACCGATGGACCGTTTTTATCAGACGAACCGATCGTGTGTGGGCCCTATCGTTTTTTTTCCCATCGGTGAAAAAACTTAGAACCTATTTTAAAATTATCCGATGGTTAAAAAAACGATAGAAAAAAAAACATTGTCTGTGGGGAAATCCATCGGTCAAAAATCCACGCATGCTCAGAATCAATTTGACGCATGCTCGGAAGCATTAAACGTAATTTTTCCCAGCACGTTGTTGTGTTTTACGTCACCGCGTTCTGACACAAATGTTTTTTTTTTTAACTGATGGTGTGTAGGCAAGACTGATGAAAGGCAGCTTCATTGGATATCTGATGAAAAAATCCATCAGTCTGTTTTCATCGGATGAACCGATCGTGTGTACAGGGCATTAGTCTCAGCATCAGCAGGCTCCATTCGCACATAGTGTCAGAGGCGCAGCGCCTGGTGGAGGACTGTGTCTGTGTCCCACTACCAACTCCCACATGAATGGAAGCAAGCAAACATTCATTGAACAGCACTGGTAGGCTGCATTGATGGGTTCTGGTAGGCTGCATTGATGGCGCAGGAAGACTGCATTTGATGGGTGCTGGTGAGGCTGCATTGTGGTGCGCTGGTAAGTTGCGTTGATGGGCGCTGGTGAGGCTGCATTTGATGGGTGCTGGTGAGGCTACAGTTGATGGGCGCTGGTGAGGCTGTATTTGATGGGCGTTGGTGAGGCTGTATTTGATGGGCGCTGGTGAGGCTGCATTTAATGGGCACTGGTGAGGCTGCATTTGATGGGCACTGGTAAGGCTACAGTTGATGGATGCTGGTGAGGCTGCATTTTATGGGTGATGGTGAAGCTGCATTTAATGGGCGCTGGTGAGGCTGCATTTTATGGGTGCTGGTGAAGCTGCATTTGATGGGCGCTGGTGAGGCTGCATTTTATGGGTGCTGGTGAAGCTGCATTTGATGGGCATTGGTGAGGCTGCATTTGATGGGCGCTGGTAAGGCTACAGTTGATGGGCACTGGTAAGGCTACAGTTGATGGGCGCTGGTGAGGCTGCATTTTATGGGTGCTTGTAAAGCTACATTTTATGGGTGCTGGTGAGGCTGTATTTGATGGGTGCTGCTGAGGCTGCATTTGATGGGTGCTGGTGAGGCTGCATTTAATGGGCACTGGTGAGGCTGCATTTGATGGGCACTGGTGAGGCTGCATTTGATGGGCAATGGTAAGGCTACATTTGATGGGCGCTTGTGAGGCTGCATTTGATGGGCGCTGGTGAGTCTGCATTTGATGGGCGCTGGTGAGTCTGCATTTGATGGGCGCTGGTGAGTCTGCATTTGATGGGCACTGGTGAGGCTGCATTTGATGGGCAATGGTAAGGCTACATTTGATGGGCGCTTGTGAGGCTGCATTTGATGGGCGCTGGTGAGTCTGCATTTGATGGGCGCTGGTGAGTCTGCATTTGATGGGCGCTGGTGAGTCTGCATTTGATGGGCACTGGTAAGGCTTCATTTGATGGGCGCTGGTGAGGATACATTTGATGGGCGCTGGTGAGTCTGCATTTGATGGGCACTGGTGAGGCTTCATTTGATGGGTGCTGGTGAGGCTTCATTTGATGGGCGCTGGTGAGGATACATTTGATGGGCGCTGGTGAGTCTGCATTTGATGGGCACTGGTGAGGCTTCATTTGATGGGCACTGGTGAGGCTGCATTTGATGGGCGCTGGTGAGGCTGCATTTGATGGGCGCTGGTGAGTCTGCATTTGATGGGCACTGGTGAGGCTTCATTTGATGGGCGCTGGTGAGGATACATTTGATGGGCGCTGGTGAGTCTGCATTTGATGGGCACTGGTGAGGCTTCATTTGATGACACTGGTGAGGCTGTATTTGATGGGCGCTGCTGAGGCTGCATTTGATGGGTGCTGGTGAGGCTGCATTTAATGGGCACTGGTGAGGCTGCATTTGATGGGCACTGGTGAGGATGCATTTGATGGGCAATGGTAAGGCTACATTTGATGGGCGCTTGTGAGTCTGCATTTAATGGGCGCTGGTGAGTCTGCATTTGATGGGCACTGGTGAGGCTTCATTTGATGGGCGCTGGTAAGGATACATTTGATGGGCACTGGTGAGGCTGCATTTGATGGGCGCTGGTGAGGCTACATTTGATGGGCGCTGGTGAGTCTGCATTTGATGGGCACTGGTGAGGCTTCATTTGATGGGCGCTGGTGAGGATACATTTGATGGGCGCTGGTGAGTCTGCATTTGATGGGCACTGGTGAGGCTTCATTTGATGGGCACTGGTGAGGCTGCATTTGATGGGGGCTGGTGAGGCTGCATTTGATGGGCGCTGGTGAGGCTGCATTTGATGGGCACTGGTAAGGCTGCATTTGATGGGTCCTTCATTAGAAAGGTGTGGTATACATGAGCAGGGCAAATGGGGTGGAGTCAGGGGTGGAGCCAAGGGGGGCCACACAATGAGATTTCGTCTAGGGTGTCAAAAATCCTTGCACCAGCCCTGCCCATACATTGATAGCCAGTGAGGGAAGGACCCATTTTATTAGTGGGAGAAGGACACTCTTACATTGTTTAGATTCAGAATATTTTATTGATTCAGAAGAGAAATTATTATTGTTGACAAAAACTGCCCCCTTACACACAGCTAAAAAGATCATTGATATTGGTGCATATTGGGAGTTAGCAGCCTCTGGAGGAACCCTAGTTCTGAAACCCTGGCCTTATCAGACCTTCCACTGACATCATATGGAGGATTTTCCCAGAATGCAGCTCAACTCTGGCCAATCAGAACTGGGACTTAGAAGGGACTCTGTGAGATGTACATCGCACTTCACATTTATGCATTTATATAACAGACTCTATGTACTGTACAACATTTCTATGATACAACAACAGGATTTTCTACCAAGCAGATCCTTATCATGCAGTTTTGTACAGATTATTTTTTCTTTATTATGGACAGAATTAAAAATATTAAAAAAAAAATCTATGTTTAGTCAGTAAAATATGAAATATTGATTATGAAAATAATGTCATATTTTATCCAGTGGATGTAAACCCAATTTTTTTAAATTAAGGCTTGCACCTGGTACAGTATAGGACAGTGGTGGCGAACCTTGGCACCCCAGATGTTTTGAAACTATATTTCCCATAATGGTCATGTACTCTGCAGTGTAGTTGAGCATCATGAGAAATGTAGTTCCAAAACATCCGGGGTACCAAGTTATCACTGGTATAGGATTTCATGTTATCTATGCCCAGTCTTGTCACAAAGAGTTCCTCCAGCTCTGAGCAATCCTCTTATCTTTATTCAGTGAGATAAAAAAATGTCAGACAGAGAAATAGATGTCTGTTTCTCCCCCTTGCTGTGAGTGACAGGTGATTGACAGATCTCATGCACGAGCCTGAGAGAGACATTCTGTGTATTTCTGCTCCCCCCCCTCCTTTCTTCTCCAGCTCTCCCAGGATTGGCTGCTCCACACCTCAGCATGATTGGGCATGCTGTAATCATGTGGTGACTCTTCTGGGTTTTGACTGGATGTTAGTGATCATAGCAGAAGTTCAGTGTAATGCCGCGTACACACGATCGGAATTTCCGATGGAAAAAGTCAGACGGAAATTTTCCATCGGATATTCCGATCGCGTGTAGCCCCATCTGAGTTTTTTCATTGGAAATTCCAATGAATTCCATCAGAGTTTAGATCTAGAACATGTTCTATTCTTCTCCGGTGGAATTCTGCCAGAATTCCGATGTGATTTGGCCTGGCAAAATCCCGATCGTGTGTACGTGGCATAAGAAATACACAAGAGAAAATGCATGTTGAAAAGGGGAGTGTAGAGGTGGGCGGGGAGTCTACTGAAATCACGACTCCATCCACGAGCTCTGGACAACAGATCCACCCACTAAATCTGCAGTTTTTCGAGTCTCATAACAGACAGAGGGGAGACATATGACAGGTAAGGATACATGCAGGAGGCATGTATCTCATGTTTTTGATGTTTATTGGAAAAAAATTAATAAAAAAATACTATGTATATATAAAACATTAAATTCAAATTGACCCCAAACCATTAAGGCTTCCTCTTTATGCCAATTATCTTTATTTGCAGGTACATTTTCAGGTGTGTCATATTTGATAAATTATAAAAGCTATTTCACACCAGTAAACTGAATATAAATTGTAAATAATTTTTTACATAAAGACGTATTGATTTTGCATTGCTTTCCTTGTTTATAGATCAGCTTTGTGTAAAAATAAAGAAGCAGCTCTGTATGGACATCAGTGAGAGACCTGCCGGTACGTCCTTTTGGATGCTGTTCATGTGATCTTATCAAGTAGAGAATAACTGGAATGGTGCACAAATGCAAATCTTGGAGGGGTGGAGAGTTCAGGATGGCTTGGTGATATACTGTATTCAGTTAGCAGCCTTGACCTGTAAGATGTTTTTGGAGTCTTGTAGCGCCTTTATCCACCTGAAAAACAGGTACATTTAAAAAACAATTAGGGCCAGATTCATCATTAGTTACGAAGGCGTATTTCGAGATACGCCGCGTAACTTCTAAACTACGCCGGCGTATCTTTTTTCTGTATTCATTAACAGATTAAACACCTGGATCTCCTTCAGCTAGTTTTGGTTAGGTTACCGACCGATAGGCAACCAACGTCCAGCCTCTCAGTACCCGTTTTCCCTGGTCCCCCGTGGATAGTCAGGACCCTCTTGGAACACCAGGCTCTCTTGGCACTCCTCAATCAGACTCTCCACTGGACAGCTTCCTCCAACAGGACGGACAGCTCAGAACCTCCTCAGATTGAGGATCCAGTCACTCACTTGGCCCCAGTGATAGATCAGCTGCTCCGGGCCAACGTGGTCCCGGAACCAGGATCACTGCATAGCACGCACACCCCGGCCCGGAAAGTCCATTTGCCGGGGTGCCGTGGAATGGATACCCTGAAGGTGGGCACCACACGGAAAGAAGACCCAAGAAAAAGGCGTCTGCCCCATAAATACCCCTCCCAGCATGCAGAGCGAGGAAAACCTCCTCCTGATAGGCTGCCGGGAAAAAAGCATCCAAACCCTTGATTCCGCTGCTGCCACCTGTCGGCCTGGGGTGTGATCAACACCCCAGAAACAACAGCATTAACCCACAGCACAGCCAAAGCTGGGACAGAGGCTTAAAATTTGAACAGATTAACCTGGTCAGAGTCACTTAACTCTCTGACCCCCTCTAAATTTACACTAGCACTGGTTCTGAAAAGTAACGAGGCGCTACATAACTAATCCCTTTAAGCAGCCGATGTGACTCCCTAACTATAATACACATTATCATACATATCAACACAGAACTCCTTCATAAAATTGCAGGGTCAATTAGCACAAACATAAATGGGTGAAAGACTCTTAGAAGCTGTGGCAAGCCATACTAGACTCATTTACATTAAAGCAGACAACAGACAGACAGGTGGCTGGAGTTGACATCAGCATCTCCTAACAGTATGTGTCCCAACATTATGAATCAGTCACTATTTCTAATATGGCATATACAGGGTTCCCAGAGTCTGTGTGTCTTGGGGGGACATGGACCGGAATCCATAGTAACACCACATCAAGGGTCCCCAGGCATACAACTCACAAAGAGCACCATTCCCCCAAATGCCAGGGTCCATGATCGGTAGGCAAGAGGCTAGCATTCAGTCCCCTCCAAAAGCCTCTGTCCCGGGTGAGTCTGTCACAGAGACTAAAGGCTGCTAATCCAATGCAGGCAATTTGGGGAAGGGGGGGGTTGTAATCCCAGCCTGCTGGGCGACACTGGAGAAGGGGGCAGTAGTATAAATGATACTTACTGTATTAAAGGCCTATTAATACAAAATACACTTCAGCTAAAACTGTACATGAATTATTGAGATGCATACAGGGAGCAGAGCCAACATGCTCCATACTTTTGTTGGTTCATAATCTGATATATCTGGGATGCTCTGGCTTGAAAAGTTGGAACACCAACAGCCAACTTCTTTTCTGTCTCTCACATACTGAAAGCCTAATTTCAGAGAAAATATTTTTCTTTCCCCAAAGCCTCACATACGTAGCATACAAAGACGCAAAAAAGGGGGAGGAAGGGAAAATGGGGGCAGGGGAATGAAAGGGGCACATGTCCCCTCATCTTTTTAAAACCATATAAAACCGTATATTTTAGATCCCCTAGTGTTTAGCTGGTGGGTGGTCCAGTAGACCACCTATATAGACATCTCTCGCAAAGAGAATTTTTTTTTTTCTATTAGCCACCAATCAGATTTTAGTCTGCATTAAAAGTAATGCCGCGTACACACGGTCGTTTTTTGCGATGAAAAAAAACGACGTTTTTTAAAACGTCATTTAAATTGATCGTGTGTGGGCAAAACGTCGTTTTTTGTCTTAAAAAAAACGACCAAAAAAAAATTCCAACATGCTTGAATTTTTTGTGTCGTTTTTCAAAACGTCGTTTTTTGTTTCACAAAAAGTCACCGTGTGTAGCAAAAACGTCTTTTAAAACGACGTTTTTCAACCCGCGCATGCCCAGAAGCTAGTTATGAAGCGAGCTTCAATGGAAAAGTGTGGTGAACGTAACCTCGTTTTTTGTGAAAAAAACGATGGTGTGTATGCAAAATTGTCTTTGAAAAGTGACGTTTCAAAAACGTCGTTTTTTACTTCACAGAAAACGTCGTTTTTTTTTCATCGCAAAAAACGACCGTGTGTACACGGCATTAGAATGAGGAGAAGGTAAATATTAAATTGTCAATCTACCAACATATGTCCAGAATAAATGTTATTTTTCGTTGTAGCCAACAAAATCGGCCAAATGCATTTAGGATTTCAAAGGCCCCTCTTCATTGGGGCTAGAAAGTTATAAAACTAAAATCTAGACTGGAGGGGGGGGGCATGTATAAATACAATAAGTAACTTAGGTAGGGCTGGAATATATACTGCTCAAAACAATGAAATTAACACTTTTGAATGGGGGGAGGGGTGTATAAAGAGGGGGAGGGGTGTATACAGAGGGGGTTATTAATCAGTTTCAGCTGCTTTGCTGTTAATTGAAATTAACAACAGGTGCACTAGATGAGCAACAATTAGACGACCTCCAAAACAGGAATGTTTTTTTCAGGTGGAGGTGTCTGACATTTTTTTCCCTACTCATCTTTTCTGACTGTTTTTCACTAGTTTTGCATTAGTCTAGGGTCAGTGTCACTACTGGCAGCACAAGGCGATACTTGGACCCTATAAAGTTTGCACAGGCAGTCAAACTCCTCCAGGATGGCACATCAATACGTGTCATTGCCAGGAGGTTTGCCTGGAGCATGGAGGAGCATTCCAGGAGACAGGCAGTTACTCTAGGAGAGCTGGACAGAGCCATAGAAGGTCCTTAACCCATCAGCAGGACCGGTATCTGCTCCTTTGTGCAAGGAAGAACTGGATGAGCACTGCCAGAGCCCTACAAAATGACCTCCGGCAAGCCACTGATGTGAATGTCCCTGACTCCTCTAGTGTGCTCTGTGCTCACTGCCGGACACTGTGGAGCTTGATTGGCATGTTCCATTGAACACCTGGGTCCTGGGTTCCTCCTGGTGCACGGCAATGCCCTGCCTCCTGTGGCGAGAGCATGCAGCCAGTTCCTGGAAGATGAAGAAATTGATACCATTGAATGCCCCCCACGCTCACCTGACCTAAATCCAAAAGAACACCTCTGGGACATCATGTTTCGGTCCATATCAGTATAGATCCCAACACATTACCCAGTCCATATCAGTATAGATCCCAACACATTACCCCGTCCATATCAGTATAGATCCTAACACATTACCCAGTCCATACCAGTGTAGATCCTAACACATTACCCAGTCCATATCAGTATAGATCCCAACACATTACCCAGTCCATATCAGTATAGATCCCAGTCCATACCAGTATAGAGATCCAGCATGATATTTTTGCCCGTTGAGATCTGATATGTTTTTAAAGTGTTCCTTTAATTTTTTTATAGGGCGCACAGTTTGTCCCAGTGGCTGGTTGTGGCACAATGAGAGCTGTTATTATATTTCATCTGGCAGAGAATACAGAACATGGAATGAGAGCCAGGAAGTGTGTAAAGAGATGAGAGCCCATCTACTGGTCATAGAGGACCGGGAACAGCAGGTATGTATGGTATAACATAGAAATAGATGTGAGATGGATGGACAGATACAGAGAATTTAGACTCCATTGTTCCAACATCTGCATGTTTATTATACAGCAATGACCAGAACAGATGAGATCACGCATGTATACATTTTAGGGTTGCATCAATACCGGAATTGGTTCTGATGCTAAGCATTTGCACGAGTATGGGTACTTGTGCAAATTCTCTGATACCTGAAACCGATACTTTCAGGCTCGGTTCTTTCAGCCGTCAGCAAAATTCCTCTACTGACAGCAGAAATGTAAAAAAAAAATCAGCAATTATCGGCTGCTAAGGAGCCGGGCTATCGTGTCTTTAACCACTTAAGGACCGCCTACTGCACATTTACGTCGGCAGAATGGCACGGCTGGGCACATCAACGTATATATACGTTGGTTTTAGTACCCAGCCGTGGGTCGCGGGCGCGCGCCCGCTGCGCGCTCCCGTGACCTGGTCCGAAGCTCCAGGACTGAGACCGCAGGATTCGCGGACCCGATCGCCGCTGCAGTGCGGCGATCCGTCCCTGGAGCGGAAGAACGGGGAGAGCCGTGTGTACACACGGCTTCCCCGTGCTTCTCTGTGGCCGGAGCATCGATCGCGTCATCCCTGTAATAGGGGGACGCGATCGATGACGTCACACCTACAGCCACACCCCCCTACAGTTGTAAACACACACATTAGGGCACACATTCCCTACAGCGCCACCTGTGGTTAACTCCCAAACTGCAACTGTCATTTCCACAGTAAACAATGCAATTTAAATGCATTTTTTGCTGTGAAAATGACAATTGTCCCAAAAATGTGTCAAAATTGTCCGAAGTGTCCGCCATATTGTCGCAGTCACGAAAAAAATCGCTGATCGCCGCTATTAGTAGTAAAAAAAAAATAATTAATAAAAATGCAATAAAACTATCCCTTATTTTGTAAACGCTATAAATTTTGCGAAAACCAACCGATAAACGCTTATTGCGATTTTTTTTACCAAAAATATGTAGAAGAATACGTATCGGCCTAAACTGAGGAAAAAAAATGTTTTTTTATATATTTTTGGGGGATATTTATTATAGCAAAAAGTAAAAAATATTGCATTTTTTTTTAAATTGTCGCTCTATTTTTGTTTATAGCGCAAAAAATAAAAACCGCAGAGGTGATCAAATACCACCAAAAGAAAGCTCTATTTGTGGGAAAAAAAGGACGCAAATTTTGTTTGGGAGCCACGTCGCACGACCGCGCAATTGTCTGTTAAAGCGACGCAGTGCCGAATCGCAAAAACCCCTTGGGTCATTTGCCAGCGTATTGGTCCGGGTCTTAAGTGGTTAACAACCGATGACTCATTCAACTATCAGTGGGATTCCCCTGTTGACAGTTGATGTGTAGCAAAGCAACAACATTACTTAGCCACTGAAACAAAAACATAAAAATAAAAATTGTTTCTTTTTGTATCCTTCTGCTTATTCATCTACAGATCAAAGGCATGATCTGCAGATGAAGTCAAGTCATCTCTCTCACCCTTTCTTCATCTGCCTTCTTCCCCTTTGTTCTTATTTCTGCCTCACTATAATAGGATTTTAAATACAGCTTACCTGTAAAATCCTTTTCTTGGAATACATCACAGGACACAGAGCCATTGATAATCACCTGTAGTGACTATCTAACCCATAAGTAATTGAACACTGGCAACCCTAATTACAAGGCAAGTTCCTCACCTAGAAAAAAGACCACTGGGGGCTTCATAGGACCCCTCTTATACGTATGTGGCAGAGCCTGCAGCGGAGGAGGTGAGTGGTGTTTTAAACAAACCCACTTCACTGAGCGTGTCCCTGGATGGCATGTAAGAGTACACCAGGTATGTAACTTACCCCCTCTGCTGGCGGAAACAAGGTAAAAATTGCCTACTCACAAGAGATAATTTAAAAAAATTATCTTCACTTACTTTATCTCTGCCGCAGGAAAACTGCTAAAAATAGCAGATCCAGCCTTCACCCATCATGGCGGGTAGTGTTGTGCCAACCTTCAGGTTCATGGGTTCCTTCGTACAGGATTCTCATACCCGGATCTGTAGAAGGCTCTGCCAGAATTCTGCTTCCCCATCTATGACACTGGGAATATCTAATCTCATCAACTTCACTAAACTGGTTTAGTTAATCCCATCTATGACCTGTTAGCTGTCTGTGATCCTGGCAGAGTGGAGGCAGCAGTTGTTTCCTAAGCCCCCCCATGTGTAATTGGTGCCCTCGCCTGGCAGTGATATAGTAGGATGCACTGCTCCAGGATCCACTCCTCCAGCTGCAGACTCTTCTTCAACTCCTTGCTGTCATACTCGATGGTGACTTTGCCCAGATGTCTTCTCTTCGGATCCTTTGTCTCAGATTGGAAGTAGACTCAGAGGGAGGTGGGTTTTTGGCTGGAGCCGGGCCTGCTGAACATGACCAATAGCCTGCAGGTCGAGTGACAGCTGGGCAGACAAAGGTAGGTGGCAGTTGAAGACGAAAGTGTCAGGATTGGAGAGAGATCAGCAGAGAAAGGCACATGTGTGCTGAAGTTCCCACATCCCATTGATCATGGGACCACAGGCATTATGCATAGAAAACACCCAATCGTGCATAAAGAAATAAAAGAGACCAACCACCATCATCCTTGAAAATATTTATTTAACAATGCTACATATAAACTGTTTGGAAGATAACTTGGCCACGGCCTGATTCATTGGTTTAATAACTCATCAATTGCTCAACGGAAAGAGTAATATACATGCTTACTTGCCCATGTCCAAGAATTTATATTGGAAAAACAAAGAGACAGCTTAAAATCAGAATTGGGGAACATCTAAGAGAAATTAGAAAAGAGAACGAAAGGGACAAAGACAAGGGACGAGAAAGTCCAGTGGCCAAGCACTTTGCAACACACCATCAGGGTAAAACGGATGGATTAAAAGTGAAGGGCATTTACACTCTAAAACTACCGATGAGAAGGGGCGATTTTGACCGGATCCTTCTTCAGAAAGAAAAATGGTGGATTTATACCTTAAAATCGCTTGCTCCACTGGGAATGAACAGTGAACTCAGTATGCAACCCTTTTTAGAATAAGTAGAAGAGGTATCCGGTGCCCGGCAGGCCCCAGACTTTATATCCAATTTGAATTTTAAATCCATGATTTCTAGTGTGAAAGGGGCCACAAATAAAAACAAAAATAAAAATGAAAATAAAAATAAAAATAAAAACAAAAACCCTCTCTCCACTTTTTGTCTAAACTCCCTTAGTATATCAGATTCTTTCCCCTTACCCTGTGTTTCTATTACTTTATTTCTTAATATGCCTAATTCCATCTTTGTTATACTTGCCTGCTATTATTTCTCTCTGCCTCTTATAGGGGTCAGCTGGCATAAATATTAATATAAATATATTCTTATTCAGTTAAAATTATTATTTTTTATTGTGTTTCTAATCCCAGTAAATCTAGGAAATATAGTAAGCACTGAAACCAATGTTTTCTAGATGATACAATAATATTTTATTTAGTCATGCTTATAGCGGACTAGCAATTATCTCCCCTCTCTTTGAGGTTGTTTGGTATTTTAAATCCCATTGGGAAGGTAAATATCAAACAATACAAATTTGGCTGACAGCTCATATCTACACATAATAAATTGTGCATTCGATAAATAATTGGCATTCATTTGCTTGCTATTTTCTACCTGTAGTACCTTCTTTTCACCACAGTGTGTTTTTTACTTTGTGTGCCTTCTCTACTGAAATTTATAAGTAGCACTTTTGTAATGTTTTTGTGTTTTCTGTGTGCCAGTGTAGGGGATGTGGGAGGCAATAGACATGTTATGCACAAAACATAGGATGACAGTAAGACCTAAACTCCGTTCAACATCTGATTACCATCATGGAGCGGGCGTGTGGATAGCGAATAAAAGGGAGTACCGCACGTCAAGCTTCATACGTCCAGACGAAGCTACGCAATCTGCCATTGCGAAACGCGTTGACGTCAGACGCTGACGGACGCCACAGTCCCAGGCCCCGCACCATAGCGGGAGATTGAAATCTTATTTTGAAAGCGATACCAGGCGGAGAGAGGTCAGGAGCGATTCAATTTTTCTGGATCCAAGGATTCATCCCATACCAGCCAACGGTACTAGTACCAGCAATCGGTACATATATTGAGCCGAACGAGGATCTCAGTTTGTGTCAACATATCCCATCTATGGGAACAGCATCAGCACAACAGCAGTAGAGGTCTGAGCTATACAGCTGATCGTTCAGGGACGGAGAGTAACGGCACCACTTACTAGGTGGATTCTGGTAAGATCGTTCCACACTTTTTTACCAGCACTCATAAATTTGGGTTTGTGCTCATTCACTGCCATCTCTCCATCAAGCTCTACCACTAAGCAGACGAACCCCTTTTAATTAGCAGTGCCAGCACTGCGAATATCCAACTACACATTGTAGCTCTGTATAAGTGGGCTCATATGTTACCAGCTGTACTAACTATATTGGGACTGAACAACATAATCATTGAACTTTCCTTGGTACAACTAGGCCATCCTCAGGCCATATAGACTGCCACTTACCTCTCTATACCGCAAACAGCATTTGGACTTTAGTTTTTCTGGACAGGTGGACTTTATTTGGTTATTTTTCCAAGTAGAGGTTTTTTTTTGGGGTGGATATATTTATTACCCCTACACTTCACCAGTATCAGCATACATTAATTAATCTATAGTCCTTTTCTGAGGCATTATATATATATAACATATATATATATATTTTTTGATTTTTCATCTCCCCAGGGGGTCCCCCCGTTAATATTTCCCAAATACTTCCATGATATTACCCCATATTTGTATGGCGATATCTTTGGGAATGTCCACGGGGATACCGTACTGAAGCGTCCGGACAGCTGTCTTTTTTTATACCTTTTTGTTGGTCTTTGTCTGTCCCTGTTTTTGTCTCGTGTATGTTATGTTAGTACCGGTTAGTGAACAACAATCTTGTTTTCACGGGTGTAGCTTTGGCCAGCTACCAATAGTTGATAACCTTTTGATATTTAGGTTTTAGAATCAGTACACTCTTCATGCTAGATTTTGTGTATACTATTTATATACAATTCTGTTATTTATAATAAATTTACTATTTTTATATTCAGTTATTGTCCGTCACTACCTTGATAACCGCTAGGTCCATAGAGGCACACTGTCTTAGTGCTCTCTATAGGACCAAAAACCCCTTTTTCCATTTAATAATTAATACAGATAATATTCCATAACCGTAAAACATAACTGTATATCACTTAGTCAATTAATTCACCATAACCAACCCCAGCTCAGCCACTTGAGACTCGAGCTGATTCTTCACCAAATCCTCAATTCTCCCCTCAAGTAAATTGCCTGAGGGAGTTACCACATGAATCGGCCGCGACGGGGAAGAAACAAAGGGGGGGGTGGGGCGGGAAGCTCCTCCAGCTGTTGTTTTCCTGGTCACCGGCCCCAGCCCATAGCGCAATGGGCCTTTAAATAGGCCTGGGCCGGCGACCAGAACATTCCAGCTTGCCACCTGATTCCTATCAGCCAATCGCTGCGCAAAGCTGTCCTAACTCCAGAACCCTCTCCACCAGCTGTTTCTCATTAACCTACCCGGACTGCTGTTAACCCTGTAGATTTTAACCAGCTGCCTGAACTCTAGTTTACCCCCTGCCCTTACTGTGACCTGATCAAAACCTTATCTGACTGCTCCTGCCGTGGACCCATGAGGAAAGGAGAGCCTAAATGGCTACTCACTTTCCCTTCCCATGGGACCACAGGCATTATGCATAGAAAACACCCAATCGTGCATAAAGAAATAAAAGAGACCAACCACCATCATCCTTGAAAATATTTATTTAACAATGCTACATATAAACTGTTTGGAAGATAACTTGGCCACGGCCTGATTCATTGGTTTAATAATTAATACAGATAATATTCCATAACCGTAAAACATAACTGTATATCACTTAGTCAATTAATTCACCATAACCAACCCCAGCTCAGCCACTTGAGACTCGAGCTGATTCTTCACCAAATCCTCAATTCTCCCAAACGACAGGAGGAGGGGCCATGGCCACCCTGCTGTCCACACCACCCCAAACCGCGGCCGCCTCTATGCACGATTGGAGGCCTAAATTGAAGATATCCAGGCCTATATCCGACAGATGGACCCCATCCATCCAATAAAGGCCCGGACAACCGCCCTCCAAGTCCCGATGCCTAAAAGAAAATCCCCGCTCGGGAGATAAAAAAATTTCCATTGCTCTATTAATCCGTTTACGGACCTTCTCAAATGGTTTGCAAACTAAAGACTCCAACCAGCGCAGGCGCGGAATAACCTCGGAAAAAAACAGGACTGTATTTGGAGAAACCAACCTTAAAAAATTAAAAGAATCCTTCATCCTGTTTACCAACTCGTATGTTTTTACTTTACCAATATCGTTACCTCCTAGATGTATCAGCATTATGTCTGGTGGAGGAAAAAATGTATACAACTTGCCCAACTCGAAAATTAAATCATCCCACATCATTCCTCTGCGACCGTGCCAGTATACTTTGAACGCTGAAGGATCCAGACCCAGATTCTTCGAATAGCTCCTATTCGTGGCTCTCCTCTGTGCCCAAAAAACAAATGAGTGACCTAAAATCCAAACTGAACGATGGTGACCTGAAATAAATTAAATTTTTAATAAGGGCGAATATACAGTTTAAAAGCACTCGACTTCCATCTACCGATCCTTTTAATTATACTTTCCTCCAAACCTATCCTAGCGGCCTCCGTGGCCGCTCCGATACGAAAAGAATGTGATGTTATCTTCACATGACCTAGGTGAATATGCATCATACATTTCTTTAATACTGCTGAAAATTGGTAACTGGATGCTGGAGAGCCATCCATGTGTAAAAATAATAAACCAGGAAACGGTGGGCGAATACGCAGGTACTCCTGCATATTTGCTAGTGGGCAAATATGCCCAACACTGTATTCTTTTAGCGATACCCATACCCCTCTTCCTAAGGCATCCGTCTTGCTAAACCTTATAAACAATTTTAAACTGTTCTCTAGTAAGATTACTTCGGACAATAGGATTCCCGAAGCACTCTTACCGGAGGTGGGAAGCAACTCCGAGATCCTGAATGCACCAAAAAATGCAGTGACAAACATTGATTTAAACAGGATGGCTTCATATGCTGAGGAACATATTATAGAGGTAGCTTCGCAGATCCGGGACAGGATAGCTGGTGTGACTGGTGACCTGGTATCCTTCCTAAATGAGCTTCTCCTGTAACCCTTTAATACCTGCCTCACCGCAAAGAAACTATGACAGGGAGGCAAGTTGTAAAGGGGCAGAAAAAATGATACCCCGGACAGAGTTTTGCTGACATGGGACCAGGAATACTGCCTCTGTATTAGAGACTCGAGGAACAACATTACCAGATCCTCTGAATAATTTGACACGGATGTCTCCAATGAAACTAAAAAGGCCGACCATAACAACCAGGATGAAGTGTAGTTCTTCCAGGTAGAGACCGCCACTGAATTACGTATATTACGGGCAATCAGATCAGATCCCATAGATGGGAGGGACACACCATCCCTACTGGGTCTGCCCCCGGCAGAAAACCGAAAAACTGGTCCATCTGCAGACGAGAAAGAGCGTCAGCAATTACATTCGTCTTACCGGGTATATATCTCGCTTTCAGCCAGATGTTCCTTTTTAAACATAGAAAAACCAGATGACGTAGGTATGAAACAACTGCGGGAGACTTTGATGACAGTGTGTTCACAGCAAAAGCTACACCCTTATTGTCAGTACTTAAAAGCAACCTTTTGTTGGCAAACTGCTGGCCCCAAATTTCTAAGGATACAATTACGGGGAAGAGTTCTAAAAGGACTATGTTTTTGCAGAAACCACTGGTGATCCACCTAACAGGCCAGGTATCCATACACCAATGGTTCCCCCAAACAGCTCCAAAGCCAACTGAACCTGCTGCGTCGGTTTCCAGCTGAAAATCCTCGTCTAGTACAAACTCCTGTTGCCACATGGTTCTACCGTTAAAGCAATCCAGGAATTGTAGCCAAACCAGGAGATCCTTCTTGATGTCAGCTGTTAACCTGACATGAGCTGATGGATTCCTAAGACCGGATATTGCTGTGTATAGACTCCTGGAGAAAACCCTGCCCATGGGTAGAACTCTTGATGCAAAGGCCAGTTGCCCCAGAAGGGACTGCATTTCCCTCAGTGTCACCTTCCGCTTCCTGTAGAACGATTTAAGGGTTTGGGATAACTTATAAATTTTGTCGTCCGGTAATCTGAACTCCATTGCGACCGAATCTATTGTTATACCCAGAAACTCAATGCAAGTTACCGGAGGGACAGTCTTCTCGTCCGCCAAGGGAATACCAAAATGTTTGCATATTATTTGGAAAGAATATAATAGGTGAGAGCATTCAGTTGAACCTCCGGGCCCAAAAAACAGAAAGTCATCCAAATAATGGATCAACTGTCCGGAACCAGCTACCATGCTCACTACCCACTCCAAAAATGTTGCAAAAGCTTCAAAATAAAAACACGAGATTGAGCAACCCATGGGCAGCGCTTTGTCAAAGTAAAACTTGTCCTCAAAACAAATGCCTAGTGAGTTAAAACTATTAGGGTTCAAGGGGAGTAACCGAAAAGCAGATTGGATGTCAGCCTTAGCCATCAATGCATCCTTACCTAAGAGGCGTAGCTTGTCAATCGCTGCGTCAAAAGACGCGTATGTGACCGAGACCACACTGGTGTCGATCTGATCATTCAACGAGTGACCAAAAGGAAAAGATAAATGATGGATCAAACGAAACTGAAATGGCTCTTTTTTAGGGACTAGGCCTAGCGGGGAGATCCTGAAGTTCGCAAAGGGGGGGTGGTCAAAAGGACCCTCCATCCTCCCTGCCTTTACCTCCTTCAGAAGCTTTGCTTTCACTAAACTGGGTGCTTCTCTCACAGATTTTAAATTCTCAACAATATGGCAACCCCTACCCTCAAAACTTGGTACTTGGAAACCTTCAGAGAAACCATTAATTATTAGGGAAGCCATCTGCTGGTTTGGATACAGCCGCAACCAGGGGGACATGTTTAGTAATATCACTGGGGTAGCCGCTTTTGGGAAAACCTTCCTTTGCGTGAACCTGTTGCTTACGAAAACACTTTGAGACTGGATGACTCCCAGAACAGAAGGCGCATTCGTGCTTGTACTTACATGTATTTGCCCATTTACACTGAGTATCGTTGAAGGCGAAGCACAAACCTTTCCTATAGGCATTACTAGAAGGAGTTTGTTGTGCAGCAGCTGAATTCAGACGTACCAGGGGCTGCTTCTGGGGCAGAAATAGATTTAGCCATAGCCCCACGTCTTTAGACCCCCATTGTAGTGATGGCTGCACTGCCAATTTTTGCCTAAAAGCTTCATCATAACTCAACCATGAAAACCCACTGAAACTTCTGTAGGCCTCCAAAATTATATCCACATGCTGAAACAAAAAGGGGCTTTTATCTGGGAATTTCTCACAAAGCACACTGGCGTAAATGACAAACGCCTGTAACCAACCATAAAATGATTTAATAGCCGGCTTGCGTTCATCCTGTTTCTCCTCTCTCCTATCATACCTAGAAGTTTCTTTGGAAGGAGGGAGAATAGTGGACAAATCAACATATTCATTGCTCCATATTCTCTCTTTTATGGATAATGGCAAATGAAAACCTAAAGGTGACAAAATACATGGCATGCATTCCTTGGATACCTTGTCAGTCTGGCTAACATTGTTAACAATTAATGTGCTCCGTGGCACAGACCCTGAGTCACCTGACCAGACCCTTGCCTCATTGCTCACTGTACCCAAATCTGTGGGGGGGGTAGCCTGCATTTTCATTACTGATACTAATTTTTCAACAGCTGCAGATAATATCAATAATTGTGTTGCCGTTTGGCACTCACCCTCTTTGCCCTGAGCAGGTTGCGCTCCAGGGAATGCTGCAGGAACCTCGCACCGCACAGGAATGCTGCTTGTTTGCTGCATGTTCTGCTGTGTAGGTGGGCCAGCAGTCTTGCGGCTCCCCTTGCTGCCTTTCCGGGTAGTCTGCTTGTTCTCAGGTATGCTGCGTTGTGGAGAGGGTGCTTTTGCTGAGCGGGCTGCCGGCCTGCTGTTCTGACTTCGACCGCCAGGTGGCGCTGCCCCGCTAGCACCTTGCTTCCTGAAAAACAAAAGGGGAGAATCTCGGCCACCATCGCTGCTTCTGCTGGGAGGCGGGGACGCGCTCCTCCTCTGTGAACGCCTCCTCTTGCTTGTCCTCTGCCCGACGCCGTCCTCTTCCTCTGTAACATCCTGGGCCGTCATCTCCGGGGGTGCGACTGCTGGGACATCCGCCTCCAGGAACAGGAATGGCTGCGCGCTGCTTACCCGCGGATCGCCGGCTGTCTCCTCGATAGGTAGGGATAAGCACTGCTGGATCCATTCCATGCCGCCCGATCCCTCTGCTCTCCTTAATAGCTGTTGAATCAGGGATTCCATCATACAAACCGTCCGGGAAGCTCCTCCAGCTGTTGTTTTCCTGGTCACCGGCCCCAGCCCATAGCGCAATGGGCCTTTAAATAGGCCTGGGCCGGCGACCAGAACATTCCAGCTTGCCACCTGATTCCTATCAGCCAATCGCTGCGCAAAGCTGTCCTAACTCCAGAACCCTCTCCACCAGCTGTTTCTCATTAACCTACCCGGCCTGCTGTTAACCCTGTAGATTTTAACCAGCTGCCTGAACTCTAGTTAACCCCCTGCCCTTACTGTGACCTGATCAAAACCTTATCTGACTGCTCCTGCCGTGGACCCATGAGGAAAGGAGAGCCTAAATGGCTACTCACTTTCCCTTCCCATTCCACGAGTGGTCAGCTGTCTCCGATCACCCCTACCATCCCCTCGCTTGGCTGCCCTTTCTCCTCCTATGTGGACTCCTGGCACTTCTCAATCTCCTCTTCCTGTTCTCAGGGTTACTGCAAAGAGTTTTGTCTACACAGTGCGCCAAGAGAGGTGGGCGGTGCATTTTACCTAAAGCAGTTGCCTAATGCCGCGTACACACAAGCGGAATTTCCATCAGAAAAAAGTTGGATGGTTTTTTCAATGGAATTCCGCGGTCAGACAAAAGTTCTCTGAACTTTTGAGCGTTAAGAACGCGGTGACGTACAACACTATGATGAGGCATGAAAAAGAAGTTCAATGCCTCCGAGCATGCCTGTTCTTTTTCGCATCGTAATTGCATACAGACGAACTGATTTTCCGATAAGAATTTTTGCTGTCTGAAAAATTGAGAACCTGCTCTCAAACTTTTGCTGGTGGAAATCCTGACAGCAAAAGTCTGATGGAGCCTTCACACGGTCAGAATTTCAGATGAAAAGGTCACATCAGACTTTTACTGGTGGAATATCCTCTTGTGTGAATGGGGCATAAGGCTGGCTCAGGCCCTGCATGTGTAGACTAGCGCCCCTCTATGAAGGTTGCCTGTAGGCACATGTCTACAGTGCCTAATAGGAAGTCTCACCCTGCTCCTCCTCTCCCCCTAAATGTATTTTGAATGACAGATTGTTCTCTCATGTAAAAGGATTCTCTGCTACATTTAGGTTACGCATAGACAGCAGTCATTAGATCATACTGAAGGTCTTTCCATAAACAGTGACAAGCAGGGGTCAAGTCCTGGGGAAAAAAGTGTGGGAACTCCCACCCAAGATCCACTCCCCCACCAAAAAAAGAAAAAAAAAGGATACGCTCATATGCATAATTACTAAATTGCATGTTTTTTTTTTTCCTTTCGATCCACTGTACCTTAGCAATCCTTTATGTTACTGGCAGCTTCCTATATATGGATTCATTGGGTACTGTGTGCGGGTATTCCATCACTTCCTCAATGCTGCAATGTCTCCTGGGAGCTTTTGTCATTGTTCCCAGGAGACATTGCGGAGGTCTTTAAGCAAGTTCTTTCTAAGTCCCACGATAACTGGCTGCAGACCTCCGCAATGTCTCCTGGGAACAATGACAAAAGCTCCCAGGAGACATTGTGGCATCGAGGAAATGACGGAATACCCGCACACTACCTGATGAATCCATATACAGGAAGCGGCCAGTAACATAAAGGATTACTAAGGTTCTCCTGCCCCTGACAGTGACTCGAGCTGGGAATCGCCGCTTAGTAAAGGATTGGCTTGGGCGGCTCGGCTGCTCTTGGCTGCTCTCATCCTGCAAAGGAAACTGCGTTCCTGCTGTGAAAAAAGTGCAGGAACTCCGTTCCCACACGTTCCCGCAGGACTTAAGCTCTGGTGACAAGGATCATTCACTACACGTGATGGTGCCGGGTATTATTGAGTGATGCTTTTTTTGTGCTGGAAGTGAGCGAGAATATTATGCGTAATCTTTAATTATCTAGTATAGAAGATTAGACATGTAAAACGAATGTGTTTCCAATGGAAATTTACAAATAATTCCAGATCTGGTGACATTTGTCCACAGTAGAGCTTTTGTAGAAATGATGGAATAGACAGATCTTCGGACTTCTATCCAATGTGTGTGTCCGATGTCTGTGGCTGGATTGTGACAGATGATTTTCTCTCCTTACAGGAGTTTATAAACCGATCCAGCAAAGGACAAGCAAATGACGTGTTCTGGATGGGTCTGTACAGAGATGGAGATGGATGGAGATGGGTGGACGGTGGGCACTATGATACCAGCCTGTAAGTGACTCTTCATCTACACTGAGAATATGAATGTTGTTCATCCAGAAAACAAAAGATCCTCATAACTCCCCATTGTTATTCATTACACAGATTCCAGGTATCAGGAAAATCCTCAGGAGACTGTGTATGGTGGCAAGCAGAGTTTGGATATAATAATGATCGCTGTCAATTTAAATACAACTGGATTTGTCAGAAGAGAGCCCTGAGGATCTGACGGTTACATCACAATATACCGACACTATACAGACCACAGATCACACACAATGCAAAGAAATACAGGAAGATTAGATCCAATATCCTATATCATCACCATTCTAGATGTTAAAAAGGTAGAACTAAAGGCAAAACTTTTTTTCATTTTGATAGAGGATTGTAAGGTTATAACCCCAGTCAGTTTTTGTTTTTGTTTTTTCATCTGTGTCCCATTGAGAAGATTTACCTTCACTTCCTGTCCCATAGCCAAGCAGGAAGTGAGAGGAAATCCCAGCAAAATAAAGGAATCAGTTGGGGCCCCCCAGGTTATTATAACTAGTGTCCTCATTGGAAGACTTTTCCTCTGTTTCTTTTCTGGGGACTTAAATATAACAGTAAACAGGACAAATAGAGAGGGTGAATCTCCCTAACGGGGGGCACAGACAGCAATAAATACTGACAGGTGTTCTAATCCCCACTCTATCCAAAAAAAAAAAAAGAGAGAGTTTTGCCTTTAGTTATACTTTAATCCATTTCTGCAATGGGAAATCCAGGGCTCTGTAAAAATGTTCATATTTCTTGTGGTACATGTACACTAGGGTGACCACGTGTCCCGGTTTGCCCGGGACAGTCCCGCATTTTGCAGGTCTGTCCCGGGCACCTTTATTCCAGGACAATACAGTGTACCGGAATGAAACTGACACAGCCACCCCCCCAGGCCAATCTGATGCCCCCAAAAAAGGCTGCCACATTGCTGCTTTAATCACTGACAGTACTTGTCCTGGCCGGGAATGCCTGGAGGAGCACAATCCCCGCCCCCTGCTTGTGATTGAAGAAATCATAAATCCTGCCTCTTGTGTCCAATCACTGTGCTGTGTTTTGCTGGAATTCAAGACTCCAGGCACAGCGATAAGCTGCATTTGTACAGTGCTTTTAGCTGCGGTTGCGTTTAGCCATGGCACAATATTGAACGGGGATCCGACTTGGATCCCTGCCAATATCAAGCTTCTGGTATGAATCTTGAGGGGGAACTCCACGCCAAATTTCAAATAAAAAACCGGCATGGGTTCCCCCTGCAGGAGCATACCAGGCCTTTGGGTCTGCTTTGGATTTTGAGGGGAACCCCCGTACGCCGAAAAAATGGCGTGGGGTTCCCCCACAATCCATACCAGACCCGTATCCGAGCAGCAGCCAGGCCAGTTAGCATGCCCTCAACACAGGGGGGGGGCGCCCTGTGGCCCCCCCACCCCAAAGGACCTGTCCCCATGTTGATGAGAACAGGGCCTCTTCCCGACAACCCTGGCCGTTGGTTGTCGGGGTCTGCGAGAGGAGAGCTTATTGGAATCTCGGAGCCTCCTTTAATAAGGGGGCCCCCAGATGCCGGCCCCCCCCACCCTAGGGGAATGAGTATGGGGTACATCGTACGCCTACCCATTCACCTGGTGGAAGAAAATGTAAAAAAACACACTACACAGGGTTTTTAAAGTAATTTGTTAGTCAGCTCGGGGCCCCCCTCTCTTCTTTAGCTCTTTTACAAGGGGGGGCCTGTAGGGGGAACCCATGCCGGTTTTTCATTTGAAATTTGGCATAGAGTTTCCCCTCAAGATTCATACCAAACGCAGCTGACACTGCGATTACCTGCGGTTATGTGCCGATATCTGCGGGACTTTGCAGCTGGACGCATCCAATTCTATTTTCTTCTATCGGCACAAAACCGCGAGAAACAAAACTGCAGGTAACCGTAGTGTCTGAATGATGTCATAGTAAAGCATTGTGTGCTTCTAGCTGCGGTAAAATCCGCAGCTAAAAGAACCATTCTATCCGTCCGTGTGAAAGGGGCCTAAGAGTACCAGCACCAGCCGTACTACTCTAATAAAGTAGAACGGCTAGTGGCTAGTGAAGGGGGAGAGGGGGCTTGGGTGGTCGGGGGGGTGCAGGAGTTGTCCGGCCACCATGGGAGAGAACTGTCAAAGTGGGCCAGTTTGGATGAAGTCCAGGGCCAAATTTTTGTCCCAGTCCAGCCCTGATCCTACACTGCATATTAGGGTGACCACGGGTCCCGGAATGCCTGGAACAGTCCCGCATTTTGCAGGTCTATCCCGGGCACATTAATTCCAGGACAATACAGTGTCCCGGAATGAAACTGACACAGGCGGGGCAATCTTATGCCCCCAAAAAGGCCACCACATCACCGCTTTACTCACTGACAGTACTTGTCCTGGCCTGGAGGAGCACAATCCCTCCCCCTGCTTGTGATTGGAGAAATCAAAAATCCCGCCTCTGCTGTGCTCGTTACAGCACAAGCTGATTTTTGTGAAGGGAGGGTGTCCCTGAATGGTAGTTTGGAAATGTGGTCACCCTACTGCATATATCCTGTGGATATACAGTGGATATAAAAAGTCTACACACCCCCGTTAGAACGTCAGTTTTCTGTGATGTAAAAAAATGAGACAGAGATAAATCATCAGAAATGTTTCCACCTTTAACCACTTCTCGGGTTTTTCAGTTATCCTGACTGGGCGTCATATGACATCAAGCAGGATAACAGTCACAGTGTGCCGTGGGGGCGTGCATCGCAGCGATCAATGGTGCGGGGTGTCAGTCTGACACACCGCTACACCGATCTCGGTAAAGAGCCTCTGGCGGAGACTTTGAACCACGTGATCAGCTGTGTCCAATCACAGCTGATCAAGATGTAAACAGGAAGAGACCTTGATCGGATTTTCCTCACTCGCGTTTAAAAGACACGAGTAGAAGAGAGCGGATCGACTGCTCTCCTGACAGGGGGGTCTATGCTGATTGTTTATCAACACAGCTCCCCTCGGATGCCTGCCAAGGACCACCAGGATGCCGCAAGGACCACCAGGGATGGCCATCCACACTGGACCACCAGGTATGCCACCCTAGACCACCAGGGAGCTGCCAATCAGTGCCCATCCACAATGCCACCAGTGAGTCTATCGGTGCCAGCCATCATTGCCGCCTTTTAGTACCCATCAGTGCAGCTTTTCAGTGCCCATCAGTGTCGCCTATCAGTGCCCATTAGTGTACCACCAAAAGAAAGCTCTATTTGTGGAAACAAAATTATAAAAATGTAGTTTGGGTACAGTGTAGCGTGATGGCACAATTGTCATTTAAAAAGTGACATCGCTGAAAGCTGAAATTTGGCCTGGGCAGAAAGGTGCGAAAGTGCCAAGGCATTAGATCTACCATGGAACACAGTGAAGACAGTCATCATCAAGTGGAGAAAATATGGCACAACAGTGAAATTACCAAGAACTGGATGTCCCACCAAAATTTATGAAAAGACAAGAAGAAAACTGGTCAGGGAAGCTGTGTGGTACATGTGACAACAATCTCCCGTATTCTTCATATGTCTGGGCTATGGGGTAGAGTGGCATGACAGAAAAGAAGCCTTTTCCTACCAAGAAAAACATCCAAGCCTGGCTAAATTTTGCAAAAACACATCTAAAGTCTCCCAAAAGCATGTAAGAAAATGTGTTATGGTCTGATGAAACCAAGGTTGAACTTAACTCCAAAAGATACGTTTGGCACAAAAACAACACTGCACATCACCAAAAAGAACGTCATACACACTGTGAAGCATGGCGGTGGCAGCATCATGCTTTGGGGCTGTTTTTCTTCAGCTAAAACAGGGGCCTTATTTAAAGGTAGAGGGAGTTATAAACAGTTCCAAATACCAGTCATTATTGGCACAAAATCTTCAGACTTCTGCTAGAAAGCTTAACGTGAGAAGGAACTTCATCTTTCAGCATGACAACGACCCAAAGCCTACATCCAAATCAACAAAGGAATGGCTTCACCAGAAGCAGATACAAGTTTTGGAATGGCCCAGCCAGAGCCCAGACCTTAATCCCATTGAAAATCTGTGGGGTGATCTGAAGAGGGCTATGCACAGGAGATGCCCTCGCCATCTGACAGATTTGGAGTGTTTTTGCAAAGAAGAGTGGGCAAATATTGCCAAGTCAAGATGTTGTAGAGTTTATAGGTCATATTAAAGATGGGGAAAGTTCTGAAATGGTTTATCTTTGTCTATTTTTTTTACATCACAGAAGACTTTTTATATCCACTGTGTACTAGTGTTGCTCACGAATATTCGCATTGCGAATATTCGCTACGAATATTGCATATTCGAGTATTCGCGAATATCTCGAATATCGCGGCGAATATTCGCTATTTCAAATATTCGTATTTTTCAAATTTCGCAATAAATTTCGCAATAAAATTTGCATTCGCGAAATTTCGCATTCGCGAATTTCGTAATAGCGAAATTTCGCAATAGTGACATTTCGCAATTTTTTTTTTTTTTTTTATAAAATATAGCGAATATTTGTAAATATCGAATATTCGTGATATTTTCTAAAAAAAAAAAATCGCCAAATTTTGCATTAGCGAATATTAACGAATATTCGCGACCGCATATGTGAAATGTCGCTTTTTTTTTTTTATAAAATATACCGAATATTCGTAAATATCGAATATTCGTGATATTTTATAAAAAAAAAAAAATCGCGAAATTTTGCATTAGCGAAATTTCGCATTGGCGAAAATTCGCAATTTATTTTTTATAAAATATCACGAATATTCGATATTAACGAATATTCGCGACCGCATATGTGAAATGTCGCTTTTTTTTTTTTATAAAATATACCGAATATTCGTAAATATCGAATATTCGTGATATTTTATAAAAAAAAAAAAATTCGCAATTTTTTTTTTTTTTTTATAAAATATCACGAATATTCGATATTAACGAATATTCGCGAATATTTTTCGAAATATTTGCGAAATATCGCGAAATCGAATATGGCGTATTCCGCTCATCACTACTGTGTACTGCAGCTACAAAGATGTCGGTACAGGAGTCACACTACGCATATTCACATACCAGGACGTCTAACACTATATGTTAGAGAAATTCAAGACAAAATGAATATTTTCAGCATACTACTTAGGCACAATTAACATTTCTAAATGTTCCCTATAACATAACAAATCTTGATATTTTTTTTTGGTTGTAAAGGTAAAAAACATTTTTCCTAAATAGCTTCCTTTCCCTTAGTGCAGTCCTCCTTCACTTACCTCATCCTTCCATTTTGCTTTTAAATGTCCTTATTTCTTCTGAGAAATCCTCACTTCCTGTTCTTCTTTCTGTAACTCCACACAGTAATGCAAGGTTTTCTCCCTGGTGTGGAGTGTCATGCTCGCCCCCTCCCTTGGACTACAGGAGAGTGAGGACGCCCACTAACACACAGCTCCTTTCACTATCTGCAACGTAGAGAGCGTCCTGATTCTCCTGTAGTACAAGGGAGGGGGCGAGCACGACGTATTCTTCTACATATTTTTGGTAAAAAAAATCGCAATAAGCGTTTATCGGTTGGTTTTCGCAAAATTTATAGCGTTTACAAAATAAGGGATAGTTTTATTGCATTTTTATTAATTTTTTTTTTTTTTACTACTAATAGCGGCGATCAGCGATTTTTTTCGTGACTGCGACAATATGGCGGACACTTCGGACAATTTTTACACATTTTTGGGACAATTGTCATTTTCACAGCAAAAAATGCATTTAAATTGCATTGTTTACTGTGGAAATGACAGTTGCAGTTTGGGAGTTAACCACAGGTGGCGCTGTAGGGAATGTGTACCTAATGTGTGTGTTTACTACTGTAGGGGGGTGTGGCTGTAGGTGTGACGTCATCGATCGCGTCCCCCTATTACAGGGATGACGCGATCGATGCTCCGGCCACAGAGAAGCACGGGGAAGCCGTGTGTACACACGGCTCTCCCCGTTCTTCCGCTCCAGGGACGGATCGCCGCACTGCAGCGGCGATCGGGTCCGCGAATCCCGCGGTCCCGATCCTGGAGCTTCGGACCGGGTCGCGGGCGCGCGCCCGCGGGCGCGCGCCCGCGACCCACGGCTGGGTACTAAAACCAACGTATATATACGTTGATGTGCCCAGCCGTGCCATTCTGCCGACGTAAATCTGCAGGAGGCGGTCCTTAAGTGGTTAAGGTGTACTTCATTGGCCACAATGTAAATAAGCATATTTCTGACATTTGTAGCTTACAAGATAAAATCCGTATTTTTTACTAGAAAATTACTTAGAACCCCTAAACATTATGGGCCAGATTCAGGTAGATGGGAGCATCTTTGCTCCGGAGTAACGCTTCACATTTGCGTTACGCTGCAGAAATTTTAGGAGCAAGTGCTGTCATTCACAAAGCACTTGCTCCTAAAGTTGCGGCAGCGCATCGCAAATGAGCCGGCGGAATTCAAATTGGGCGGGTACGGGGCGTGTAGTATTTAAACGAAGCGCGTTCCCGCCGCGAACGTACTGCGCATGCGTCGAGTGTTAAAACATCCCCGTGCGCATGCTCCAAATTTTGTGAACGTTCATGAACGTTTTACGCAAGCGACGTTTTTTTTTTTTTTTCCGACGCGATGACGACGCCTATACCTAACATAGGATATTCCAACCCCATGTAGGTATAACTATGCGCCGCGTATCCCGTCCGGAAACGTCGTAACGTCACTGCGTCGCGCCGGAATGCGATCGTGAATTGCCGATTTCCGCTCATTAACATATTTTTTGAGCGGAAATCGGCGGGAACGCCCCCGGCGCCATTTTTAAGTTGAAGTAACGATGCGATGGCGAAACTCAGTTACGCTGCTCGCATCGGAGCTTCAACCCGGCGTTTCTTGTTTTCTGGTTACAGAAAACAGAAACGCCGGCTCAAAGCCACAGTTAGGCTGGCGGATCACTGGATCCGCCAGCCTAACTGTTCCTGAATCTGGCCCTATGGGTCTGGATGTGTATCTTTCCGGCGGCGTAGCGTTTCCTCTTTACACTACGCCGCCGCAAATATTATGGGCAAGTGCCTTATTCAGAAAGCACTCGCTCCATAATATGTGGCGGCGTAGCGTAAAGTGCCTGGCATAAGGCCGCGCAATTCAAATTTGTGATGTGGGGGCGTGATTCATGTAAGTGAATCATGACCCCACGTAATTGAAGTTTTTTATGGATGGCGCATGCGCCGTCCGTGGACTTTCCCAGTGTGAATGCGCAAAATCACGTCGCTTTTTCTCAATGTAAACGACGTGAACTTAACTAACGTCGAGCCCCATTCCCGAACGATTTACGCAAAACGACGTAACCGACGTACAATTCGACGCTGTCCCGACGTCCATACTTAACATTGGCTACGCCTCCTATAGCAGGGGTAACCTTACGCCGCTATAATGCTTACGCAAACGACGTAAACTACGACCCACCGCTGCAAGTACGATTGGGAATCGGCGTAAATCGCTCATTTGCATAGTTTACGTGAAAACCGTCGTAAGCGCCACCTAGCGGCCAGCGTAAATATGCAACTAAGATACGAAGGTGTAAGCGACTTACGCCACTCGTATCTTAGAAGAAAGCCGGTGTATCTTGTTTTCTGAATAGCAAAAAAAGATACGCCGGCTATTCTTTGTATTTACGCGGCGTATCTCTAGATACGCTGACGTAAATGCTTTCTGAATCCGGCCCTTAATATATATTTTTAGCAGAGAATCCTTAGAATAAAATTGCGATTGTTGCAATATTTTATGTCACACTGTATTTGCGCAGAGGTCTTTCAAATGCAATTTATTGGGAAAAAAGACACTTTCATTAATAATAAAAAAAAAAAAAACGAAACAGTAAAGTTTGCACAATTTTTTTATGTAATGTGAAAGATAATGTTACGTTGAGTAAATAGAAACCTAACATGTCATATTTTGAAATTGTGCACACTCGTGGAATGGCGACAAAATACGGTACCTAAAAATCTCCATAGGCTGGGCGTTAATTTTTTTTATAGTTTCCATGCTAGAGTTACAGAGGAGGTCTAGTGCTAGAATTATTGCTCTCACTCTGCCGATCGCGGCGATACCTCCCATGTGTAATTTGAACAACGTTTACAAATGCGGGCGCGACTTACGTGTGCGTTTTCTTTGCTGCACGAGCTTACAGGGGCGTTTTAAACAATTGATTTCTTATTTATCTATTTTATTTTACATTGTCACTTGAAAAAAAAATTGGATCACTTTTATTGCTGTCACAAGGAATTTAAACATCCCTTGTGACAGTAATAGGTGGTGACAGCATAGGTGTGAGCAGCCTATAGCATTAGGGTGTGCAGTCCAAAGCTCAAACACACATGCGTCTGTGTATGGGTCTATATATATGGCCCCAGCCCATTGATGCCCCTGCCAACACAGTGAAAGAGGAGGTCTAGCACTTCTCCTATGGCAGAGGCGGTAAGAGGAAAAAATTTCCCAACTCCCCGCTGCTATACGCAGTAATAGTGCTAATGTGCAATAAGTGATTAGGGTGTGCCTAGGCACACCCGGCAAGCCCTGTGCGCACACCTATGGGTAACAGGTACTCTTTATGGAGGGATATGAAGTCTAAAAGACCCCAAATCCCTCCTTTGCACTTCAAAGTATTCAGATTGCCAAAAACAGCGGGCCGTGCTTTCCACGGAGCTGCTAATGTCACTTCCGGTTTATCACTGGCACATGGAAAACCGGAAGTGATGTCGTAACTCGGATGTCAATCAAAAGACCAGGCCATAGTGATACATACTACGGGAGCCAGGCGTAAGTTGTCGGGCGCAGTGGACTGTGCCACAGGGCATGTCAAAACCTTGTCTTCAAACTCAAGATTGCATTGACGTGGAGCTTCCCATAGGTCACTGTGTCCGCCACCTGAACACAGTGCAATTAAGGACCTTTTTTTCTTCTTTTTTTTTTAAGGGCTATTAAAAAATATATATATATTTTTTCTTTTTTTTGTAACTGACTGAGGAGGGGGGGGTGGCACCCGTGTGCCCCCTATGGATGGGCCAAGAAGTGTCTGGTGCCCAATGACTTTCACCATCTTTGCACCCACTATGCCTCACAACCCACTAAATATTGAAGGATGTCAGCTAGGGGTGCAGTGGATCAAAAAACTCACGGTTCGGATCGTTTATCGGATCAGGAGTCACGGATCGGATAATTTTCGGATCGGCAAAAAAAAAAAATAGCCAACATTGCCCCCACACTATTAGAAACACTGTAATAAATAATAGACATTTTTCCCACTAATAATAATAGCCAACATTGCCCCCACACTAGTAGTAACACTAATAGCCATTTTTCCCACTAATAATAATAATAATAATAATAGCCAACATTGCCCCCACACAAACAGTAACACACTGAAAATAATAGCCATGAGAATCAACTCACTGTACTTGTAGTTCTCACTGTACTTGTAGTCTCTCACTGTACTTGTAGTCTCTCACTGTACTTGTAGTTCTCACTGTACTTGTAGTCTCTCACTGTACTTGTAGTCTCTCACTGTACTTGTAGTCTCTCACTGTACTCGCATCGCTCCATGCAGACAGTACTGCGTGCTCTTGGAATAGAAGATACACGTGCAGACTGCAGAGGGAGGGGTGATGACATCAGCACGCACCGCCGCCGGGTGTACCAAGATGGCCGACCACTCCGGTGCGCCCCGCGGATCGCATTCTGTTCCGATCCAAACAGGTCGGCCCGTTCGGTTCGGGCATGATCCGTTGAACCCCTAATGTCAGCTATCGTTGGCCTTGTTTAACAGACATAGAGAGTTGTGCAGTGCACTTAACTTAGCAAAGAACAGAAAAACAATGACTTACCTTAGTGGCGTCCATGTACATATAATACACCCAGCATGAGTAGTACTGTGCAGAGGCCATACATACAGATACTGAGAATTACACCCAGCGTACAGGACAAGAGAAGTAGTACTGTGCACCCAGCATACAAAAGATATAAAGAAGTCTCTGTCACAATGACATACAAAAAAACAAAACACAATTACATCCAATGTGTGGTAACATACAGGACGACTCCCTGGATTTTAGGTCATGTACCTGGAGAGAGCTAACAATCTAATATCCTTACACAGTCATAAAAACACACAGATACTCTGAAATACAGAATGTTACAATCTTTAGGCTGTTCTTTATAGTTAGATTAGACTGAGCAGATCTTAGCCTGGGTCACCACACAGGAACAGGGGGGTGTCAGTGCAGTCACACCTTGTATAGTGTAGGTGATAATCACACATATAACCTATTAGACCGGACACCACCGTGCAACAGTTCAGGACTCTTCTTGCGTTATCAGACATGGAGGCAGCAGGTAAGAGGCTCTTCTGTTTTATAGTATTGCTGAAAATATTTATGAGGTTTAGGATTCATTCCAGAAGAGTGGGGAATTCATATTCCATGCTTCATTTTCCTGCAGAAGGATAAGAAAATGATGATGAAATGCAGTTATTATGGACAACCATCTGGCCTTTGGTCCCGACCTCATACATTGAGCATTGAAAATGTTTCCTGATGTCATAACTGTAAATGAGCATAAAACATATATACAAACATATATATATATATATATATATATATATATATATAAAAACCCCTAAGGATATAACAAAATAATAATGAATAGCACTTATTCTTCAATGTGAAAATTCATGCTTAATTATTATTATTATTATTAGTAGTAGTAGTAGTAGTACTATTATAATACAGGATTTATATAACGCCAAAATTTTTTCGCAGCGCTTTACAACATGAGGGCAGGCCGTACAATTACAATACAATTCAATACAGGAGGGATCAGAGAGCTTACAATCTAGAAGGGAGGGTCAAGTGAAACAAAAGGTAATAAGTGGGGGATGAGCTGATGGAGAAAATGAAAATACAGTTGTTAGGTGTGGGTAGGATAGGCTTCTCTAAAGAGAAGAATTTTCAGGGATCATCTAAAAAGCTAATAGAGTAGGAGATAATCAGACAGTTTTGGGTAAGGAGTTCCAACGGATTGGAGAGGCTTTGGAAAAGTCCTGGAGGCCAGCGTGGGAATAGGTGATGAGGGAACTAGAGAACAGAGGTCTTGAGAGGAACGAAGAGAAAAATTAGGTTGGTATTTTGAGACTAGGCTAGAGATGTGGGAACTAAATTGTGGATGGCTTTGTAAGTAGTTGTTAGTATTTTTATTATAATTTTTTGGGGGAGTGGAAGCCAGTGGAGAGATTGGCAGGGAGGAGTAGCAGACACTGACCGGTTGGTAACGTGGATGAGTCTGTCAGCAGCAATCAAGATGGGCTGAAGGGGGGAATAGTCTACTTAAAGGAGTTGTAATTAAAAACATTTTTTTTTTGCTGAAATTACTGTTTACAGGGTAAGGCCTCGTACACACGGACGGACATATCCGATTCAAGCGGTCCCCGGGCCGTTTTCAGTGCATATGTACGCCGGGCTATTTTGGTCCGATGGCTGTACACACCATCGGATCAAAATCCCCGCCGGCAGACAGCGCGGTGACGTGGCGGTGACGTTGACGCCGCCACGTCACCGCACCAGGGAGAAAACAACTTCCATGCATGCGTCGCATCCATACGACGCTTGCGTGGGAGGATATGTCCGCTGGTGAGTGCACCGCTGGTGAGTGTATCCGACGGCTAGCTCTCTCTGCCAGAGAAATCCGTCCAAATCTGTCCATTTGCCCCTACAGACGAGCGGATTTTTCGGCTGAAATGGTCCGTCGGACCCTTTCCAGCGGAAAAATTCCATTGTATGTACGAGGCCTAAAAAGACATAATAGTTAACTGATTCCTTTTAAAAATGATTATAAAAAGATAAATATCAATAATATAATGCACCTGCAGTTTCAGTTTTGTTTTTGCACGCTGTTTCCTGTCTCTCTGATGTACAGAGCCACAGAGCCAATACAGGGCAGTGATGGTTTGGAAAACAAAACTGGATTGGTGCTGAGGGGTTTTAGACACACAGTAATCACACCTCCTTAAAGTTAGTGACCACAGAGAGAAGCTCCCAGTACTGTGGTTATCAGGAAACAGACAACCAGGAAGTGTGGAGATCAGAGAAGAATTACAGCAACTTGAGAGCTATACATGAAAATAGCACTGCATTAGGGTAAAGGAAGCTATTAAGATAAAAAAAAAATCCTTTACAAACCCTTTAAGGGTAAGTCATTGAGGAGGGAGATTCAGTAGGGGAGGCAAGAGATGACCAGTGAGTGAATTAAGAGCTTTCTTGTGTCATTGGTTAGAAAGGGGCATATTTTGGAGATATTGCGTAGCTTGAGGCGGGGCTCAAGCTACGCAAGACTACACCAAAACCTTGGCATGCAGGGATGGGCTGATCGTTGTGCCATCGGTTTTGACTGAGAGATCAAAAGAGACTTGTGGTGGAGGAAAAATTATAATTTTGGTTTTGGATAGATTGAGTTTGAGGAAGTGATAAATAAAATTATTCAAAAAATATCATAAGTCCTCCAAACAACATGTGAAAATATTTTTAAGCAAAATTACCTTCAAACAAAATAAGTTCAAATAAAGCAATCCAACAGTGTAATAACTAAAAAGTTCCCATCATCAATATTTTTCTTCCAAGTTTAGAATGATCTTAGATCCAAGATGGCCACCACCACTTAAAGTCTCGTACACACTATAAGAAAATTGTACGAACATTTTCAATTTTCCTTGTCCAATATATCTTCATTGGAATATGAAGTAAGCGATATACAGAAAATAAAAGAAATACTAACCAAAAGAAAAACAGAGAAAATACAAGTATACAATTGTAAAAATAAAGAAACTTTGCAGTGTTGAGAGGAGTTCTAACATGAAATAACATTCCTCATGTGAAAACCGTTAGGGCGTACTTTACGACATTACCAGATAAGATTGGTGTAATGGGGTGATGAACGGGTCAAGGGAGATGATTCCTTATGTGTTCAATTCGTACCTTATTGTCTTGTAAATTATGCAATAAAAGTTAACTGAAGCATCTATACAAAATATCAACCCATGAGTTACTTACAAGTCATAACAACTTAGAAAGAAAAAGAAAAACTCCTAAATAGAGTAAGAGTTGCTACATCAAGAATAAAAAAAAGAAGAAGAAAAGTAAAGCATGAAAGGAGAGGATTGGGGGAGGGGAGTCTGCAGGACCGGACCGGGAAATCCCAACAACCGCCAAGTGGGTTCAAATGTCGTTTCGATGGGTGGGCTACCATGGCAACAATACATCTTTATTAAAAGCTTTCAGTGTTGTGTATGTAATCCAGGGCGTCCAAATTTGTTCAAACCCGGTGATCATGTCATTTTCTATTGCCGTCATTTTGGCATATAACATCGCGTTACTCATTCTGTTGATTGTTTCACTCACTGGAATACTCAAGGTTTTCCATGCCTTCGCTATGGTCTGCTTTGCTGCCGTAAGAAGCTGCCTAATCAGGTTAAATTGTATATGCGACAAGATGCTGGGTTTTAGGTTGAGCAAGGCCAATTTGGGGTCTAATGGTATTTTTTTATCGGTTAGAGTATGTGCTATTTGAAAAATTTTGGACCAAAATGATTGGGCTTTTGGACATGATCACCATGTGTGAAAATACGTTCCGCTCTCTGTACAGCCTCTGAAACACAGGTCTGAGTGATTTTGTGAGAATTTAGCTATTCTTGCCGGCACTAAGTACCATCTTGAAAGCACTTTATAGTTTGTCTCAGAGGCCGATACATTAATAGAAGCAGTTTTGGTATTGAGCCAAATTTGGTTCCATTCTGCGGGGCTCAATTCTGTACCAAGGTCTTCCTCCCATTTACGAACATATGGTAGTTTCCAAAGGTCAGATTGTGTTTGCAGCTGGAAGTATAGGGTAGAAATCGCATTTCTGGCATGTGGATTACTCTTGCATATATTTTCAAAACCGGAGTATATGATGGGTGAGATTGGTGTATTTACTGGTGGGAGAAAGACATTTTTAATTTGCAGGTACTGTATCTAAAAAGTTCACCTTGTGGTATACCGTATGAATCACAGTGATGGGAAGGGGACAATTGAGTTGGAGTTAAAAAACTTGTACTTTTGAGTACAGTCTCTCTTTACCCATTCTTTGAATGTGTTAGGGAAGACCCAGGCGGGGTAGAAATCTGGGTTTTTAATAAAAGAAAGCAGGGGGCAATGTGGAGATTGTAGGTTTTTTTTAAACTTAATTTTGTCCCAAAGGAATTTTGTTACCAAAGGGTAAGTGAATGTTTGGTGATAGGGTTACTAATATTTTTACGAGATTTTGGGGGGGATCCACAGTAAGTTGGATATTGAGATGGGATCACAATCTAAAGCCTCAATTGAAACCCAAAGGGGAATTTCACGTTTAGCGTGATATTTTGTGAGAGTCGCCAATTGGGCCGCTTTGTAGTATTTTGTGAAGTTGGGGTACCCAATCCCACCATTGGTTTTGGGGAGTTCCAAGACTTGTGGTTTGATTCTGGGTTGGGAGGGTCCCCAAATAAAGGAAGAGATCCGTTTTTGGATTATTCTCATGTAGTATGCCGGAATTGGTATAGGGAGTACTCTAAAAAGGTATATATGTTTTAACAATAGGGGGTAATTGTACGAGAATAGATCTGCTATTTCTGCTGTTAGGTGGATTCCTAAATAGGGGATGCTTTTCCCGGGCCAATTAAAGGGAAGTCCTGATTCTGTAGCTGTTAGTTCTGTATCTGATAATGAAATGTTTAGGGCAAGACATTTTTTAGGATTAATTGCTAAACCTGATATAGCTGCGAAATGATTCAGAATTGGGATGAGGTTAGGGCCGGAAACTTGGGGGGAGGATAAGAAAAGTAAAAGAACATTTTCAATTTTCATCTGAGGAACTTTCCTACGATTTTCTGACTTTTCACAGCTGATTCTGACTTTCCGAACAAAAATTTCTGAAGGGACAAGCTCCAAATTCTTTCTTGTATGGGAACAGAATGAATGATTTTCATTTAATATGTACAGTTTTCGTACGATTTTTGTATGAGAAAAATCTAAAACAAAAGACTGTGCTTGATCACAAACAAAAAACAAAAAAAAAAAATCCTTTGTCTCACAAGAATTTTCATACATTATTTTCTTCCTCAGTTCCGACTTGCTGTAACCTTAATGGCGTCCCAGTCTTAAGCCCCATACACACGATCGAAATTCCATTGGAAAAATCTGTGAATTTTTGTCTGAAGGGCGTTGGCCGTGAACTTGTTCTGCATACACACGGCAGAACTTTTTCATCCAACATTCACAAAGCCACTTGTTTTTTCTGCTCTTTAGCCCCACCCTTTGGGAAACTTCTGCTAATGTTGTCTGATGGTTAGCATTGGTTCGGAGCATGCGTGTTTGTAATTTGGAATTTGTGTACACACGATCGGATAATCTGACGTAACACATTTATTGTCATACAGTTGATAAGCATGAACAGCCAACATTTGTTGTTGTTAATTCCACCAACAATTGACTGATGGTGCATACACACGGTCGGATTATCCGATGCAACACATCCAACAGACAATTATTGTCGTAAAATCTGATCGTGTGTACGGCCCTTTAGTCAGTAGGGTTTAATATTGAGTTGGCCCACCCTTTGCAGCTGTTATAGCTGCAAAGGGTGAGCCAACTCAATACTGAACCCTATGGATTAAGACTGGGATGCCATTAAAGTTCCCCTGGCCGCGATTCAAATACATTTGCATATCTTTGTGCGGCCGTAGCGTATCTTGTTTACGCTACGCCGCCGCAACTTAGAGAGGCAAGTGCAGTATTCACAAAGCACTTGCTCCGTAAGTTGCGGCGGCGTAGCTTAAATTGGCCGGCGTAAGCCTGCATAATTCAAAGTAGGAAGGAGGTGGGCGTCATCTATTTAAATTAAGCGTGACCCCATGCTAATGAATGGCCGGTCGAACTGGGCATGCGGGCGCATGCTCAGAATCACGTTGCATATACTCCCTAAGAGACGTCGGCGCAATGCCTACGACATGGACGTAACCTACGTAGAATACTATTCACGTAGTACTACGTAAACGGCGTACGCAACGTAAAATTCAACGGCGTCGTTCCCTGACCCATACCTTTGCATTACCTGCACCTGCTATAGCAGGGGTAACTTTACGCCGGACGTAAGCCTTACGCAAATCGCGTATATGAAGCGGCCGGGCGCATCTACGTTTGTGAATCGGCGTATCTTACTCATTTGCATATTTATAATGGGAACGCCGAATGCGTCCTGCGTAACTATGCGCCCACGATACGCCAGCGTAGGCAAGTTACGTCGGATGGCTGAAGCCATGTTTTTGGACGTATCTCTCTTTGTGAATCGGCGCAAAGATGCGACGGTGCACATTTGAAATTACGGCGGCATATCTGGAGATACGCCAACGTAAATGATTTCTGAATCCCGGCCCCTGTGTGTAAAGGCCGGTGTCCCAATACTTTTGACAATATACTATGGGCCAGATTCTGGTAGAATCTGTGGTGGCGTAGCGTAAGCCATTTACACTACGCCGCTGCAACTTACTGGAGCAAGTGCCTTAATGTCCAAGCACTTGCTCAGTAGTTTGCGGCGGCGTAGTGTGCATGCGCCAGCCGGGAAAAAAGCCCAATGCGCATGCTCCAGCTTATGTCGGAAAACGTTGTTGAAACCAACGTGAAAACGACGTGATCGTCACTTACGCAATGCCCTATTAGCGAACGACGGAACCGACAGAAAAAGACAACGCTGACCCGATGCCATACTTAACATGGCATACGACGGAACTTCGTAAGGTTACCCCTCATATAGCAGGGGTAACCTTACGCTTACGGAAACGACGTAAACAACGTCGGAAATCGGCGTATTAGGCTCATTTGCATAGACAAATGAGAAATCAACGTAAAGGCCACCTAGCGGCAAGGAAAGTCATTACATCTACGATCCGATGGTGTAAGTGTTTTACACCTGTCGGATCTTTGCTGTATCTATGCGTAAGTGATTCTATGAATCAGACGCATAGATACCCAGGGAAAAAAACAGAGATACGACGGTGTTTCCTGCGATACACCGTTGTATCTCTTTTAAGAATCTGGCCCTATATGTTTATTATAATATTGTAAACTTATCAGCTCTTATGCCTACTAAAATTATACTATTTTTGTAAACAGGGATGTATCTGTATATATTTTGTAATAGTATCTGACATACATTATTTCTCAATTAACAGTTTGTAAACAAAAAAATATATATTTGTATGTATTGTTTGGAGGACTTTATTTGATCACGATATTTATTGAATTACTTATTGTGCATGGATTTTAACACTGAAGAATAATGTATATTATTGAATCAGCAATATCATTATTTTGTTATATAACAAAATATAAACATAACAAAAAAAAAGGTTAAGGCTGAATGTGTAATCTTCACATAGGGCAATATTATTTATATATATATATATATATATATATGTATTTAAGAAACTTCCTGCAGTGTGGTATCTGTCTGTGTAGTGCCTCAAAGGTCTTCTCCATCTCTGTGTGGTCATCGTGTGTTATCACACACCGGGTTCTGGTGTTTTTGTTTCCTCTGTGAAACCTTCTTTCCATCCACAGAAATGTCTGTTTTCAAAAGAAATGAAACTTTGTCTCTTGGTTGGTTATGATGACAGATCTGAACTCGATGTCCCCCCACTTCTCTTTAAGTTAACATCATCCCAACAAGTTCCCTGTGCCAGGATGACTGTAATTCATTTTGGAGATTTGGAATGCGAAAAACCTCTAGGTTTGGGACTATGTAGGCAACAAAAAAATATATATTCAAAAAATGATATAAAAAATATTTTAATACATATAAATGCAAAAAGTACAAAAGAAAAAAGGTGACATTACAATATATGATGGTAATATAAAGAGAATACATTATTTAAGACATATAGGTAACAAATTGACACTATGCCATATAAATAAAATAATCCCCCTAGAGGATGAGCTATAGTGGGTTGGCTGAATATAAATTCTAATTTATAAGGGATGATGGCAACCACATGAGCATGTGTATAGGCTGATTTATTTACAATTAATTTTGGAGATTGCTTTGAACTCTAGTAGACCATTGCATAGTCCTGATGGATTCCCAGGCTGATCAATCTGTAACCTTTCTGAGTGATGAAGGAATTATTGTGATCAAAGGGAAGTTTGCGACACATTTTCCTGATATTTATTACATTGCAGCGGATTCTCTTTGCTCACCACCAATGGCAGCTGGTTCTCAATTTTTTTTTTTTTTGGGGGGGGGGGGGGGGGTGCAAACGCAAAAAAACAAACAAACAAAAAAACAATTATAGCCTCACTGTGCCCATCAAATGCAGCCACTGTGCCCATTAAATGCAGCCACTGTGCCATTAATTGTCACCACTGTGCCATGCCATCAAACACAGCCACTGTGCCATCAATTGTCACCGCTGTGCCATGCCATCAAACGCAGCCACTGTGCCATTCCATCAAACGCAGCCACTGTGCCTTCAATTGTCACCACTGTGCCATGCCATTAAACACAGCCACTGTGCCATCAATTGTCACCGCTGTGCCATGCCATCAAACACAGCCACTGTGCCATTCCATCAAACGCAGCCACTGTGCCTTCAATTGTCACCACTGTGCCATGCCAACAAAGGCAGCCACTGTGCCATTCCATCAAACACAGCCACTGTGCCATAAATTGTCACCACTGTGCCATGCCAACAAATGCAGCCACTGTGCCATCAATTGTCACCACTGTGCTATGCCAACAAATGCAGCCACTGTGCCATTCCATCAAACGCAGCCACTGTGCCCATCAATTGTTGCCACTGTGCCAATTGTTGCCACTCCACCCTTAAATTGTCGCCACTGTGCCAATTGATGACAATGTGCCCTTTTATTGTCACCACTGTGCTAATTGATGCCACTGTCACTGTGCCAAATGTCGCCACTATGCCCATTGTCACCACCGTGCCAATTGATGTCACTGCCACTGTCACTGTGCCAATTGTCGCCACTGTGCCCTGTAAAATGCCCCGCCCGGCACTTACCTTTCTGGGGTCGGCCATCCTCCTTTCACGTCCCTCTATGTCTTCTCCCGCCCTCAATGACACTTCAGCCAATCAGGTTACCGCTAACCAGAACCGGTGAACCTGACTGCGACGCCTGTCAGTCTTATCTAAGGAACGGTCCCCCCCCCGTACGTCCCTTAGATAAGTATCTGGAAACCGAATACAGCCTGAGGGCTGTACTTGGAAAGCCTATCTCTGATAAGCACTTCCACTCAGCCAACCAGCTGCCGTTATTCAGATGGCTGGCGCTCACCGTCCGGCCATCTGAATAGTGGGCGGCAGCTGCAACAATACATAGATTCATGAATGCGAGAGGGGGCAAGGCTCCGGTGCCCTCTATGGACACACCGCCACTGTTCACCACCTTAAAGTGATACTATAGGTTCACGTTTAAAAAAATAAAATAAAAATAACAAACATTTCATACTCACCTCCACTGTGCAGTTCGTTTTACACAGAGTGGCCCGATCCTCGTCTTCTGGGGTCCCACGGCAGCTCTCGCTGCTCCTCCTTGCAAAAGATAACCCCCTCTGGGAAGCTCTCTCCCGAGGGGGTTACCTTACAGGCGCGCTCCCGTGTCACACACTTGGCGTACATAGCCGCTGAGTGTATGACTCGGCCCCGCCCCCCGGTGACCGCACCATTGGAATTGATTGACAGCAGCGGGAGCCAATGGCTCAGAGGTGTATTTAGGTTTTGTGACCCACCACTTCCTTTCAAAGCCACACCCCTTGCTGTTTAAGACCCGCCCTGAAAATGTTAAGTGGGGGGGCAATATATGCATTAAGGTAAAAAAAAAAAATCTGATGCTGCCGTTATTTTAAAGGAAAAAATAATTCCTTTACTAACCCTTTAGGTCAAATAAGAACGAGGATTTCGAAGGCCCCTTTCACACGGGGCGGATCAGTAATGATCCGCCCCATGAACCTCTGTATGCTCAGTGGGGATCGCTCCATTAATCCCCACTCAGCCGGCGGGTGACAGGGCGGTCCCCGCACACTGTGCTTGGACCGCCCTGTCTTTCTTCACTCTCCCCTATGGGGGGATCGGATGAACACGGACCATCCGTGTTCACCCGATCAGCAGACGGAAGGAAAATAGGGTTTTCCTCCGTCTGCAGAATTGGAGGAATGCGGAGCTAGCTAGCTATTTTGCAAGCCAAAATTAATCACGTTAAATAGACCCTAAAACATATTAATAGCTCCCCAATCATTCCAGAAATCATTGCAAACACTTGCCTTCTATCCTCCAGCTCATGTTGTGTCCGTATCCATCATATGTGTGGGAATGTGAAGCGCCGTTTCTTTTTTCTTCCTGGTTTTCAGGGAGAGGTGCATGCTGGGCGATTTTTAGGCACAGTAATGCCCAGAGACTCCTGGGAAATGAGTGTCATCATTTCCTAGGAGGTAATGGGGTCTTAGGACAGGAAGTTGAACCACCTAAAACAGAACAGCCAGATAGAAGTGAGTAAAATAAAAAAATAAAAAAAATGTTTTTTTTTTTTTTGTTGTTTACAAGTTAAATTCATATTTTTTTCTAGAAAATTTCTTATAACCCCCAAACATTATATATATATTTTTTTCTAACGCCCTAGAGGATAAAATGGCAGCCGTTGCAATACTTCTTGTCACACCGTATTTGTGCAGCGGTCTTACAAGCACACTTTTTTGGGGAAAAATACACTTTTTTTAAATAAAAAATAAGACAACATTAAAGTTAGCCCAATTTTTTTTTATATTGTGAAAGATAATGATACTCACTCCATCTCCATGTAGATAGTCAAGATACCGTCAAACAAATCTATGATACCAGGATATCCAGTAGGGAAGAGAAGCAGGTGGAAGCAGCTGTCCGGAGCATGCAACATTCACAGAAAGGGCCATGAGCCACGGTCAATTTGATCTCCATTAATGTAAGAGGGCTTCATGCTCCAGGTAAGCGACACACCCTTTTCAGGGAACTTAAATGGCTGCAAGGAGATATTATTTTCCTGCAGGAGATGCATCTTACGCATACTACTTTGGTAAAACTTTTTGCACATCATTATCCTACGTGGTATTACAGTCTTTCTGATTTCCCAAAAGCGAAGGGTGTGACTATTGGGCTCCGGAGGAGGATCTCTTTTGTTTTAGAGGATAGCTTGGCGGATTCATATGGTAGATATATTTTTGAAAGGCAGTCTGGGTAACTTAAAATGCACATTAGCTAATTTCTATGCCCCAAATCAAGGCCAAGTGAGCTTTCTGACTTCCACACTGCATAAGTTAAGGGACTTTGCTCATGGTTGTATTCTGTTGGCAGGTCACTGTAACATTACATTAGAGCCTACATTGGACACTTCCCTGGGTAGATCATGCATTCCCCATAGGCGCCTTGCGTATATTCGCAAGCAACTGCATGATGCCCAGCTCCCGGATGCTTGGCGCATAATGCACCCACGTGAGGACTTGTTAGGACTCCGCGGACTACTTGGATTCTGGACTATTGGTTTGGATCGCAGCTGCGGAGGTTACTCAGGTCTCAATCGCCAGATCACTCTCTAAGTTCACAGAGAGTTTGGGGTCTAGGTCATCACAGCCTCCACTGAGAACAAACATATAATTGGGGTAGCTTATTGCATCATAAGCAAAACAGAACAGCAAGCAAAGCAATAGATTAAACGGCCAGTGGGTGGCTGGGATGCTTAGCAGGTTAGTACTTGGGATAAGCTGTGAATGTTATGTCTACGGGAACTCTGCACTCCCTATAGTGAGAAGGCAGCAGACAGGCAAATAGCAGTAGAGATATTGGTCACAGTCCACCAGACACAGCAATGACTATAAGCATTACATGTTAGTATTAGCCATATAAGGTACTTGCGGTTGCTTTGACTATGAAGGTGGTCCTTCCAAGTGGATATTATGATGTCTCCTATGGATGGGCAGGTGCAGGCTGGATCCAGTAGGAGGATAGGGGGTCACTAGCCGACAGAAGCTGGAGGCGCACTGAGCTGGGCCTGATGCTGAGAGGTCCCAAATACTGGGGTGATCCAGTGCAGGGGTCAGAGGTTCCTGGGAGTGATGTCCGGGTCCCTGGTGGCGGCAGGCATCCAACAGGAATAATCGAACACCCTGCCGCCGAAGCAGGGGGTTTAAATAGCCCGGCTAGAACGAGGAGTACGCCGGGACGCACTTCCGCGCTCCAGCGTGAAACGCTGACGTCCGCACACCGGAAGTGATGCAGACGTCTTGCAGGATGGAGCGCAGCTGTCAGAACAAGGTACAGCTGCGCTCGCTCCTACCATGGTAACGAGGATGGCGTTACAGGACTACACGCATTTTTCCCACCTTCATGGCTCCCATTCCAGGATAGATTACTTTTTTCTGAATCACCACTATTTAGAGTTGCTCACTCTCGTATTGAGGTGTCCACGATTTCTGATCACGCCCCTATTAGACTTTGCGTATTCCGTCTCTACCATTGAAATCTACTAATTGGAAGCTAAATGACTCCCTTATTTCGGAGGATGTTGATAAACAAGAAATTGGGTCGGTGCTCTTTCTTTATTTCCAGGAGAATGCCTCCTCGGTGACACCCCTGGGTGTCCTATGGGAAGCCCATAAGGCTCATGTACGTGGTAAACTTATAGAACTGGGCTCTAGAAAAAAGAGAGAGATGACCCACTTGCAATTACAACTTATTAAAGATATAGGTGCCCTGGAGAGACACCATAAACTTCCTAGTTCACCCACTGTCTTCCACTCTTTGAAACAGAAAAGGAGGGAGGAGCCGAAAGCCCTTTTTTTTATAAGGAGAACACTGCGCGGCTCCGTTTGGTATCCCAGCAATTCTATGAGTGGGGTAACAAGCCTAGCTGTCTCTTGGCTAGATCCCTACAGCAAAAGAAGTCTGCCTCTTAGGCCGCATACACACGAACGAGAAACTCGACGGGTGAAACACATAGTTTTTCCCGTCGAGTTCCTTGTTCGGCTGTCCTAAAACTCGTCGAGCCAAATTTTCCCATTGCCCGTCGAGGAAATAGAGAACATGCTCTCTTTTTGGCTAAACGAGTTCCTCGACGGGTTTCTCGGCGGAAAGTGTACACACGATCGGTTTTCTCTGCAGAATATGTCTCCCATCGAGTTTCTTGCTAAATTCTGTCGAGAAAACCGGTCGTGTGTACGGGACCTGACATAGCTAAAATCAAATCTCCCTCTGACACTCTGTTGTTTGAAACTAGTGAAATTGCAAGAGAATTTCGCTCCTTCTATCAACAGCTTTACCACGTAGGTCAGCAAATTCCATATGGGGAGTGTAGAGCAACTCTTATACGGGAATATTTGGATCAGGCTCATTTACCAAAACTCCCTGCCACGGCATTGGAGGCTCTGGAGGGAGAGTTCACTGCCGTGGAGCTAGGGTTGCCACCTTTTCTTCATGCCAAACCCGAACACTTTAGCGACACACGGCAATTTTGTATGTAGATTGCAAAAGACCTTAAACACCTTATAAGAATGTAGTGCGCCACACGCACCAAGGCGAACAGTGGATGTGGCCAAACTGAGTTAACAGATGGCAACAGATTTGTGTGTGACTATCTCTATTGCTTGGGAAGCCACAGTTCAATCTGAATAATGTGTCTGGGTTTCAGGAGGACTGAAACCCAGACACATACATCAAAACATGGACTGTTCTGGTGAATCCCAGAGATAGGTGGCAACCCTACGTGGTGATCTTCCTTGGGTTGTTGAATGTATTGGAGCACTCTAAACTTCATGGGGCACCCTAACTGGAGGGCCACAGGTTGAGCACCCGTGCTCTAGTGTCTATAGGTCACTCTAGCATTCTTGGGGTGCTCTAATGTCCATGGAACACTCTAACTTTTGCTTTGTCTATGGGGTGCTCTGACATCTATTGATCACTCTAGCATTCATGGGGTGCGCTAATGTTTATAGGGTGCTCTAATGCCTATGTGCAGCCCTAAGTCCGTCTTTAGCTGGATAACCAGCCCTTCCTACCAGCTGTTTCACTCTTTGTACAATGCATCACTAATTATGCAAATATTTATCCAAAGGTCTAAGAAACCATATATTTGGTTGAGCTTATAAAGATTAACCACTTCAGGCCCGCGCTACCGTCGGATGACGGCAACAGCGCGGGCCTGAATATCCAACATGCCGTCATTTGACGGCATGTCATTCTGGCGTTCTCCAGCGCGCGCTGTAGTGTGCGCTGCGGGGAAGCCCTGTGTTGTCCGTGTCCCTTGGACACGGCCAATCACAGATCGCGGCAAACGGCCAATCAGAGCGGCCGTTTGCGATGCGATCTGTGGGCGAATGAGAGATGATCTCTCATAGATCATCTCTCATTGCTGTGTTACACAGAGACAGCGTCCTGTCTCTGGAGGGGAGGAGCCCGATCTGTGTTCCTTCCTACATAGATCGGTCACCCCCCCAGTCACCCCCCCCCCCCTTCCCCACAGTTAGAACACACCTAGCATACATTTTTAACCCCTTCCTCACCCCCTAGTGTTAACCCCTTCAATGCCAGTCACATTTATACTGTAATTAGTGCATATTTATAGCACTGATCGCAGTATAAATGTGAATGGCGCCAAAAATGTGTCAAAAGTGTCCGATGTGTCCGCCATAACGTCGCAGTACCAATGAAAATCGCAGATCGCCGCCATTTCTAGTAAAAAAAAAATAATAAAAAATAATAATTCTCTTCCCTATTTTGTAAGCGCTATAACTTTTGCGCAAACCAGTCGCTTATTGCGATTTTTTTTTGTTTACCAAAAATATGTAGAAGAATACGTATCGCCCTAAGCTGAGAAAAAAAAATGTTTTTTTTTTTTTTAATTGGGATATTTATTATAGCAACAAGTAAAAAATATTGTATTTTTCTTCAAAATTGTCGCTCTTTTTTGTTTATAGCGCAAAAAAAAAAAATCGCACAGGTGATCAATTACCACCAAAAGAAAGCTCTACTTGTGGGGAAAAAAGGACGTACATTTTGTTTGGGAGCCACGTCGCACGACCGCGCAATTGTGAGTTAAAGCGACGCAGTGCCGGAAGCTGAAATTTTACCTGGGCAGGAGGGGTGTGTAAGTGCCCAGTATGCAAGTGGTTAATGCCGTTGCGCTACCCTTTAACCATGTGTAGAAACAGATATTTTAAATAGATTATATAAAAAAGTAATAATTAAATCCACAATCCCGCTGCTGCAAATCTATAAATTCCAATAAAAATATTTTCCAAAATATTACCATGTGTGTTGAAATATAAATGAAGATGTTGAATACATATACCAATGTTGTAAATTACATAAAGAACATCCAAAATAATAAAATGCACAATCTCAGTGCAGTGAATTGTCAATAATATATAAAGTGCACGCTACAAATTTGTGGTTGCACACATTTTTATTTGTAGAATGACGCTTTGCTTATTATTGATTCACTGCACTGAGATTGTGGATTTAATTCTTCTAGGTGTTCTTTAAGAAATTGACAACAATGGTATTCCACATGTTGGAGCACATTTTTTTGCTATATTCTAAACAGTACATTTGCAGCATTGGCATTGTGAATTGAATTACCATTTTTTCTGCAATTCATTTACATTATTTTAACATATGTGGTGTGTTACTGGTAATATTTTGGAGTATATTTTTTTGATATTTATAGATTTACTGCACTGGGATTGTGTATTCAATTACCACGTGTATACAATTGATTTAAAATATGTTTTTGCACCTGGGTTAAGGGAAGTGCGACACCATTAATCTTTATATATTTAGTTGTGGAATGTGAGTATACATTTGGATGTGGGCAGCAACATGAAGTATTTATAATATTAGGAGTAGTATATTGTACACAGTACCACGTTTTTTTATTGCAGAGTACAATGCATGGGTATGTTGGTTCCTTCACTCTTACCTTCCCTGTTGCATGCCTGAGATTACACTCTCTTCACTCCTGCACTCAGCGTCCTCTGAGCCACAGCAGCGTCATCCTCCCCAGTCCCCACACACATCATGAGATGAGAGACCCGTGCATAGACACTGAAAACACTGTACAATAGAATCGCCTGAGCCCCCGCCCAGCAGGAGGGGCAGATTAGACTACAATATCTGAACACACAGTGTGCCCCACGACTGAAGCAATTGGACTTTCCCTGCCCACACTCCCTATATGGGAGGGGTTGGCAAGGGAGCGTCTAAAAAAAAATCAGCACACTGTTAACCCACAGCCCAGCGTTTATAATGAGTGTCCGGGGATAAGGAAAGCTCAACTCCGGACACATGATTTAATTCCCGTACTGCCCGGGGGAATCCCGTACAGGTGGCAACCCTACGCGGAGCTCAGAGGGCACTTATGGCTAATGGCAAGGCACCAGGACCTGATGGGTTCACTGTCGCTTATTTCCGTACCTTTGCCGACACCCTTCTTCTATTTTTAACCACTTGCTTACTGAGCACATATACCCCCTTCCTGCCCAGGCGAAATTTCAGCTTTCAGCACTGCGTCAATTTAAATTAAAATTGCGCGGTCGTGCGACATGCCTCCCAAACAAAATTGACGTCCTTTTTTTCCCACAAATAGAGCTTTCTTTTGGTGGTATTTAATCACCTCTGTGGTTTTTATTTTTTGCGCTATAAACAAAAAAGGACGACAATTTTGAAAAAAAAACAATATTTTTTACTTTTTGCTATAAAAAATATCCCATTTAAAAAAAAAAAAAAATTCTCAGTTTAGGCCGATATGTATTCTACATATTTTTGGTAAAAAATTGCAATAAGCGTATAGTACTGTAATTGGTTTGCGCAAAGGTTATAGTGGCTACAAAATAGGGGATAGAATTCTGACAATTTTTTTATTATTTTAATTTTAACTAGTAATACGGCGATCTGCGAATTTTGTCAGGACTGTGATATTGCGACGGACAACTCGGACACTTTTGACACATTTTTGGGACCATTCACATTAATTCAGCGAACAGCGCTATAAAAACGCACTAATTACTGTGTAAATGTGACTGGCAGGGAAGGGGTTAACACTAGGGGGCGAGGAAGGGGTTAAATGTGTATCCTGGGTGTGTTCTGTGTGGGGGGAGAGGCCTGACTGGGGAGGTGACCGATGCTGTGTCCCTATGTACAAGGGACACACCATCTGTCTCCTCTCCCTGACAGGACGTGGAGCTCTGTGTTTACACACAGAGCTCCACGTCTCTGCTCTAAAACTGCCGATCGGCGGGTACCTGGCGGACATCGCGACTGCCAGGCACGCGCATTGGCATCTCGGGGACGCGCCGGGTGTGCGCCGCCATCGGCGCGTGCGCCCCCCAGTGGCCGGAGGACACAAAGATGTCAAATGACGGCTGCTTGGATTTACAGAGCCACCTTGTCGCCGTCATTTGACTATATGGAGGGGCTCAAGCGGTTAACTTCTTACGCCAACTCAATCTCGGAGGGTGGGGACTTTCGCCCGGAAACCCTTCATGCCCATATCACAGTGCTCCCCAAGCCCGGCAGGGATCCCAGTCTTTGTGTAAATTATCGTCCAATCTCTTTCTTAAATATAGATGCCAAATTATATGCTAAAGCCCTAGCGTTGAGATTGCTGCCATTTATTCCCCAATGGGTCTCTAGGGATCAAACAGGGTTTATTCCTGGCAGGGAGGCGAGGGATAATTCGCTCAGGACACTATCTTTGATCTCTTATATGCGGGGGTGCTTCCAGCCCACCCTCCTTTTATCAACTGATGCTGAAAAAGCGTTTGACAGGGTGGACTGGGAGTATCCAATGGCCACGTTGTCACACCTGGACTTGGGCCCAAACATGTTGACAAGAATTTCGGCATTATATCATGCTCCATCTGCACAGTTAAGAAGCAACGGTACTTTGAGTGATCCTTGAGTGATGATATTCTCTTCTACATACAACAGCCCCTACTTACACTCCCTAATCTTATGGTGGCCTTTACTAAATTCCAATCCCTTTCTAATTTTAACTACTTGCTGTCCAGCCGCCGCAGTTATACGGCTGCAGGTCGGCTCAACTGGGCGAGATCACGTAGCTATACGTCATCTCGCCGTTCAGCCAATAGGGTGCGATCACCGCCTGGCACCCGCGATCACTCGTTACAGAGAACCGGGAGCTGTATGTGTAAACACACAGCTCCCAGTCATGTCAGGGGGAGAAATGCCTGCTCGCCTGTTTATACAATGTATAACATCTGTCATTTCCCCATGTCAGTCCCACCCCCCCTTCAATTAGAACACATCCAGGGAACATGATTAACCCCTTCCTCGCCCCCTAGTGTTAACCCCTTCCCTGCCAGTGGCATTTTTATATTAATCAATAACACTGATCGCTATAAAAATGCCAATGGTCCAAAAAATGTGTCAAAAGTGTCTGAAGTGTCCGTCCTAATGTCGCAGTACTGAAAAAAATCGCTGATCGCCACCACTACTACTAAAAAAAAAAATATTAATAAAAATGCCATAAAACTATCCCCTATTTTGTAAACGCTATAACTTTTGCGCAAACCAATCAATAAACGCTTATTGCAATTTTTTTTTACGAAAAATATGTAGAAGAATACGTATCGGCCTAATCTAAGGAAAAAAAAATTTTTTTTATATATTTTTGGGGGATATTTATTATAGCAAAAAGTAAAAAATATTTTATTTTTTTCAAAAATATTTTTGTTTATAGCGCAAAAACTAAAAACCACAGATGTGATAAAATACCATCAAAAGAAAGCTCTATATGTGGGAAAAAAAGGACGCCAATTTTGTTTGGGAGCCACGTCGCACGACCACGCAATTGTCAGTTAAAGCGTCGCAGTGCCAAATCGCAAAAAGGGGCCTGGTCATTGACCAGCAATATGGTCCGGGGCTGAAGTGGTTAAAATTAATCTTACCAAGTCGGAAATTCTGAATATATCTACTTGCAAATTGACATATCAGTTAAAATCATCCTTCCCCTTTAATTGGCAATCTCATTCATTGAAATAGGTATATTCCTGATACCTAATCCCACTTCCTTATTCCGTAGTAATTACATCTGTAATGGTAGTAGAACATATCCCCGTCAAGCATTCCCTTCTTCTCCCATAAAAGAAATCACCCAATATTCCACGACTAGGAATATCCCTGGAATCGCCGAATAATCCACACATGAGCCATGGCTTAATGCTGAATGTAAACAGGACACACTTTATTGAAAGTACACAGCACACTTTATACAGGATTTGGAACATCCCGCCCCCAACAACCGCTTTCCTATTGGTCCATTGTAAAGTATGCAGTCTCCACTCAGGTCCTCTTAAACCATGCAAATGAGGACTTGAAAATTACACAGCAGAGATTGGTCCCAAAGCTTGAATAGCCTGAATATGTGTGTTGAGACAGAAGCCCCCAGGGGGTCGGGTGGCTAGGCGTCTCGTCTCTGACACGGCTATTCATCTGCAGAACACAATGGAAAGGTATTTCACAAGCCACTTAGCATTGAAAGGTCATTGTCCCTTACTGGCAGCATGGCAATCTGGTTTAAACAGGTTTTACAGATGCCTCTACAAGGGGGAAATTAATCCAATTATCCAGGGCTAGAGGCAGACCCCATAACACACAGACATTAAAATTAGCAGGGAGAGAATTACACTGAAGTATATATGCAATTGCATAAAAGTCCTTCACAATGGCCCCCCCTTTTCTCCCTGCTCCGGCAACTCGGTTGGACCTTTGCTGGTCCAGTAGGGTTGACGGGTTCAGAGCTTTTAGTCCGAGGTTAACGCCGTTTGGCGTGACAATCCATCGGTATTCCCGTTTTGCTTGCCTGGGCGGTAATGAATCGTAAAGTCATAGGGCTGTAAGGCCAAGCTCCAGCGTAGCAAACGGGCGTTGTCCCCTGAAACCCGGTTAAGCCACACCAAGGGGTTGTGATCGGTGATGAGAGTGAAAGCCCGGCCATAAAAGGTAAGGTGTGAGCTTTTTGAGGGCCCATATCAAGGCCAAACACTCTTTTTCAATGGTGGCGTAACTGACCTCCCTTGGCAACAGCTTCCGACTCAGGTATGCCACCGGGTGCTCTCCTCCATCCTCCCCGATCTGGCTTAGTACTGCCCCCAGTCCAAACATTGAAACGTCTGTGTGAACAATAAATCTTTTGTTAGGATCTGGGGTAATCAACACCGGAGCATTAACCAAAGCAGTCTTTTCCAGGACTGTCTGCCAGGATAACCCATCCGCCTTAATGGTTTGAGGCCCTGGCCCATATTCGGACGGCAAGAGGCTCGCATTCAGTCCTCTCCAAAAGCCCCTGTCCTGGCTAGGCCTGTCACACATCCCCCCTTTTGGCAGGGGACTAACCCAGTAGGAGACACCAGATTGGTTGTCTCTGAATTTAGTCAGTAGGTCCAGTCCCCCAATGCCGGTATCCATACCGTACCCCAAATCACTTGCTCCAAACCGAGCATTACTCACCCCGCCATCCTCTGCCTCTCTCAGGGAACACGTCTGCTGCTGGAGAGAGGCCTGGACTAGCCCTTCTCCCTGGAGTCCTTTCAGCCGCTGGAGAGATGACAGGGTGGCTGGGCTCAGTCCATCATGCTGTTGGGGATCTGGGCCAACTGGCCACCATTTATGGGGTATACCAGTGGAGACTGAAGTCCCATCGACTGGTGTGAGGTGAAAATCCCCCAGTGCTTGCAAAGCAAAGCCGACATCCTCCTGTTTCAGTCCTGTACCATTTTCTGGGGTTGTGCCAGTGGAGACTGAAGTCCCATCCTCTACCCCAGGAACCCCTTCTTCTGTTAGGTGACAGCAGAGGCCCGGGGCACTCTGCTCTGTTGCCAGCTCTTCCACTGGGTTGCTGTGAGTGGATACCGCAGTCCCATCCACCGATATCCGCTCAAGCTGTTGTGGGGTGCAGCCGCCAGTAGCATCCTGTCCTGCTGCCAGTGATTCCGCTGGGAGTAAGAGCTTTACCACCTCAGCTGGTTGCTGGGGAGGGGGGCCAACCGCCCCGGCTCCCTGGAACTCCACAGTTGGTCCCGGTGCTGGGCAGAGATGGCTGGCACTCTGCCCGGTTGCCAGCACTTCTGCTGGGGGTGCATAATCCATAACATCCTCTGAATAGTCCATACATTCTGTAATCTGTGACTGGGGAGTGATCGCCATCTTCTCACCCTGAGCCTCCGAAACTGCCACAGGGGTGGGGCAGAGGTCTTGAACCCTCTGTCCGGTGACCAGCGCTATAGCTGGGGAAGTTCTGTGTAACTCCACAAATACTGCTCTTGGTGCTGGGCAGAGCACATGGACGTTTGGCCCTGATCCCAGCTCTTCTGCTGGAGGCCCATCAGGTTGTTTTTCCTCAGCAGAAAAATCGATTAAATCCCCTTTCTCTGCAACTGGTGTCTGGGGATAGAGGTTCACCATCTCCTGTCCATGAAACCCAGAAGATGCTCTAGGTACTGAGCAGAGGTTAGCAGAGCTTGGCCCTGTGGTCAGAACTTCAGCTTTGGGAATGGCAATCTCCAGATTTTCCACTGCCGATTCACTGGCATACTGCTGGACAGTCACATTCCTCCATTCAAGATCGTCCCATGCAGAAACGGGATCATCAAGGTCAGTCGGCACTAGCTGCATCCGCCATATAACTTCATGGTCAATAGCTGCAGGGGCAGGTTGGAAAAGCACACTGTTACCCTGCCACATGGACGATTCTTCAGCCAGGATTTCAGCATTGTCCACTGGTATTTCCTGATAGTCCCAGGCAAAGGGAGCCCGGCCCTGGCGCTGAGCAGAGTCTAGCAGCTGTTTGTAGGCGATCTCCAGATCCCATTCCCGAGCGGCCAGAAATTCCAAATCTTCCTGTAGCCAGTGCGCTTCCGAGATATTCAATTTTTTCTCTCTGTGCTCCATTATGTTCTCCAAGCGCCACTCCCGATCATCCCCAAAGTCGGGATTACTGGACATCCTCCAATACAACAATCCCAGGCCATCATAGTCATAGCCTTCTGTGGGGCTGTCATCCGCTGACCATGGGCACTCATGGGCTACATACCACCGGAGGGCTCTGTAGCTCTCATCCAGCTGCATCTCTCGGATCAGCCTGTTTAATTCCGCTATCCACTCCTGCTTCGGTTGTTCCCCCAACAACGGCATTCGTACGTCATACTGCGGCCAGTACCTTGCATAGGTGTAGGGCAGGACCTCTCCTTGGTGTTGCTGCTCGAGAGCTAGCGCTTCCTTCCAGAGTTGGCACCGAATCACATCCGCCCATCCCAGCAGGACCTCCTCTGATTCTGGTCCTGTGTGCTGTATCCTCATCTCTTGTAACCTTCTTCTGAATTCCTCTTCCATGGTTACTGGTATCTGTACCTCTCCTCGTCTTTCATTTGGTGCTGCTTCTTTAGGCGTTGTCACCGATCGTCGTATTTCTGCAATTCTCAGCTCATGTTGCCGCTCTCGTTCTTTCTCATCAAAAGCTTCAAAAGCGCTAAACGGAATCTTCCTTGTGTCTGCTGTGCTGTACTCACTGTTTGGAGAATGTGCGGCTGCTTGTTGGACTGCTGCCAGTTTTAACTGTAGCTCTGCGTCTCTTATTTGTTTAGCCTGCTCCGCTAACAGGGTCATCACTTTCAGCACCACATCCGCCATTGGGTTCGGACCGAACCATGCTAATTTCTCTCTTATTAGCTTGTTGGCTGGTGATTCCTCATCCTGAATCACTGGTGTCTCCATCTCTTGTACTGCAGGCCTTGCTGCAACCGAGTTGTCCTGGTCTAGCTCCATTAATTCTGCTATGATGACACGCTCGGTTTTGTTGCTAGCAATCCTTCCACAAACTTCCATTAGTTCTTTCAGTGTATTTCTTTTAAGCCGGGTGTACCAGCCTTCCATTCACTGTTCCCAGTGTCTGCTTGGAATCCTGGTGTAAAGGAAAGTAGAAGGGAAAATCCCGCTGCTGCCAACCAGTTGTGACGGTAGTAGAACATATCCCCGTCAAGCATTCCCTTCTTCTCCCATAAAAGAAATTACCCAATATTCCACGACTAGGAATATCCCTGGAATCGCCGAATAATCCACACATGAGCCATGGCTTAATGCTGAATGTAAACAGGACACACTTTATTGAAAGTACACAGCACACTTTATACAGGATTTGGAACATCCCGCCCCCAACAACCGCTTTCCTATTGGTCCATTGTAAAGTATGCAGTCTCCACTCAGGTCCTCTTAAACCATGCAAATGAGGACTTGAAAATTACACAGCAGAGATTGGTCTCAAAGCTTGAATAGCCTGAATATGTGTGTTGAGACAGAAGCCCCCAGGGGGTCGGGTGGCTAGGCGTCTCGTCTCTGACACGGCTATTCATCTGCAGAACACAATGGAAAGGTATTTCACAAGCCACTTAGCATTGAAAGGTCATTGTCCCTTACTGGCAGCATGGCAATCTGGTTTAAACAGGTTTTTACAGATGCCTCTACAAAGGGGAAAGTAATCCAATTATCCAGGGCTAGAGGCAGACCCCATAACACACAGACATTAAAATTAGCAGGGAGAGAATTACACTGAAGTATATAGGCAATTGCATAAAAGTCCTTCACAACATCCCTTTATTGAACTCAATTGACTTATTTGGAAAAATTGACTCAGATGGCTCACTCATGGCTAGGACGAATTAGCATTGTGAAGATGAATATTTTGCCCAGACTGCTTTTTCTATTTCAAATAATTCCTTATGGGAACCCTCCTGGGTTTTTTAAGACAGTACAATCTTTGATCCGGACTTTAAGAAATATTTTCTTGGTATTGTATTGACCAGGTTATCCGACTGGAAATATCATAAGGATACAAAAATTTGGGTTCAGCTGGAAATGGACTTGTGTGGGCTGACTTATTCCCTCTAATTTGGATACCTTCCAGGTTTCGTAAGCTGGCCCCGAATATGTCTCCACTCTCTAAATCATCATTGGCTGTTTAGGACTCGCTGTGTAAAACACAACATCATTGGCCTTATAGTTCACCGTTGATGCAACTAACTGGACATGACTTCTTTCCACCGGGAAACATTGACTTGGGAATTGGATCTCTGCTACAACTCTGTTGTTGCATCAGGTCACTTCCACTGCGGGTGTTTTACCTACGTCCGAATTATTTTCAACGGTCCCAGTTTTCTTCATGGATCAATGGAAATATCACCAGCTTTCTCAATTTGTGAGGTCTCTTCCCCAACTGCTTCAGTCAGAATCTGACCTGACCCCGGTTGAGAGGCTATTTCTGGTTATACAACCCCCAGAGAGGCCAGTTTCGGGTTTTTATCAAGCCTTGTTGGTCCTACCATCTGTAGTTTAGCATGCGTTCCTTGTCAACTGGGAACGTGATCTCCAAAGTTCATTGTCTGATGCTCAACGCTCAACGTTGTTTTAATTATCACATGTTTCCTCCATTTCTTCAAAAACAGTGGAGGTCAATTATAAGTTGTTAATGCGGTGGCATTACACTCTGGAGATTCTTCAGAGGACTTTTCCATCTATATCTGATCGTTGTTGGAGGGGATTGTGGGGACCGAGGTTCCCATGCTCATACTGTATCTGGTGGTTCTGCCCTTTAACTAGACCGTTTTGGGCTTCTGTGTTGCATTGGATTGAGAAAATTCAAGGGTCCAAGGTTCTTGATGACCCTTGGTTGATATTATTTAATTGTACAAGTGAGCCAGTAGGATCATATTCTAAGTCAATTACTCCCCACCTCCTTAATACGACCAAAGCGCTTGTCCCTAAATTTTGGAAGCAGCAGAAGGTCCCTACATTACCACATGGAAAGTAGTACGCTAGCACTAAGCACTAGCACTTTTTTTTTTATACACTATTTTGACAATATTTGGGCATTGAGGTATGGCTATCCCGTTAGATTGTAGCGTATGCCTGGACTGGATGTACTGGGTGGTTTGCAATATTGTTGTTCTATGTGTAGCAATTTTATGGCCTGCTGAAATGTATTAACAAATGGTCATTGCAGCCAGGGCCATTTGGGCACCCCCCCCCCCCCCGCACGCAAAGCCAAAGTTAGCGATGAACTAATTTTTTACACCCATGTTCTTACTCCCCCCAGTCCCTATGTTTTTCTATTCTCACCTCCCCTTCTTCCCTGTAGGCTGATGCTGTAGCGTGGCCAAACTCCACTTCCTTCTGTCAGTCCAGTGTTCTATCATTATGGGTCCCCTATCAGATAGTGCCCGGGCCGGGTATCATGCGGTACAGGAGATTCAGTTTCCTGTTCCCGGCTGGACTGAAAGGAAGCGAGCACTCAGTGTTCACTTCCTGTCAGTCCGGCCTGGAACAGGAAACTGAATCTCCTGTACCACGCGCGGTACCCTGCCGGACTGACAGGACTCCAGGAGGAAGGAAGAGGAGCTTGGCCACACTACAGCCTGGGAGGGGAAGTTGGGTTCACAAAAAAAGGGGGGGGTGTTCCGGCGCTCGTAATGACATGAAGCCTGGGAAGCGACAGTGATAGTGGTAACTAGAACTGTACCTATGAATAGGGTCTCACGAATGAATATACTATGAGGAGGCAGCCTTCCTATAGAGGGTGTCCATGACCTCTGTCAGCGTTAGAAGAAAAAAGAGGGGGTTGAGGCGCCAACTCAAAAAATAGTAATAAACTTTAAAACAGCAGTCTACTAAAATGTGATACTTCCCTTCCGAAGAAGGGAAGTATCAGGCCTGAAACTTCCCTTCTTCGGATGCCTTCTATCCCCGCCGTGCCCTGTGACGTCATTGCCTGTTCCGGTTCCGCGTTCCACGCTGGTCAACAAGGAGCTTCCTGGATATATCCACACTGAAGCCGTGCGGACATCACTAGAGCCGGTGGAAAGGCACACACCGAAAAAAACACCCCGATGGACTACTACTCCCAGCGAACCTGTGAGTACACACCTATACTCACATTTTAGTAGACTGCTGTTTTAAAGTTTATTACTATTTTTTGAGTTGGAGCCTCCATCCCCTCTTTTTTCTTCTAAGGGGAAGTTGGGTGCCCCTGGCCAGCTCAGGCCCCCAAGCAATTGTTTGTTTTGCCTGTGCTGTAGCGACGGGCCTGATTGCAGCCTGTTATAATGTTTGCTCGTTATGCATCTTTCTGGGATGATTGTACTTCCCTGTACTGCTTTTAAATTGTATTTTGCTACTTATTTCATTTTTTTTCAATAAAAATGTATCGAACAAAAAAAAGAAAGGGCCATGATGGAGTGCTGGGGACAGGTGAAGTAGGAGGTACCATATGCACATGTTCGACCACAAGCATAGGCAGGAGATTGTGGAGGCAAAACAAATTATTCATTATAGATTTAGCAAATTCAATGGGCTTAGAGCCCTCGGCTCTCTCTGAGATGCCCACCACTCAGAGATTGTTGCAGCATAGCTGGTTTTTCACATCGTTTTTTCATGGAAGGCTTTTACATGCGTCTGCAGCGCATGCAGTTCTGTAGCGTCTGTTTGGACCATATCTTCCTCATGGAATATTTCTCCATGTCATACAGTACCTGATGGGGCTAATGTCAGTGGATAAGGAGTCAATCTTGGATGTGTGTGTCTCCTTACAGTGATCAGCTGCAGGTGGTCTAGCCTTCTCCATGTCCCTGGGAGATGTCTGCATTTCCTCCGACATAGCTGTGCTGGGAGACCTGGTGGACAAGATGGCCACCACTGGTAGAGAGTGATAGGGAACCCACTTGGGTGCTGGACCAATTTCGGCTTACCTGGCAACACTGGGATCACTGGAGCGGCAGCACTGATAGCACAGTCTGGAGAGGTAAGTGGTGAAAAACCGTGCCATGTAGGATGTGATTAGGAGGAAATAGAAGCAGAGCTCAGTTGCAGCATGTCCTGCTCAGCTGACATTTATAAAAAAAATGATGTTTTTTTTATGCTGCCAGTGTTGGAGAAATTTCCCTTGAAATTCATCAATCCAAGGTCTTCTAATTACCTCCTAAACTAATGATATCTACTGTTTGACATGGGTTTACACGGCCAAAGTAAAAACAAACAAAAAAACAGCAAAATACATTTATATGTAAAAGTAGCAATTTATAACTAGAATCACTCCCAGCCTTCCTCACTGTCTCAGTGACTTTACCAAACTCACAAGTTGTGTAGCTTCAAGCATCATCTCGGTATAACTATTATCTACAGTCGGCAAATGGTTAAGAGACAACATTACTGTTTAGTGGCTAGAAAGTATTTAAACTGCTGGGTTGGGCCTCAATATAAAAGAGGAAGAGACAAAGCAGATTTCATTTCATATTTAAATATAAATTGGCCTGAATTATTTTACTACTACAAGTATTTGTTGCTATTGTCTCTTAACCATTTGCCTATCTCAAATGGAGCACCAGTGTGCAGAGGACTTCAAACTCCCATAACAACTTCATGCACCTAGGCCACCATGGCATCAAACGGACATGATGGTCTCACCAGCTTATTCATTGTAATACGGAAAGCATGTCCAAGCTAGGCAACTAAAAAATAAACCTGTTAAATATAGTTAAAGGTTTTTATGATAAATAAATTATGTTATATCACTGGCTTCTGTGATTGTGTCTGCTCTCACTCGTGGGATCACCAGGAGGAGTCAATTGTCATTTGCCCTCTGTTCTGCTTGCAGTGAGGTTTGAAGCACCTGCTGCCAGAGGAAGGTTATTAGTCCAGTCAGCAGTATTCCAGCCTCCAACATCCAGCCGGACATCCAGCAGGACTCTGCACCCCCAGCGCCGACTCCTAACTCCCACTCCCAGGGCCAGACAGGCACGCCGAGCCCTCTCTGTGGGCACGCCATTAAATTAGGAAATCACACAGTGAAGCATTGAATCATCCACACCACACCGCGGACTACATCTCCCATAGTTCTGTGGGCTAGCAGTGACGTGCCCGAGTGGGAGTGACAAACAAAAAGCGCCCGGGTTGACGAGCGCAATCATAGAAGCCGTCTCATCCACACTTCTAACTGCTCCGTCCACCACCGCCTCTCAGCCAATCAATATCGCTGTAACCCGCCCTCCTCCTACAGCCCGCCACATTTGACAAGAAGATGCAGGCAGAGATGAAAGCGTGGCTGGGCTGTATTGAGGCGGGCGGGAGTGTGCTCTGCTCAGCTGTTCCCTGCACTTACCATGTTCTAGAGCCGCCTTCTCCTCTGTCAGGACCGGAGCTGCTGTGACTGACAAGGATTGAGGCAGAGCAGGCTTTCTGTGAGTCCCCCCCCCCCCCCGGCCCCCCTCCCCTTCTCCGATCAGCAGCACGAGCAGGGAGATCAAAGACACACAGACAGGGCTGTGTGCATTCTTCCAGCAACGTGGGTGGTGATTAATAAAGCAACGGCAGGACTGAGCAGTTTGCAGAACGGGACTAAATTGCAGGTAATCATTGTGCAGTAACCTCTAGCAACTGAATGATGGACAGTAATGTAATGTGTAGTAAATGAATGGTACTGGGTAGTAATGTTTAGCAACCTCTAGTAATCGAATGATGGGCAGTAATGTATGGCAACCGAATGGTGGGCAGTAATGTATGGTAACCGATAGCAACCGAATGGTGGGCAGTAATGTATGGTAACCAATAGCAACCAAATGGTAGGCAGAAATGTATAGTAACCGATAGCAACTGAATGGTGGTCAGTAATGTATAGTAACTGAATGGTGGGCAGTAATGTATAGTAACCGATAGCAACCAAAAGCATAATTTACAGAACCCGACTTGGGGTGCACACCCTGACCGCATGCCGCCGGCCCAAAACTAGCCTACCCAGCGTCTATAAAGGAAAAAATTATTGGGGAAGGGGGGTGAAATATGTTTTTTAAATCACTTTGCTGTGTATGTGTCAGGTAGGTCAGTGTATGTCGCACAGTGTATTCTAAATACAAACGCTGCATTCTGAACAAATTTGTGTTGGCACTTTGAAAAAAATAAGTTGGTTTTGCGTCGCGGTTTGGGCACTCGGGCTTTGGGCACCACCACCATCCGATTGAAGGTGAACCACTTGGCCTTCAGAAGAAAGATCAAAACCTATCTCTTCTGAGGTCAAAAAAAAGTTTCACTCAGGAAATGGATACTAAGCGCCCAGAGGCGATTCAGTTTGCATGTGTTGCGCTATATACGTTTTTCACTCACTCAAAGAATATTTAGTACTAGCCAATATTTTTAAACTGGTTTGGTAGAGTACATGTATTTCAAAGTGGAATTCCAGGTAAAATCAAAAAAATACTCTTTAATTATATGAATAATAAATAACATTTTTCTATTATGCATTTTAGGAACTGATAAATGTCCGATTAGAAACATATTTCTAAATATCTAGACATTTAGAAATCCTCCTTTGATTCACCATGAATTGTGTGGCTGTACAGTTGAATGTGGCTGCTCACAGACACTTCCTAGTACTATTGTCAGTGCAGTGGTGTAGCGCGGGGGGTGCGAGGGGGCCACCGCCCCGGGCGCACATTTAAGGGGGGCGCTGTCGCGCGTGTGGAGGGAGCGCCAACAGATGGATCACAGTGCATCATGTGACCAGACTGGAGCTAGCTGAAAACAGGTAAGTCCATGGGTCAGGGGGGTGCAAATTACTTGCCTCACCCCAGGCGCTGACAACCCACGCTACGCCACTGTGTTAGTGTCTGTATAAGTAACACAGCACAGCCCCATCCATCCTTAGCCCTGTTCCGCTCAGCCCCACCTGCGTTATGCCTGACCCCACCCTTGTTCTGCCAGACCCACCCCATCACGCCCAACACTGCTCCATCTAGAGGTCTTGTGTCTCATCATAAACAAGGAGGCTGCAGAGGAGCAGACAAGCCCACTGGCCGAACTTCTAGTATGAACAGAGGGGCATTGCTGTCACATGACCATATTGCATTAAAAAGAAGAAAAGGCACATAAACAAACCTTTTATTTTTTTAGATATACCAATGTACTTATTTAAAGTGATACTAAAGTCTCACTTTTTTCATTTAAAAATAACAAACATGTTATACTTACCTGCTCTGTATATTAGTTTTGTACAATGCAGCCGGGATTCTCCTATTCTCGGGTCCCTTGCTGGAGCTTCTTGCCCCTCCCTCCTGCTGAGTGCCCCCACAGCAAGCAGCTTGCTATAGGGGTCTCCTGAGCTGAGCTGCTGCTCTGTGTGTTTATTCAGACACTGAGCTGCAGTTCGGCTCTGCCCCTCTCTCTCTCCTCCCTGGCTCACTGACTTTGGTTGACAGCAGCGGGAGCCAATGAGCTGCTGTCTCAGCCAATGAGGAGGGAGAGCCCCAGGCAGCCGAGTCTATCATGCACCATCGTTGTATTGAGATGGGGCTCAGGTAAGTATTAGGGGGGCTGAGACAGAAGGTTATCTTAATGCAAAGAATGCATTAAGATTAAAAAAAAAAAAAAAAAAATCGGACTTTACAAACACTTTAACAACAAACATTTTCTTACACTTTAAGAACATTCTTACAGTTTGTTCTCAGTTTGAGTGCGTGCCTCGAAGATGGAATTACATTTTTACAGGATATTACAGTTGTGCTCATCAACTTGTGGTTTAAACTTGGCAACATGGAGAAGCACACCGATCTTTCACCCCAGATCTTTCTCCAATGAGAGAACATCACGTAGGGTGAGTTGGTTTGGACATTTACGTCTGTGTCTCTGTGTGGTCATTTGTGTGATATCACACACTATATGATTGTGGTTTTGTTTCCATCCACAGAAACTTCCCTTTTCAAAGTAAATGAAACTATTAAGAATTCAAGCCCAGTTGGCCATGACTGGTGTAATACTAGTGTTTGCTGAATAACCAACCACCTATATTAAACACTCGACACCTTCTGGATTAAATGGCCAACAAAGTCCCCTTTATTAAGTACCAAAAGGTAAATATAAAAATAACTTTTAAACAACCATTTTAAAATGTATAAACCGTATAAACTTTTTAACATTTACCAAAATTATTTTTGAATAAATTAACCCAAACAACAACACTGTAGAGACAACACTGTAGACACAAAGGTTCCTGAGAGAAAGGGAAAAATTGCAAGGCAATGGGCTGTCCTCCAACAGAAAGTGTCCGGGCCTCTAGCCGTACATCATTAGCTCAAGAGACCATAACTTCCTCCTTCATTTACTCTTCAGCCCGATTGCCAGTAGCCCCCACCTAACCGGATAGGGAAGGTGCCCATCCCATGACAGGCCCCAACTCCTACCAACCATCTCAGGTATATCGATCTTATATCTCTATACCACCCCCATCCAATTCTCAGGAACCCCAGAACCAATGCCACAGACGCATACGGTGACACCTCACACGTGTGCGGCCCGCCATAGCCCTAAGGCCCGTTGAAACCCGTCCTGGAGCCCCAGGACCCACATGTCAATGCCCACAGGGGTGCACCCCATCACCCCCGAGGAACAGGGGGAACTCCCTTTCCAGCTCGCGATGGCGAACCACCAACCCCCCGTGATGGGTGACAAACTTAGAGACGGCCTTATTGGCCTTAATCCTGGCCCAATTAACCCTGTCTACAGACCGAGCGCCCCTCCAGGCCAACCTCCCCACCATTTCGGACCAAACCACCAAAGTGTCAGGGAATGCGCTCCTGAGGCGCATAAAGTCCCACTTGATTTCCCAAATCAGATCTCAGGAAGCCCTAATGCACAGGTCATTGCCCCGACATGCAGCAATAGCACATCCGGGGCCCTGTCCAGCCTAGCATAATGCTAAACTTCCGGAAGCACCCTGGACCAAAGCATACCAGGGATGAGAACGGGGAACACCAGAACAGAGAATTAACACTGAACAGACAAACCACCCCCCAGCACACCACACCCCGACAAAGAATTGACCAACAAAATCACAGAACACTGACAAACAAGAAAAAGAAAGTAACGTTGACTTCCCATCCCCTCACAAAAGCTGCGGTCGCACATACAGCCTGAACCGGCGGGACTCCCAGCGACCGATCCGCTGCAGGACCTCATCGCTCAAGAAAGGAATTCCGAAAGGAATGAGAGGAATACTCCGCTGAACAGAAACCACCCGCCTCCAAACTACGTTTGGAAAACTGCCCCAAATTGGTACCTGGTCAACGGAATCCCATTCGCATGAACAAGGAGCGGGCCCACCCCTGGCGGGCGCAAACCCAACCATTCGCAAACAACTTCCACCGGACATACCACGAGCCCCGGCACCTTACCCAAGATCACCTTGGTGCCCTTGCCCACTTGATCGGTTTTCTGACCATGAGCAACGTAACCGAGTCAGTGGGGACACGCACATCGGACACATGCAAACTACCCGATACCTTTTTAGAAGGGCTAACCAGTTCCACAACCCTCAAAGCCCCAAAAAAAGCCAACACAAACACCGCCCGAAACAAACGAGTCTCAAAAGGTGAAGAACGCACCAACTGCAAAACACCAACCAAGACTCCAACATGTGAAGAGAAACCGGCCTACTTGAATCCGGACGCATGCGACCTTTCCGGTAACCCCGCAAAGCCTTGCGGACCACAAACGCCTTGGTCCAGGGCTGATCCTAGGCATAGTGCACAGGGTGCATTGCACCCAGGCGCCTGCAGAGGTGGGGGCACCGAAGTGCCAGAGTTCTCCCCTCTCTCCTTCTCTCCTTGTCTGTGTCCGTCCAGAACTAGTGTTCTGAGCATAGGTATGTGTCCGCCCAGAACTAATGTGTGAGGGCAGCCCGTCCAGCCTGGCAGTGCTCGAGGGAGGGGCCGCTCCTCTTTCTGACATAAGAGTTCTAGTTTTCAGTGGCTGCTGAGTGCTGATGTGCAGGAATGAATTCCTAACACTGGGAGTTTTGGATCCCACTCTGTCTCCACCAACTCCAGTTGGAATGCCTCCCACTCCCATCTCTATCTCAGGCTACACAGAGAGAGAATCGAGGTGAGTCACAGTGTTCAGTATGCTGGGGGATGGCATCCCCAGCATCCTTTTACACATGCTCTGGGCTGCCCCTGCTCTAGATGTTTTATGGCATGATAGATTGCATAGGATACACAGCCCCTGCCCATTCCTGCTCGCCTAGTCCATCAACAGATGTGATGTATAATGAGATGTAAAGGGGAGGAGTTAGTAAAATGACAACTCCCATGTGGGGGCGCCAGAAATATTTCTTCACCCAGGCGCCAATGACCCTAGGATCGGCCCTGCTTCTGGTACCGTTTTTTCCAGCAATGGTCTTTTATTTAAAAGTGATCCAGGCTTTACAGCTATCTGTCCACTTTACAGCACTGAAAAGTACCCCTCAAGCCATCACCACACATGGTGGTTCCCAGTACCCCTCAATCTCCTTGTGACAAATGAAGTTGGAAGTGATGAGGATTTTATCACTGGTTTCACAGCTGTCATTTTCTGGCTGTTACAGCCAGGGAAGCAGCTGACCAAACATAATCTGTTACTTTTCTTTTTCTTTCCCTTTTATTGGTTGAACAAGATGGGCTTGTGTCTTTTTTCAACCTGACTAACTATGGAACTATGATTATAGATCCACTGCAGTATATGTTGCATAGCTTTAGTAGATTACTGCATGCTTATGTAGCGCCCCTTTACTTTCTGTAGGGGCGTTACGCTAAAGTTAGTGGGGAATGAGAGAGTTACGTAGCTCCCATTCGCAATTTGTCAAATTTGGGCTGCTGCCATTTCTGTAACTGTCCTGTGGGCCGGTCTGCGCTCCAGGGGTGTGTTTCCACCCCTGGGCGGCAGTTGGCGCTAGAGGGGTCTGGCAGACTTGTTTTCCTCAGCAGCCAATCAGAGGGGTTGGTTCCCTCATTAGGGTATGCTGAGTGAGGCTATATCTGGGGCGGCCGCCTTGGCCTGAGGGCTGTTCTTGCTTTCTGAACTAAATCTATTGGGAGGATTTGCTCATTTCAATGTCATGCTCATCCAAGTACTAGGCTTGTGGCAGAGGCCTGGTCTCTCAACATTTGCAAGTGACGTTCCGGCTGCCAGGCCTGTGGCAGAGACCTGTCCGGGGGCACTTTACCCATTCCAATTGGAGTGGCGACGAACTGAGTTCATCACTGCTGAGAGTAAGACTGTTCTCTCACCTTTCGATATCCAAGACCTGATACTCAAGCTCTCTCTCTGCTCATCAACCTTTCCTGTCCTGTACCATGTTGATGAATGCCATGTTGGGCCTTGGAATAAAGCATTGAAGAAAACCCAACTAAAGACTGGACATTCGCTCTCTTCTCCTCAACTCACAAGTATCACCCCTAGACACCTGCCAGGTAACACAACACGCCGATCCCACTTATACTCAGCGGCTCCTCAATGGGGTAGCACTACACTTACATTTCTGTCTGCCATTTAACACCCCAAATACTCTTATTGCACTTTTGACTATATTTTGTATATTTTTTGGTTTACAGATACAGCACATGAGAAAGTTGTCTTTTCCTTTCCCTGAGCCGTTAAAGGGTAAATATACTAATTATTTACAACATTGTCAATACGGTAGATGTTTCTTTGCTGAGTGTTTTTGTTTTTTAACAACCTCACCTATACAATGCATTTCCTTTTTAGAGCATCTCCATTTTACCCCCTGAAGATGACCGCCCTTTACAAGGTCGAAATACGCCAGGGTTTTATCATGTTTGCCATTGTAACGGAAGGACCGTGGGACCCAGAAGCTCTTACACAGATTAAGCCAGGAATTAAGGGACATATGTTGGATTGTTTTAACATGGGACTGTAATTCATAATATATTCAAGAATGTCTGGAAGAACTATTTACAGGTTGTTGATTCTGAACCCAACAGGTCAATTCAATGTGGGAACACAGACTGTTAAGGTGTTTAATGTCGTCTGCTACTGTCATGTAAATGAACCTTAGTCTGGCTCTCAAGAACCTTTCATTGTGTGATGCTAATTGACACTGTATTGTGTGAATTTATATTGATGATAAATGTGTATTGTATAGCAGGTGAGAAGAGCTTATCTCAGAGTCGCCTTCTCTGGGTAAATGATTAGTAATTAGCTCATGTAGATTATCTCGGAGACAGATTGTCTGTCTCCTAAAAGATGTGTATTGTGGGTGGAGTTAAGTCATTGTTCCTTGGGGTTTCTAACTGTATAAAAGCCTGCGTTTACCATTAAAATGTCTATTCCTGTTGAACCAGAGAACAGAGCTGTGTATATCGTTTCTGGAGAATCTGTATGGGTCGTGTCGCTGGATTGTGGAGTGTCGATAAGCTGTCTTTGGTTCGGAATGGAATATCCTAAACACCGTTAAGCCCTGTCCCATTTGGGGTTCTGTTACAACCATTATTATAATATTCCCCTGATCTCTCTGTCAAAATTGATGGCACAACCCTAAGCCCATCCCCACATGACAAGGGCCTAGGAGTAGTCCTGGAATTTGGACTTTCCTTTAAGCCCCACGTCCAATCACTGTCCAAATCTTGCCGCCTCAACCTTCGCAACATCTCCAAAATACGCCCCTTTCTAACCAATGACACAACAAAGCTCTTAATTCACTCCCTGGTCATCTCTCGCCTTGATTACTGCAACTCCCTTCTCATTGGCTTACCTTGGCATACTCTATCCCTTGTTCAGTCCATCATAAATGCTGATGCCAGACTCATTCACCTTACCAATCACTCTGTCTCTGCTACTCCTCTCTGTCAATCTCTCCACTTGCTTCCGCTCGCCCAAGCTTATGGAACTCTTTACCCCAATCTGTCCGTCTATCTCCTTCTCTATTAGCATTTAGAGGATCCCTGAACTGAAAACCCTCCTCTTCAGAGAAGCCTATCCTACCCACACCTAACAACTGTATTTTCATTTTGTCCATCTGATCATCCCCCACAGCTACTACCCTTGTTCCACTTGACCCTCCCTTCTAGATTGTAAGCTCTAACGAGCAGGGCCCTCTGATCCCTCCTGTATTGAATTGTTTTGTAACTGTACTGTCTTCCCTGATGTTGTAAAGCACTGTGCAAACTGTTGGCGCTATATAAATCCTGTATAATAATAATAATAATAATAATAATAATAAAAATATTATGCCATGTTCTTGTATGTCTGCCCTTACAACTTAATCAACATTCTGTCAATTAATATGTACGTGTTTTTTTTGCTACTACTTGACAATTTTTTGGTTCAAATACAATAGATGTGTTTCTTGTGAGACACAAAAATAGAAATAAAACTATTTTGTACCAATCCAACATCATTTACTTTTTGCTGTAATACAAAGCCCCGGGGGTAACTTTTCCTTTATACAACAATTTGGGTTGTGCAGCGCTTTACCCACTGCTCAGTATCGCTTTTCCTATGCTAATATTGTGTATATTTATGTATTCGAAGGACACTTTTGGGTAAATTCTATTCTAGATCTTGATGTGGACACCCCGATGTAAATTTGTAATTGTGGACTACAGAATAACTCTAATTTCAGATATATTGACAAGCCTTGAAACATATTGCAGAACATAATACTCCTAAGAAGAAGTCTGTAACTGCTAAGTAACCACTTTGGTTTCAACACATAGCAGATGGCATGATAAGTGCATAGTATGTCTGCATGGCCAGAGTAACAGGAAGTATAACCTCCTCCAACACTATGATAAAATCTCAGTGTGTGTATAAATAGTGACTTTGTACACACACCGAGGCCAATTTACTAATCTTCATCATATAATATCACATGATATATTTGCATAAATTATTGCATGTGATAATTTAAGAGCCAATTCATTAATAAAAATGATTGAATAGAAGCGACCCATTGATTGCAAACTACCTAGCAATCATGGGCAGGTGACAGGTAGATTACTGTCCTGCTTTGACAACTCCTAGACTGCTCCTCCCACAAATGTAGAAGGGTGCAGAGAAGGAACTACCTGGTATGCTTTGCTGATCCTGGTGACTGGTCAGCCCTCCTTTCATGTCTGTACCAGGTACTTGTTTGTGACCTGACACAGGATGGGCAAGAGAGGAGGGCTGGCCGGTATCAGTGTGGCAGGAGAAACAAGAGTAGGTTGTTACCAGCTTTTCCCTTCCTATTACTGGCATGTAAGGAAAGTTTCTGCTCTTCTGTGAGCCCCGTACACACATATCATTGCTATACTGAGTTAACTCATCCTCTATCCTACTAACTGTTACCATCCCCTGCTCTACTTAATGTTACCACCCATTGCCCTACTAACTGTCACTATCCACTGCCGTACTAAATGTCACTATCCATTGCCCTACTGTCACCATCCACTGCCTAACTGTCGCCATCCAGTGCCCTACTAAATGTCAACATCCAGTGCCCTACTAACTGTCACTATCCACTGCCCTACTAACTGTCGCCATCCACTGCCCTACTAACTGTCGCCATCCACTGCCCTACTAACTGTCGCCATCCACTGCCCTACTAACTGTCGCCATCCACTGCCCTACTAACTGTCACCATCCACTGCCCTACTAACTGTCGCCATCCACTGCCCTACTAACTGTCACCATCCACTGCCCTACTAAATGTCGCCATCCACTGCCCAATAACTGTCGCCATCCACTGACCTACTAAATGTCAACTTCCACTGCCCTACTAACTGTCACCATCCACTGCCCTACTAAATGTCACCATCCACTGCCCTACTAAATGTCACCATCCACTGCCCTACTAAATGTCACCATCCACTGCCCTACTAAATGTTGCCAGCCACTGTCCAATAACTGTCGCCATCCACTGCCCTACTAACTGTCGCCATCCACTGCCCTACTAAATGTCACCATCCACTGCCCTACTAAATGTTGCCAGCCACTGTCCAATAACTGTCGCCATCCACTGCCCTACTAAATGTCAACATCCACTACCCTACCAACAGTCACCATCCACTGCCCTACTAAATGTTGCCAGCCACTGCCCAATAACTGTCGCCATCCACTGCCCTACTAACTGTCGCCATCCACTGCCCTACTAAATGTCAACATCCACATAAAGTGTAAGTTTACATATGTGGACCGTTCATTCCATCAGTTTCGTCACTTCAAAACGGATGAAATATTCATCAGATTTTCATCAGCTGCTACGTTTTTCATCAGTTTTTTTTTTACATTCACTACCAATGCAAAAACGGATAGAAAATGGACAGTTTGTCAGTTTACATCTGTTTTGTGTCCGATCCTTTTTTTTTTTTTAACAGAAGAAAAATAAAGCTTTGATCCATTTAACCGCTTGCTGACCAACTTCTTGCAGATATACGTCAGCCTAATGGCACAGCTGCGCAAAGCAACGTACAGGTACGTTGCTTTGGATTTGCAGCAAGCTCGGTGTCTGTGCCCGTGGGACCCGCGGACTTGATGTCCACCGGTGTTCCCGATCGCGTCACGGAGCTGCAGAACAGGGAGATGCCCATGCAAACAAGGAATTTCCCTGTTCTGCCTTGTGACAGGACACTGATCTACTGTAGCCCAGCCCCCTCACAGTTAGAATCACTCCCAGTTAACCCCCTCCCCTAGTGGTTAACCCCATCCCTGCTAGTGTCCTTGCACAGTAATTATAGCACTGATCGCTGTATAAATGACAATGGTCCCAAAATAGCGTCAAAATTGTCCGATGTGTCCGCCATGTCGCAGTCATGATACAAATCGCAGATCGACGCTGTTAATAATAAAAAATAAAAATGTCATAAATCTATCCCATATTTTGTAAACGCCATAACTTTTGTGCAAACCAATCAATATACACTTATTGCGATTGTTTTAACCAAAAATATGTAGAAGAATACGTATCGGCCTAAACTGAGAAAGAAATTTGTTTTTTTTTTTATATATTTTTTGGGGATATTTATTATAGCAAAAAGTAAAAAAATATAGCTTTTTTTTCAAAATTTACGCTCTTTTTTTTTTGTTTATAGCGCAAAAAATAAAAACCACAGAGGTGACCAAATAGCATCAAAAGAAAGCTCTATTTGTGGGGGAAAGGGGACGTAAATTTTGTTTGCGAGCCACATCGCACGATCGTGCAATTGTCTTTTTTTAAATCAGATCTTTTTTAAATCAGAACAAAATCACATTAAACAAAACACAACCCTGTACTATCTTATCAAGAACAAGGATAAGGGGAAGAAATATCCTAGCAGAAGAGAATTGGGCATGTCAAGCATGTCTAAGTTGGAGGAATTGATAGAACCAATTAGATTGTAAAGAGAACTCTGCCCTTACAGTAGATCTTCAAAGGTTTTAAAGCGGTTGTATACCCGGTGTCATTTATTATTTTTTTTAAACCTGAAAAGCAAAAGCCATAATCAGCTAGTATGCACTGCATACTAGCTGATTATGAAATACTTACCTTGGAACGAGGTGAGAGAAACTTACCTGGTCCACGCCGAGAGAGATGTCATCTTTCCTCAGTGTGTTTTCTGTGTATCGCCGCTCCAGCACTGTGATTCACTGGACCGGCGATGTCGTCACTCCCACTTATGCACGCGGGAGACTTCTCGGCCGGCTGCCGAGCCTTTAGCCGAGGATCCCCGCTGCGCATGCGTCGCTGCAGTCAGCGGTGCATTGTGGGAGGGAATATCTCCTAAACCGTACAGATTTAGGAGATATTCTTTATACCTACAGGTAAGCCTTATTATAGGCTTACCTGTAGGTAAATGTAAAAAAAAACACTATACAACCACTTTAAGTATACCGTTTTCGTATAATTGAGCTAGAGTTGTTATTCCTAATTTTCCTACTAATTCCCCCCCCCCATCCCTGAAAGCCTCTAAGGGCCAGTTTTTGAGGAAGTCTATAATTTTCCCATATGTAGTGTATCTAGTAGGGTAAGAGACACCCAGTGTTTTTTAACTGTATCCCGTATTTTACATATTAATGTGCACATAGGCATATCGGCAAGCGAGACACCCCCTCTTGCACCATCTAGGACATAGAGTGGTAACCGACCCTTAAATGCATAAGAAAATAATCGTTGAGAAGGAAGAGGTGTCTGCTCAGACTCCCATCCAGCAAAGTGCTGTAGTTGGGATGCAAAAAAGGATAACCTTAGGAACTGGAAGTCTGCCCGCATTTTTGGGGTGTTGTAGAATCTCCAATTTAATGCAAGGATTTTTTGTTCTGCCATATTTATCGCCTAAATATGGTATCAATCTTAAAAGATCTGTATGGGTATCCAAATCGGGGCATTGTGTAAAAAATAAAGAAGCTGAGGCATCCATATCATCTTAATTAGATTAATACGGCCTATTAATGATAAGGTGGAGCCTATTCCAGGTTTAACTTTGATTTTGAAATCTAGAAAGTAATGGAAGTATATTATCCACAATATATGACAGTGGGGAGTCTAATATAGTTATACCCAAATATTAAATAGAAGAAACAATCTTAAGATGAGAATGTGTAGATGGCAATGAATTTGGAAGGGGATCCAGAGGCATTAGCATTAATTTCTCCCAGTTTATGCCTAATCCGGAAAACCTGCCAAACTCCTTAATATATTTCATTACCGCCGGCAGTAATGAGCAGATATTGGTCAAGAAAAGAAAAAAATCATCTGCATATAATGATTTATTTTCCTCCATATCTCCCCCAATCAAACCAGTAACATCGGAAGAGGCCTGCATAAAACATGCCAAGGGCTCTATAGCCAGGGAAAAAAAGAAGGGGGGACAGTGGACACCCCTGCCTAGTGCCCGGAAGAGTCTAAAACTGGCACATTGAAGGCCATTGACCCTAACCGATGCCACCAGAGCGGAGTATAACAACCCAATCCACTGGCAGAAGCCAGAGCCAAGCCCAAATTTTTCAAGGATGGCCCATAGGTCTGGCCATTCACCACTATCGAAGGCCTTGATTGTGTCTAAAGCCAAAAGGGCATGATTTGAGTGGCCTGGAGCCGGAAACCTGCATATTTAAATATACACGTCTGATAATGAATGTGGTTGACTTATTGGGCATGATTCCTACCTGATCTGAATGGATAATATGTTTAATAACCTTATTTAATCTAGTAGCAAGTATCTTAGCAAGAATTTTAACATCTGTGGATAGTAGAGAGATTGGGCTGTAAGATTCAGGCTGTAGCAAGTTGTTATCCTTTTTAGGTATGACTACAATTACAGATTGACCCATAGTGTCTGGAGGCTGGCCCAGATGAAAAGCCTAATTTAATGTACTAAGGAGGGCAGGAAGCATCTCATTATATTTTTTTAGAGATCTATAGGGAGACCATCAATCCCTGGGGCCTTGGAGTTAGCCACCGCACTTTCCACTTCCAGTAAGTGAGTGGAGCATTAAGAATTTCTCTCTTTTCTTGTGGGATAACCAGAAGATTAATACTGGCCCAATAACTAGATAGCTCTGCTGGGGTATAGTCAGCCCTAGAAGTATACAAATCCTGATAATGAGACTTAAAAATAGATATAATAGGGATAGCGTGATTAAAAAACTCCCCCTCTAAATTCATTAAAGCTGAGACATGTGTAGGATTGTATTGAGACCTTACTATCTAAGCTAATACTATTCGCCTCTCCCTCAGTCCATCTAAGTCAGAGCTGGGCAAACTACGGCCCGGCTGACCTTTTAATCTGGCCCCCGGATAGCTGTGCGTGTCATATACAGCGCTTCCCCCTTTTCCGGGCACTTTTTTAATTGACAGATCATCACCCATCTGTCTATCAAAGTTTCCCGGAAAAGGCGGAAGCGCTGTATATGACACGCGCAGCTATTGGATTGACCCGCGCTATTAACAAACAGGCGGCAGCTCGGCTCGGCTCCTCTCCTACACAGGTAGGATGTAATGTGGGGGGACACCCGGCTGCAATGTGTGGGGGGACACCCGGCTGCAATGTGGGCGGGACACCCGCCTGCAAAAAACTGGTGGCGAGTACGCCCGGCCCTCCAAAATATTTTTAGTTTCTCATGTGGCCCTATCGAAAAAATAATTGCCCACCCCTGATCTAAGTCTTTTCTGGAAGAAGAGTTTATTCCTCTGACCATGTTAATTAGTTCAAATTTGTGCTGTGGGTTCATGCTGTTGTTTCTGGGGTGCTGATAACACCCCAGGCCGACAGGTGGCAGCAGTGGAGTCAAGGATTTGGATATTTCTTCTCAGCAACCTATCAGGAGGAGGTTTCCTCTCTGTGCATGCTGGAGGGGGGTATTTATGAGGCAGACACCATTTGCTTGGGATTTCTTCCCATGTGGTGCCCACCTTCAGGGTAGCCATACCACGGCACCATGGCAAAATGACCTTCCAGGCCGGAATGTGCGTGCTATGCAATGTTCCTGATTCCAGGACCATGTTGGCCCAGAGCATTTGAGCTGTCGCTGGGGCCCAGTGATCGACTGGGTCCCCAATCTGAGGAGGTCCTGAGCGTTAGTCCTGTTAGAGGAAGCTGTTCGGTGGAAAGTCTGCCTGAGGAGTGCCAAGAGAGGCTGGTGTTCAAGAGGGTCTTGACCATCCATCAGGGACCAAGGACCAAGGCTGGATGTCGGTTGCCTATCAGTCGGTAACCTAAATAAAACTACCTGAAGGAGATCCAGGTGTCGAATATGCTAAGGAGGATTCCTGACGACTATTATCTCCATTGTTTCAATCATAGGGAGGGTCTGTGGTAGAGACTTATCCCCAAGTTCTGAGTGACATTCTGGCTGCCAGGCTGGTGAGAGAGGCCTGTCCAGGTGCGCTGTACCCATTCCGGCTGGAGTGGTGGAATAGAAGTTGTTGATGGAAGCAGGACTGTTTCCCTATTACATACACCTGAATCTACCATTTCCTTATTTCTACTATTACTCTACTCTTCACCAGGTTCTACTGTTTTTACCTGGCTGGGTAATAAAAGCACAAAAAAGACACCTGTTGTGTGGACATTCAATTTACTACAACTCTAATGAAATACCCTAGACGACGGAGAAACATGAGGACCCAAAACAATTTACCAGCTCCTTCAGGGGTGAGCTACACAAGTGCTATACAGAGAAAAACCTTGGTCTGTTCTGCCCCCTTGCTGTGAGTGACAGGTTATTTACATATCTCATGCACTAGCCTGGAGACAGGCATTATTTTTTAATTCCCACCCCCACTGCTTTTCTGAAGTCATGTGGTTACTTTTCTGGATTTTGACTGGATGTTAGTGATCATAGCCGAATTCAGTGTAAGAAATACATAGGAAAAAATGCATGTTGACAAGGGGAGTGTAGAGGAGGGCAGGGAGTCTACTGACATCACGACTCCACCCACCGAGCTCCAGACAACAGACCCACCCACAGAATCTGCAGTTTTTCAGTTCTTATAACAGACAGAGGGGAGACATGTGACAGGTGAGCATACATGCAGAAGGCATCTATATCCTTATAGATGAGCACTATGGGAGGAGTTTAGAAAGGATGAGAGGGGGTTTACATCCACTTTAAGTGGAATTCTTGGAACTTGAAGGCCGGTCGATTATACTTCGAAACCCCTTCAGCTGTTTGAAGAAAAAAAACTAAAACCACAAGAGGAAGTTCTACGCAACAAAATATTGCGCTGCTTTATATTCAAGTCAGACAAACATTTGTGTTTGAGATAACTGATAGTCAGATGCAGGACGTCCGTGTATAAAGTAAAAAAAAAAAAAAAAAAAACTTTTTTTAATCCTTTAGGACAGATTTGCAAAAAAAATTACATAGATTGTTGTATTGTGATACCAGCTAGAAGATATGGGTCTTTAGCAGCAGAAGAGGGACATCAACCAGAAAGATTACACCTGTACATCTGAGAAGGGTAAGTAATGCACACATCCATAAAGCATGTTATTCATGTAGTATGTTATTAGTGTCATTTTTTTTTTCCCCTTTTTTGATGTACAATCATAGCCACTAAATATCAACGTCCTTCATATTATTTGAAAATATATATTTTTTTTACTGTTTCTTTTTTAAATATTCTGATTTGAAAAAATTAGTTCACAAAGATTATTACTTTCTAAAGTAGAATTAAAGCAGTTGTATACGGCGGGAGTCCCCCCCCCCCCTGCAAGTTAAAGTTATATTGTGCAAGTTTGCATTACAAGATAAAATACTTGTTTATAAGTTTAAATAATACATGAATAAGAAATACGAAATTGAGACTTTCAGCGGATAAATACCCTTTTTCTTAAAAACTAAAATCATATACATGACAGATACCGTATCTGGTATTCCTGTTTGTAATTTGAACTTTGTTAGAAGAAAAGTAATACGAGATAAAATAATGAACAGAGTTACAATAGATCCAGGGCCGTCTTTAATGTTGATTGGACCCTGGGCAAATATTTTCTTGAGGTTACAGCACACATTACGGCTTACTGATTAGTTTCTAGAGGTTACAGCACATTTCTTCTTGTTGATTGGTGGCTAGAGATTACTGTACAGTAATACTGCTCACTGATCGGTTGCTAGAGGTTACAGCACATCATCTCTTCACTCCAGAGGGGCATGATATACATACTGTATGAATGACTCCTTTATTTACATATGAATGCCGCCGGCTTCAGCTATTTACATATGAATCCTGCCGCTATTTACATATGAATTCTCCCATTATTTACATATGAATGATGGTTATTTACATGTAAACACAGGGGGCCAGATTCTGGTATATTTGTGGCCGCGTAGCGTTTCCTATTTACACTACGCTGCCGCAACTTACAGGAGCAAGTGCCGTATTCTCCAAGCACTTGCTCCGTAATTTGCCCCGGCGTAGTGTAAATGGCCTGGCGTATCCCCGCGTAATTCAAAGGGGGCGGCTTGTATTTAAATTAAGCGTGCCCCCGCGCTAAACGAACTGCGCATGTGCCGGCCGTAAACATAGCCCAGTGCGCATGCTCCATAGTACGCCGCAAATACATTGGTTTCGACGTGAACGCACAGCCCTATTCGCGACGGAAAAACACGACGCTGTCCCAACATCCGTACTTAACATGGCGTATGCCAGACCTACGCAAGGTTACCCCTCATATAGCAGGGGTAACCTTACGCTTAGGCCGCGTACACACGATCAGACATGTCCGAGGAAACATGTCCGACGGACTGTTTTTATCGGACCAGGCTGAAGTGGTCTGATGGTCTGATGTGCGTACACACCATCGAGCCAAAAATCCGATTAGACCAGAACGCGGTGACGTAGAACACAACGACGTGCTGTAAAAATGAAGTTCAATGCTTCCAAGCATGCGTCGACTTGATTCTGAGCATGCGTGGGTTTCGGTCCGATGCTTTTGTGTACTAACCATCGAATCTGTCCGACGGACAGGTTTCCAGCAGACAGGTTTCAAAGCAAGCTTGAAAACGTTTGTCCGCTGGAAAACGGTCCGATAGGTCGTACACACCATCGAACATGTCCGCTGAAACTGGTCTGCGGACCAGTTTCAGTGGACATGTTCGATGGTGTGTACGCGGCCTTACGCAAACTACGATGACAGGGCGCAAATACATTCAGGAATCGGCGTATCAGGCTCATTTGCATATTCGACACAGAAATCTATGGGAACGCCACCTAGCAGCCAGCGTAACATTGCAACTTAGAACCGACGGTGTAAGTGACTTACGCAAGTCGGATCTAAGCAAAATCTATGCGTAACTGATTCTAAGAATCAGTCGCATAGATACACAGAGATACGACGGCGTATATGGAGATACGCCGTCGTATCTGATATGAGAATCCAGCCCAGGGTCTGCAGAGGAGTCATCTGCACACAAGAATAGGGCAGAGCTGAGCAGCATTAGTAGCAGCACTTCACACTGAGATATCAGGACACAGCACAGGACTAAATCTTCAAGGGACAAGGGAATTTTAAACTGGGACATTTGGCAGGTATGAGGCAGCTGCTTTGGCCCCCACAACAATGACAGGGCCCAGGGCAGCTGGCCCTTTTGCCCTGCCTTAACCACTTAAGGACCCATTCACGCGATATACGTTGGCAGAATGGCATGGCTGGGCACAATCACGTACAGGTACGTGGCCCTTTAAGCCCAGCCGTGGGGTCGTGCACGCACGCGACCCGGTCCGAAGCTCTGTGGACCCGATCGCAGCCGGTGTCCCGCGATCGGTCCTCCGGAGCTGAAGAATGGGGAGAGGTGAGTGTAAACACAACTTCCCCGTTCTTCATTGTGGTCATTGATCGTGTGCAGCCCCACCCCCCTACAGTTAGAAACACAAATGAGGTCACACTTAACCCCTTAAGCGCCCCCTAGTAGTTAACTCCCAAACTGCGATTGTCATTTTCACAGTAATCAGTGCATTTTTATAGCATTTTTTGCTGTGAAAATGACAATGGTCCCAAAAATGTGTCCGCCAATATGTCGCAGTCACGAGTCATATTAATACAAATGCAATAAAACTATCTCCTATTTTGTAAATGCTATAAATTTTGCACAAACCAATCGATAAACGCTTATTGCAATTTTTTTTACTAAAAATAGGTAGAAGAATACGTATCGGCCTAACTTGAGAAAAAAAAATGTATATCTTTTTTATTCTATTATAGCAAAAAGTAAAAAATATTGTTTTTTTTTTTTTTTTTAATTGACGCTCTTCTTTTGTTTAGAGCGCAACAAATTAAAAACCGCAGAGGTGATCAAATACCACCAAAATAAAGTTCTATTTGTGGGGAAAAAAAAGGACGTCAATTTTGTTTGGGAGCCACGTCGCACGACCGCGCAGTGCCGAATCGCAAAAACTGGCCAGGTCCTTTACCTGCTTAAAGGTCCAGGTCTTAGATCATCCATCTTGCTGAAGTAAGTCTATGGTCCTTTTGAACATTACTCTAACATGAACATGGTAATTCTGTTATTATGAATGTTTAAAGAAACCCAAGAACAAAAATGTGATCTATTACAGCTCTCCATTCCTTAGATGTGGTGGTTGCATTCGTTTTCAATAACAAAAAAGATGAATAAAATTGACAAGGGTTTTTACCATTCCATTTCACAACAATATCAAAATAATCACGTGGGATTTTTCAGGTATCACACACTACCTAATTTATAAAGATGCATTAATTATCTCCTTATCCCTCTTGCATAGTATTATACACTTCAAATATGTACACGATTATCCAAGAGAGTATATTTGCAGTGAGGGAGAAAAAATTATTCTCAACACATTTCGTTGACAATGTCAGCCACTTCCTCAGGAGATTACCAGGGTATGCATAGAAAAAACAGCCCAGGAGTTCTGAAACCCAGTTGAATCAGGGTCGCCTCGAGGAATAACTGGGATGGCCACAAAATCATGAAAATCCATAATTCCTCCAATCGTATCCCATACAGGTGATTCAATTGACATTGTTATAAGGATCATTGTATAATAACATCAGTACTGTGCACCATACTTTTCATTAGTATGGAGACTATAATCCACATCTTTACAATGGTTACTCCATTGTTGCACCATGCTGCGTTTTTTTTTTTTTTTAAAACTCAATGTCCAAAAAAATGTGTCATAAGGTGCCAGGTAAACGGCAGAGGAAAGGAGAATGGCTGAACCCAGTCTTCCCAGATTGAATGAAGTGAAAAATCCCCTATGTAGTGGAAATGGACAAAGAGACATGTTTGAAGTCCAGCCAGGTAAGCAATCGTGGCTCCCTCCACAGCTACACTGGAAAAGTGAGTGTAGCCACATAGGGAAAAGAAGTGTGTTATTCACGGGATTACTAGGTAAAACAAAGGAAAAGGCCCCAAAAAAGGAAAACGAATAGAGCCACCTTATCCAAGGACATTTTGTAACAATTTAACCCCTTTTCTTTCAGCCGGGTATCCTTTTAAAAAGTTCTGATTGCCAAGGGGCATCATGTCACCACTGTGATTGGCTGTCAAAGTGGTTGCATAATTGGGAGCTGACCCTGCCAGTTACCGATCATTAATGAAGATTGAGAGTTATCTTTAACAGCTTGGTCTCTGTGCTTGCGCTTTCAGCACAGAAATTACACCGCTTTGCCACTGCACATATTGGATACGCGGTTGGCAACAGGTTAATACTCAAATACGTTTGTAAATAATAGGTGTATTTTGCCCTCCTGGGGCATATGGATGTTCAGTAGACAGCTTGTAAACACCAGCAATCCCCTTGGGTCGTGAAGACGAGATTTGAATCTAGCAAATTGAAGCACCACACTGACACGTATAAGTCCAAAATAAAGTTTTATTCCAAATATTAATTGGATACAAATATTTTATATACAAAATCAACAACAGAACTGTTTAAAGGGGTTGTAAAGGTAAACAAAAAATCCCTAAATGTTTCCTCAACCTTAGTGCAGTCCTCCTTCACTTACCTCATCCTTCCATTTTGCTTTAAATGTCCTTATTTCTTCTGAGAAATCCTCACTTCCTGTTCTTCTGTCTGTAACTCCACACAGTAATGTGAGGCTTTCTCCCTGGTGTGGAGTGTCCTGCTCGCCCCCTCCCTTGGACTAAAGGGGAGTCAGAACGCTCTCTACATTGCAGATAGAGAAAGGAGCTGTGTGTTAGTGGGCGTCCTGACACTCCTGTAGTCCAAGGGAGGGGGGAGAGCACGACACTCATAATCGAGATGTTTTATGAAAAATGTGAGACAAACCATTGTGGTTTTTTTTGGTCAGCAGTGGCTTTGGCCTCGGAACTCTCCCATGGATGCCATTTTTGCCCAATCTCTTTCTTATTGTTGAATTCATTCATGAACACTAACCTTAAGTGAGGCAAGTGAACCCTGTAGTTCTTTAGATGTTCTTCTGGGTTCTTTTATGATCTCCTGGATGAGTCGTGTTCTTGGAGTAACGTAGGTAGGATGCACACTCCTGGGAAGGCTGAACACTGTTCCAAGTTTTAGCCATTTGTGGATAATGGCTCTCACCGTGGTTCCCTGGAGTCTAAATAATTTAAGTGTGACAAATATGCAAAAAAATTAAAAATAAAGAAAGGGGGAAAATACTTTTTCACAGCAGTGTAAATGAGCTGAAACATGAGAACAATCATTATAAGATTAGTTCTGCCTATCAAACATAACCATAGTCTACTCCAAATCCTAATTGTTTCTCTTTGAAACACAGTAGGAGCGGACATACATTAATCCAACAGAAATCAGTGAGTTTTGGACCAACTACAATCCCCATATATTTGAAAGACTTAATGACCTGTATACGATATACTTCAGTATTGGACTGAAAGGGTGTTCCAACTAACACCATTACGGTGCATTTGGCCCACTTAATAGTTAAAAAAATTTATTTGAATTAATTAATTAAAATTTTCACTATAACAGGCCTTTAATTGTACTTTCCAGGAATATTTGTTAATGATGATTTTCTTATTTGCTTTTATAGTTTAATTATTTATTTTTTAGCCCAATATATATATATATATATATATATATATATACACAGTATAGACCAAAAGTTTGGACACACCTTCTCATTCCAAGAGTTTTCTTTATTTTCATGACTATGAAAATTGTAGATTCACACTGAAGGCATCAAAACTATGAATTAAGTGAGTGAGTGAGTGAGTGAGTGAGTGAGTGAGTGAGTGAGTGAGTGAGTGAGTGAGGAACTTGTATAGCGCTGCAGATGCAAACTAAATCGCCTTTAGGCGCTTGAACCATTTCAGTCCTGATCCATCAGAAGAGGTGAGTCTTCAGTTTTTTCCTAAAGGCCCGATGGTTTCCTTCGAGGCGGATGGTCATGGGTAGTGCATTCCAGAGCCGGGGTCCTTGGACCGCAAATCTGCGTTCTCCCTTAGATTTGTACCGTGTCTTAAGGATTTGGAGGAGGTTTTGATTGGTTGACCGGAGCATGCGATTTGTGACGTAGGGTTTTATTTTCTCGCATAAGTATTGAGGAGCGTTTCCTTGTGTGCATTTGTGGGTGAGGCAGAGTGTCTTGAATGTGATCCGATCCTTTATGGCCAGCCACTGGAGAGACCTCAAGCCCGGGGAGATTGTTTCCCACGGTTTTTTACCTGTTACCAGTCTGGCTGCTGTGTTCTGGACGACTTGTAGACATGAAATCGGATATTTCGGTAGTCCTAAATAGAGGGAATTTGCGTAGTTGAGTCGGGAGTTGATGATTGTTCCAACCACTACTGCTGTGTCCTTTCCTGGGATGAATGGAATGAGTCTTCGTAGCATGTGGAGAAGATGGTGAGAACCGCTGACTACTGCTCCTATTTGTGCGTCCATCGTCATGTCTGAGTCAAAGATGACTCCGAGGCTTTTGACTTTGTTGCTTGGGACGATGTTTTTTCCAAGGATGGTGGGTGGTGTCCATGTGGTCCTAGACTTAGATTTCCAATTTGCGTGGAGAATGATGAGTTCCGTTTCGGATCCATTGAGTTTGAGGGAGCTTTCCAACATCCAGTTATCGATCAGAGTGAGGCATTTTCCTAGGTCATGAAATTGGTCTTTTTTGTTGGTGATTCGAAAGTAGAGTTGTGTGTCGTCCGCGTAGGAGTGGTAGCTCAGATCCTGTCTGCTGATGATATTGAGGAGCGGACGGATGTAGATGTTGAAGAGTACAGGAGAGAGTGGTGATCCTTGAGGAACTCCGCATATAACGGTCCGTGTTTCTGACGTGAAACCTCCCAGTTTCACGGTCTGAGTGCGGTTTTCTAGGAACGATGCGAACCATGGTAAGGCCAAGTCTGAAACTCCAGCTACTTCTTTGAGTCGAGTGAGCAGGGTGTTGTGGTCAACTGTGTCAAAAGCTGCACTGAGGTTCAGCAGCACTAGGAGACAGGATTCTCTGTCATCTGCTGCTTCAAGTGCGTCATCCCATATCTTGAGGAGAGCCGTTTCTGTCCCGTGGCCTGGGCGAAAACCTGATTGCAGTAGATCTAGGAGTTTGTTGTCGTCCAGATGGGGTTGTAGCTGTTGTAGTACTGCTTTCTCCATGATCTTGGAGATGGTGTTCAGGCTTGTCACTGGTCTGCGATGGTTAGGGTCTTTAGGGTCGAGGTTGGGTTTAATTATGCCTTGTTTGAGGGGAATCGGAACAATCCCTTCTTTGAACGTTTGGTTTATGAAGTGCGTTATGATGGGTGCCAAGATGTCCATGCATTCTTTCAAGAGTTTTGTAGGGATGGTATCATTAGGAGAAGTGTTGTCACGGAGGCTTCTAATGATGTTTTTGGTGGTGTCGATGGTGATAGGGGCCAGTGCAAAATTTGTCGCTCGTGGACTCTTTGTGTTGATTGCTTCTTCTTGCTCTATCTGAATGGGGTTGGCGCTTTTGTTATGTTGAATTGTTGCCCGAATATTTTAAATTTTGTCGATAAAGAAGTCAGATAGTTGATTGCAGAGTTCTTGTGTTTCACTTGCCGGGGGCTCCAAGCAGGTTAGGGTTCATGGTCTGAGAGACTAGTTTGAAAAGTTCCCACGGACGGTTTAACACATGTGGAATTATATACATAACAAAAAAGTGTGAAACAACTGAAAATATGTCATATTCTAGGTTCTTCAAAGTAGCCACCTTTTGCTTTGATTACTGCTTTGCACACTCTTGGCATTCTCTTGATGAGCTTCAAGAGGAAGTCACCTGAAATGGTCTCCCAACAGTCTTGAAGGAGTTCCCAGAGATGCTTAGCACTTGTTGGCCCTTCTGCCTTCACTCTGCGGTCCAGCTCACCCCAAACCATCTCGATTGGGTCCAGGTCTGGTGACTGTGGAGGCCAGGTCATCTGGCGCAGCACCCCATCACTCTCCTTCTTGGACAAATAGCCCTTCCCCCGCCTGGAGGTGTGTTTGGGGTCATTGTCCTGTTGAAAAATAAAAGATGGTCCAACAAAATGCAAACCGGATGGAATAGCATGCCGCTGCAAGATGCTGTGGTAGCCATGCTGGTTCAGTATGTCTTTAATTTTGAATAAATCCCCAACAGTGTCACCAGCAAAGCACCCCCACACCATCACACCTCCTCCTCCATGGAGCAGGCATGAAGATCTCAAATTTGGACTCATCAGACCAAAGCACAGATTTCCACTGGTCTAATGTCCATTCATTGTGTTCTTTAGCCCAAACAAGTCTCTTCTGCTTGTTGCCTTTCTTTAGCAGTGGTTTCCTAGCAGATATTCTACCATGAAGAGAAGTCCTCCTCTTATCAGTTGTTCTAGAGATGTGTCTGCTGCAAAAGGTGGCTACTTTGAAGAACCTAGAATATGACATATTTTCAGTTGTTTCACACTTTTTTGTTATGTATATAATTCCACATGTGTTAATTCATAGTTGTGATGCCTTCAGTGTGACTCTACAATTTTCATAGTCATGAAAATAAGGAAAGCTCTTGGAATGAGAAGGTGTGTCCAAACTTTTGGTCTGTACTGTATGTATATATATATAAAAAAGTGCCATCACTATTTTATTTATATAATTTGTTTTACTATAATGGGTTTTAACTGTAATTTCCTAGGATGCTTGTTGATGAATGTATTTTTTTCTTTTGTATTTCAGAAACCTACTTTCATTTGGCCCAGTATATATACAAAAGTGTTACATAAAGCTGTCCAAATATAATTTACAAAGCATAACTCATATTTACACGGGTGATATGGAGGACGTGGAGTATGCTAAATTAAACCACAAGAAAAAACGTGGGAAACCACAACAGACAAAACCTTACTTGGAGGGCAAGTCACATCAATTGTTTTTCTTTTCCATACTGTATAGGTGTAAATTACAGTGTCAAAAATAACTATACATTTTATAAATGCTTTATTTACAAAGCAGGGACATGTTGTGCAGTATTGTATAATTGCAAAAATTTGAAAACTACAAACTCTGCCTATGGTAGTTTACAATCCAGTTTTTGAGAATATTCAACCACTTTCAACCATCTTTCAATTGTAACAACCACAAAAAATATCAAATCCTACCAGTTTTAACAGAAACTCTCTGTGGTAGGTTTCTATTTTTGCAATTTCAAAAGCTGGTTAATAGTGGTTGTAATTGCCTGAAAATAAATTTGATATGTGTGCTAGAATTAAGGCAAATTTAGTCTCCCCCTGTCTTTCCAGAACAATCTGTAAACAGTGAGCAGGGGTGGACAGAGCCTGATTTGACCTTGGATACAGCTGTAGCCAATCTCTGGTTATGAAGTGTGGCCAGTAGGGGGATGAGAGTTGTATATAAGGGTTAGAACAGAGAGTAGCGGGGTATTTTGCTTGCTGGAGATTAGTCCAGCCTGGAAGTGCTGTCAAACCTTCCAAGGCTTTCAAGAGGCCTAAAGGAGATCCAGATGACCCTAGCTTACCAAGGAGCAGAAGAGTCACCCCCTCTGGAAATGTTTCAACCATTTTGGATGAGGGAACCTTTTAAATAAGGAAACCCCTTTAGCATGCTTTGGGAGAATGGTTGGGCAGAGACAGGAACCTGCGATGTCCTCACCCAAAGCCGACCCGTCTCTCGGCTCAAGGTGGAAGCGCCGGCATCTTCAGTAAGAGAATCTGCTGCGCTTGCGTGAGTAGCGCTGTGCATCCTGACTGGTCCCTGCTGTCTTTTGGGACCTGTGTGTCTCCAGATGACAGCGGGGGGACGGAGTAGAGGCTGGGCATGGCGTAGATTGCTACAGAATCTGCAGCGATCTTTCGCTGGAAGTGGGAGCAAATACTTGTATTAGACAGGTATCTCTTCACCCCCTCCCCCCTGAAAGGTACCAAATGTGACACCAGAGGAGGGGGGGACCAGATAAGCGGAAGTTCCATTTCTGGGTAAAACTCCGCTTTAAGGTCTCCATATTGTCTCAGTATGGTTTTTCTTTTAAAGTGTATGTAAAGCCTAAACTTTTTAAAGGTTTCCCTTCCCTTCCTGTCCTGGAGAAGCAGCAGGGAATGATATATCCTTAACTGCTTGAGATCCACGCTATAGTCAAATGACGGCTTTAGCATGGATCTAAATTGCCAACAAGCTGTCAATTGACTACTTGTCACTAGCACATTCCCCGTGCCCGCTCCAGAGCGCGCTGCGGGGAAATTCTGTGTTGGCCGTGTCCCTTGGACACAGCCAATCACAGATCGCCGCGAACGGCCAATCAGAGTGGCCGTTTGCGATGCGATCTGTGCGGTGAATGAGAGATGATCTCATATGTAAACATATGAGATCCTCTCTCATTGCCGTTTTACAGAGACAGCGTCCTGTCTCTGGAGAGGAGACCGATCTGTGTCCCTTGTACATAGTGACACATATCGGTCACCTCCCCCAGTCACCCCCTCCCCCCACAGTTAGAACACTATGTAGGGAATACATTTAACCCCTTCCTCACCCCCTAGTGTTAACCCCTTCAATGCCAGTCACATTTATACAGTAATTAGTGCATATTTATAGCACTGATCGCAGTGTAAATGTGAATGGCGCCAAAAATGTGTCAAAAGTGTCCGATGTGTCCGCCATAACGTCGCAGTCCCAATAAAAATTGCAGATCGCTGCCATTTCTAGTAAAAAAATAATAAAAAATAATAATTCTGCCCCCTATTTTGTAGGCGCTATAACTTTTGCGCAAACCAGTCGCTTATTGCGTGTTTTTTTTTTTTTTTACCAAAAATATGTAGAAGAATACATATTTTAAGCAAAGCAGTGCAGCGCAAACCTAAATTACATAATATTGAAATGAATATGCTCATACCAGTGAAGACATAATTAAATTAATGACAGAGTGAAAAAAATATATAAATAAATAAAAGTCCAAATTTGCAATGTGCAAACAAATCCTGTGATCAAGACAATCAGAGTATCTTCACCATGTGACTTGGAAGACCAATATTTCAAATGTGATCCCTTCACCAGTAAAGATGGGTACTCTCACCTCACACAAAGACCCTTGTTTTACCAAAGGTCTAATACGCTTAGATCAAATGGTAGGAAATCCAGATGGCTCAAGGATGTATACTTGTCAGCTGTAGAACCCGGAGATATGCAAATATCCTCAGTGGCACCAACGGACCAATATGCAAAGAAAAAGGCCAAATCTAAGAGCTTCCATATAAAACCAGGTCTCTTTAATGAGTATAAAATGTGCAGGGTACTCACATTTAAGTAGAAAATACAGGCATAAAACACCATAAACAGGCAGCTCAAATAAAGATGTGGGACATCAAGGAGTGATATGGGATGGTTCCTGACCCCGGACGCGTATCGTAATACTACTTCCTCAGCAGGGCGGAACCTTCTAATTCACATCCTCGATATAAATAGCCTGCCGTAAAGTACGGCTTCATTCCCAGGACACACGTAATGACGCGGTAAGGCACGTCCCGCGTCATTCGTTGGGCTGGCGAAAAACTTTATTATTCGCTATTACAGCGACAAACAAGAAAACTCTACATCGCCATCTTGTGGACAAAAAACGTCATAAGCTGGACTGGCGAAAAACTTTATTATTCGCTATTGCAGCGACAGACATAAAAAACTCTTCATCGCCATCTTGTGGACAAAAAAGAGAATCGAAAATATACTACCATCACTCTATGAAGTCCCACAAATTCTTACAGCAGAACGATAAATATTAAATAATAATACATATAGTATACCACTGCTTAATTCAAAATTACTAAATATTCCTAAACCCAAGAATTAAATAGAAAATTAAAAAATATAACAGAAAATTAATAAAAATATAAAATACATTATTCTTAAAATATAAAATCTAAAAATATTAATTCATATATATATGATCCCATACGTGATACCAAAATACCATCACAGGAATAACATATAATAGACCTTTACTGTCATTCCATTAAAATAATCACGGAATCAATCTTAAGGCAATATCAATCTGCAAAGACTACCTATAATAGGGAAAAAAGGGCCATGATTGTTGATATATAACTAATTATTTGCAATAAAACAATTCAAATCGAAATCAACATTGAGACCCTCCGGAGAAAGTACACGAGCCTCGTATATCCAGAAGGATTCCCTCTGGCTTATTCGTCTAATGTAATTACCTCCTCTCCAGTGCTTATCTACTCTTTCTATGCCCCAAAATTTGAGACATTTAGGATTCTTATTATGGTATTTCCTAAAATGTCTAGATACACTGTGAGTAGAAGAATACATATTGCCCTAAACTGAGAAAAAAATGTTTTTTTTTTTTTTTTTAATTGGGATATTTATTATAGCAACAAGTAAAAAATATTGTATTTTTTTTCAAAATTATCGCCCTTTTTTGTTTAAAGAGCAAAAAATAAAAACCGCACAGGCGATCAAATACCACCAAAAGAAATCTCTACTTGTGGGGAAAAAAAGACGTAAATTTTGTTTGGGAGCCACGTCGCACGATCGCGCAATTGTCAGTTAAATCGGCGAAGTGCCGGAAGCTGAAATTTCACCTGGGCAGGAGGGGGGTATATGTGTCCAGTAAGCAAATGGTTAAAGCATAGGTCACCTTTCTGCAAAAAAATAATAAATGTAAATTTTTTTGCTGGTAAAAAATATATGCATTTATTATTTTCTGTAGTAGGAGCCTGTTAAGCATTGCACGAGCGATCAGCCCTGCAGGTCTCCATCACACTGTCAGTAAAGATGGGCTCGGGCATGTGGGATTTTTAACACGCCCGAGTCCATCTCCAACTGTCAAGCCTCGTACACATGCTTGTTTTTTTTGGCAAGAACCAGCAAGAAAACTGCTGGCAGAGCTTTCTTGTCGAGTAAACCATTCGTGTGTACGAGGCTTTCAGGTTTCTCGTCTGGAAATCTAGCCAGATTATCGACAAGAAAAATAGAAATCCTGCTCTCTATTTTCTCATCGGGATTCTTGTCGGCCTGTTTCCAGACGAAAAACCTGAGAGTGTGTACACCCGGCGGCAAGAGATTCTTGCCAAGAATCTCGTCAGGAAAAACGATATCCTGTCTGCAAAGAAAAATGGTGGTCCTATTTTCCATCTGTTTGGCGGATCAGATGGGATGGAAACAGACAGGTGGTCAATTTCCATCCGATTTCCCCATAGAGGAGAGCAGGACTGTGTCTGTGTCTGCTCTGCACAGTGAGCGGACACAGAGCAAGGGAAATACGCAACATGGAGGTGCCCGTGTGAATGAGTGAGTGAGTGAATAACTTGTATAGCGCTACAAATGCGAACTGTATCGCCTCAAGGCGCTCGGCATCCATTTTCCTTCTATTTAGCCTTCAGAATAGGTGGGTCTTGAGTTTTTTCCTGAAGGCCTGGTGATTCACTTCTGTTCGGATGTTGGTTGGTAATGCGTTTCACAGTCGAGGTCCTTGGACTGCAAATCTTCGTTCTCCTTTGGCCTTGGGGATTTTGTAGTAGATTTTGGTTAGTTGATTGAAGGATGCGATTGGGGTTGTGTTATTTTATTTTCTCGCATAAATATTGGGGGCGATTCCTTGTACACATTTGTACGTCAGGCATAGGGCCTTAAATGTGACACTGTCCCTGAATGGGACCTTAGTCTGTAAATGTGTCAAATACGCATGCATCAGCTTCAGGCTCTATCCAATCACTGGCACCTGAGCACCTGTGGCTACTATGAAAAAGCAGGGGCTGTGTTTATGCAGAACCTTCAATAGGCTGATCTGCCTTAACACCTGAACGGCACCCACAGCTGATATTAGCTGCTAAAAAAAAAAGAGTACCATTTAAGTAATAAGTTCAAAAAACTTGTGTGTCTGGTCAGTGACAGGGTGGTGGGTGGGTTTTGCTGTCAAATAGTTGTCAGTTTGGTCCTACATAATATACAAAAACTGTACAATATTGGTGTAAGCAGGTGATAGTACCCCTTTTAAAGAGACCAATCCCCTGATAATGTCAGTGGGTGGAGTATTGTGCCTTTAATAATCTAAAGTGGGTGGGGCCTGGGCAGAAGGTAAATGGGACATGGTGTGAGCGATACTAAGACTCTTATTAATTCATTGATCTGATACAATCTCGGGGAAAGCCATTTCTACCAATCTGATTCCAAGTTACAAGAAAGCATGCATAGACAAAGACACACAAAGTCACATCTTTACCCCTCGATGTGGTCAGCCCAAAGAGACCGGTCAGACCCCAACTTTTCATTTTTATTAAACACACAAAATCTTCTCATTGGTTCACATCATATGTCTCATTATACAGATACACCCACTCTATGTGCGACCCTAATTGGCCAGTTCATACAGGCGGAAAAAAAGTCAATTGTCAGCTCCTTGGATCAGTCCCTTCAATTGTGGCTTCCTCCGGACACAAGGGGCCAGATTCAGGTAGATGAGAGTATCTTTCCTCTGGAGTAACGCTTCTCATTTACGTTACTCTGAAGACCCTTTCAGCGCAAGTCCTGTAATTCACATAGCAGTTGCGCGTAAACTTGCGCCAGAGTAACGATAATGCGCTGGCGTAACCCGACGCAAGTGGAAGTGGGTGTGATCATATGTAAATGATGGGCGGAGCCCAGCGCAGAGGCTTACGTTCGGCGCATCATCCACGGAGCATGCGCAGTGAGTGCGGCTCCACTCGCCCCCTTGTGCGCATGCTCACAACTTCCGTCGGCACCACTTCCTGGGAAACGTCAGCGCAATGCGTTCCGCTGGGCGCTTAAAAGCGCTGGCGGAAACGCCATTCCGGCGCAAAAGTAGTTCCGTTTCCCCCCACCCCAGGGAAGATACTTTTGCACTGTAATGGCTGCTCCCGCTACCCCCAGAGAGAGGAGGAACCTCAACTTTAATGCCCAGGAGGTCTCAGTGATTATCTCGGCTATGGAGAGGGATAATGAATTTCTCCATGGCAAAAAAAGCCGGAAGACCAGCCGGGAGAGGAAGCAGGGCATCCTGGAGTCGATTGCTGCCAGGGTCAATGTCCTGGGGTACTCCACCCGGACTGCTGGGGACATACAAAAGAAAATAAATGACCTGCGGCGCAAGGTGAGGGACAAGGTGGCCTCCATCAGGAGGTATGAGAGGGGCACAGGTGGTGGTCCCCCATGTCCTGTCACCCTGACCGCAGAGGAGGAGGTGGTTGCTCGCTGCCTGGAGAGGGAGCAAGTGGAGGGGGTCGCAGGCTATGACTCCGTGGAGGAAGGCACAAGGACAGGTAAGTGTTTTATAATCCCCTATTTGTTGTTTTGCATTTGTGGGGGGGGGGACATGTGCCAAGTGTGTGGGACCACCAACATGTGTCTGCTTTGTGTCATCCACAGATGACGGAGCTGGGCCATCATCTGTCAGCCTGCATTCCACCCCATCCCCCCCACGCCATCATGTGCCCGAGCCACTGGGTGGTGAAGAGGTTGTGGAGGAGGAGAGTGGCCACACCCCACCTGCCGAGGTGGTTGTGGAGGATCCTGCTGTGGCAGAGCAGGACTTTTCATTAGTCTTGTCTGTCTCCTCCCCTTCTCCTGGCCTGTCTGTCGTCCCATCCCCCATCCTTGGAAGCCCCTCAAGGGCGACACCTTCCACCCGAGGACATCCATCTTCTGGCCCCAGGAAGGCGACCCAGAAGACCAGGGGGGTGTCTGATGGTGTCCAGGACCAGTTGGCGAGGGATCACGCCAGGCAGACGGAACAGATGGGGGCCATAGCGGTGCACTTGGGGAAAGTGGCTGACAGCCTGGGCTCCGTTGCCAACCTCAGCAACGCAGTGCAGGATGTCAGCTGCAACTGCGCTGCAGTGGTCACCACTTTGGGGGAGGTGCAGGGGGATATAAGGCACCTCACTGCAGCCGTCCAGGCCAACACTGCTGCCATCCATGGGAACAGTGCTGCCATCCGGGAGCAGGGGAGGCTGAGTCGGCGGGCCCAGCATTACCATGTGACCCGTCAGCTCCGGATGCAGGCCCAGACGAACACATACCTTGGACGGATAGCCAGGGCCTTGGAGGGCACGCAGGCCACACCTGCCAGGAGTGGCCCACCTGGGGATCAGCCACCTCCAGATGCCCCCCCACCCCCACCCACTCCATCCAGGCAGCTGCGGAGCCAGAGAGGGGCCCCCAGAAGAAGCCCCCGGCATCCCCGATGAGGCCTTTTTTTTTTGCTTGTTTTATATTATTGTTTTTGACATACTCAGGTCATGAGTTTATTTATTATTTTTCTCAGGTTATGAGATTTTTTTTCTTTTAATTATCAGGATATGATATTTATAATTTATTTTTGTACTGCACACGGTCAGGAGTGCAGGGGACAGTGTGAATGGTGTGTGAATGTGAGAGGGTGGCACTCCTGAAAGTAAGGGGTGTCACCCTCGGCCGTGGTGGTGAAGTGAACCCCACGGCTGAATGAATGACGTGTGAAAGGTGTATGAATGGACAGTGACATCATTGGGGCCTTGACGCTGGCGTTACTGCTCCCAACTCCTACATGCTGGACTTGGGCTAATCCAATGCGATGTGCATGTGGTGTGTGTGATCTAGGGACATTAGTGGTGTACACGCGTGCACTGTCTGTGTTATTAATGTTTTGGTTTAGTGTCCAAAGATGCCTACGGCGAGGACCCTCCTGACTGCTCTTCCATCAGCAGACTGGGTGTCCTCTGCCAGGTGGGGACTGTGTGGGTCGGGGGTCAGGTCATCACGTATGTCAATCTGCAGGCCTTTTTTCATAGCAAAGTTATGTAGTATGCAACATGCACCGATGATCTGACACACAAAGGTAGGGGAATACAATAGGGCCCCCCCAGACTTATCCAAGCATCGGAAACGGGACTTCAGGAGCCCAAATGTTTGCTCAACCACTGCACGGGTTTTGATGTGTGCTTCATTGTATTTTCTCTCTCCTCTGGTTTGGGGGTTCCGGAAAGGAGTCATTAGATGGGGTCCCAATGCATATGCAGAGTCACCTGGAAGGGAAAAGACAGGAGAATGTTAGTCATGCATGTGCGATTTCTGTTGTGCATCACGGGAGGGGATAGTCATGCCTGACTCCCTTGTCACTCACCAACCAGCCAGCTGTCCCCATACATATTCTGGTTAAATTCTGCTGGGATGGGGCTCTGACGGTATATGAAACTGTCATGGCTGGACCCGGGGTGTTTGGCACGCACGTGCCATATGAGGCGTTGGGCATCGGCTATCACCTGTACGTTGATGGAGTGCCAATGCTTCCGATTGCGGTATATGTGCTCTGTGGCACTGGGGGGCTGTAGGGCCACATGTGTGCAATCAATGGCCCCCACAGTGCGTGGGAATCTGGCAATGTTGTAGAAATCTGTCATTGCCTTCTGCCGTAGCTCCTCAGTGGTTGGTCTGATGAACTGGTTGGACATGCGTCTGAGGATTGCAGGGACAACCTGGTGCACACATCTGCTCACGGAGGATTGTGACATCCCAGCCACCACTCCACTTGTACGCTGGAATGATCCACTGGCAAGGAAATGAAGTGTTGCCAGGACCTTCACCAGTGGCTGCACTGCTTGTGATCGGTGTGTTGGGCTGGTGATGTCATCCTGCAGGGTTGTGGTTAGTTCAAGTATTGCATCTGGGCTGAATCTGAATAGGCGATACACCTCCTCATCCCCCATGCCAAAGAGGTTCATACGTGTGCGGTATATCCTCTCACGTGCCCGCCTTCTTGGTTCCAGGGGACCCATCAGTAGTTCTAGGACCACGAGTGCCCCTGGCATGTTGGCACACAGAGGTGTTGTCCTTGCAAGTGGGGGTGCTCAGCTAGCTCCTATCGTCGGTAACGCTGCTGTAGCTGCTCTCCTGCTGACCTGTGACCGTCTGGAGTAAAGATAAAGCAGCCTTTTGTAGAAATAACTTTGCGCCGGACGGACCAGATACGCGCGGCGCATGTAGCCAGCGTATGGTGCTAATCCGTTCGTGAATTGGGAAAAATCCCTCATTTGCATATTTGCAGGGGAAATCAATGGGCGCGACTGATGCGCCCAGCGAAAATAAACGCTGACGATACTCTGGCGTCGGAACGTTCCGCCGGTCGCAAATGAGCCGTTATTGGGCGCATCTAGTTTGGTGGGTACGGGCACATAGAAACGTCGGCGCATCAGCACAGTTACGCGGCGCATATCCAAATACTCCAGCGCAAGTGTTCGTGAATCTGGCCCAAGGTCTGCATTCCTTTGCTAGGAGGGAGACAGGATGTGAGGGGGATGGTAGAAGCTTTCATTTGGAAAAAAATCCTTCTCATGTGCACACAGAAACATCAGAGTTCTCCACAGTGGAAATGGAACATGGAGTGACTTAAGATACAGTCCTTTTGTACTCCAATTTAAATGGTAACTTCTGAAACTTAATTTCATATTTTCAAACTTTAAAACAATCTTATCCGGGAACATATACACTTCATTTCAAAACGTAACTTTTACAAGGTAATATCTGATTCTTCATGTAAGGATAATAAAAGTGTTTCAATATATATATCCATACATACATACATAATAACTCCATAGCTCAAGCAATAGAAAGGAAACAAACGATATAATGAAGGAAAGGCAACATCTGAGTCGCTCTATTCATAACACAAAAATATTAATTTTTCCATATTTACATCCATCACAATGGTTACCCCTGACCTACAGCATGTTGGATTGTAGCTTGGAGTAGTGGTAGGCCTTCTGAGCTTAGGCCCAAGGAGAGACTCCATATGGGGAGTCAGTACTGGGGAGATTAATGAGCATTTGGAAAGAAGACTGGACTTTGCGTTGGTGGCACTGATGAGTTTTGCACTGCAAATGAATAAAGGGGAAGATGTAAAACTGTTCTGACAAGTTATTGCCTATATGCCCATCAGTAATCATTGAAAAGCATCCTATATTGACATTCTTCATTTGAGAAGGTGGGATTAAGGCTAGTAAAATGTGGGTATTGTGAATGGAGTGAGCCTTAAGCCGTGTACACATGATCGGTCTGTCTGATGAACAGACCGAGTTGACGCATGCTCAGAAGCATTGAACTTAATTTTTTTGGCTCGTCTTAGTGTTTTACACGGTCGGGTTTTTGACTGATGGTGTGTAGGCAAGACTGATGAAAGTCAGCTTCATCAGATATCCGACGAGAAAATCCATCGGATTAGATTCCATCAGATATCCGATCGTGTGTACAGGGCTTGGAGTGTGCGGGCCAAAAGATGGCAGAGTTCCTCCTTAACTGGTTGCGGACCGCCGCATGTACATTTACGTCAGCAGAATGGCACAGGCAGGCACATCAACATATATATACGTGCCTGCGTTGCCGTGGGTCCGATCGGGGGACCCCCCCAGTACATGCGACGGTCCGGTTTGCTGGCCGAGCGATCCGGGATGAGGGGGCGGCTATTCGCTTTTGTCCGCCCCCTCCTGGTCGCTCCCAGCCAATGCGCGCGCTCCCCCACCCTGTCACTTCCTCCTCCTGTGTAAACACAGGAAGAGGGAAGTGATGTGATCTCTGCTCTCAGCGTTTTTTTCAACCGCTGCTGAGGAGAAAAGACATCGCACAGTAAGTCTTCACAACACTACACTGACACACACTACACATAGGCACATTTAACCCCTGCGATCGTCCCCCCACCCCGTCCCCCTGTCACAGTGTCACTGAATGCAGTGATTATATGTACTGATCACTGCAGTTATTGTCAGTGTGACAGGCAGTTAGTGTTAGGTCGAGGGTAGCCCCCATACCCCCCCTAATAAAGGTTTAACCCCTTGATCACCACCCTAGTTAACCCTTTCACCCCCTATTGCCAGTGTCACTAAGCGATCGTTTTTCTGATTGCTGTATTAGTGTCGCTGTTTTTTTTTTTTACTAAAGACATGTGGCTAAATACATTTTGGCCTAAATGTTTGACTAAAACTTTGTTTATTTGATTTTTCTTATAACAAAAAGTAAAAAATAGTGTTTTTTTTTTCAAAAATGTCGCTCTATTTTTGTATATAGCGAAAAATTTAAAACCGCAGAGGTGATTAAATACCACCAAAAGAAAGCTCTATTTGTGGGAAGAAGCGACGCAGTGCCAAATCGCAAAAAAAAGGGGCCTGGTCATTTACCTGCATTTTGGTCCGGGTCTTAAGTGGTTAAAGACAGTTATGTGCCTACCCTATGTTGTGAAGAAGTGGGACGGAGTCCCTGTCCAGCTTGGTGAGAATTGGCCAACAAGGGGTAAAATGTACAGTTCCTGTATTCTTTCTAAGGTTTAATAATCCATACAGTTTATGTTCTAAAAAATATGGATATTTTGTATGAAATTTTAACCAGAAGTTGTTCTACAAAAGTCAAGATTATTGTAATATCAGATGTGTCTTGTTACCAGATCCAACCACAATTGTCTACGCTGATATAAAGACTTCCCACATAAAGTTACCAGTGGAGGATCCAAAACCCGGTCAGTACCCGTTTGCACTATATTTCTTCTCTTAAATCCTATATCCTATCCTTGTATAGATGCATGTCCATTTCTAATAATGCCTCTCACACTTTAATGCAAGAAGTTGCAAATGCTTGTATTGTTTTATACTGTAGACTAGTATTGACCTTGGTAGTGCATGGCGTGTTAAATCTCAATAAATGGTATTTATTTAAGTAAATTTGGAAGTGCAAAGCCGTTGAAAAAATATAAGAACACTACACAACACAAGCAATACTTTGCTTATTCTGTACATTTAAGGTTTAATGTACACAGGACGTTTTAAAACCTCTCCTGAATGATTTTCTTGACAGAAAGTAAACAACGTTTAAAAACTTCCATCATTCCACATTTACATGCCACGTTTAGATGAGTTTGCATTTAAATGTATCTACATTAACCACTTAAGACCCGGACCTTTAGGCAGCTAAAGGACCCGGCCAGGTTTTGCGATTCGGCACTGCGTCGCTTTAACAGACAATTGCGCGGTCGTGCGACGTGGCTGCCAAACAAAATTGGCGTCCTTTTTTCCCCACAAATAGAGCTTTCTTTTGGTGGTATTTGATCACCTCGGCGGTTTTTATTTTTTGCGCTATAAACAAAAATAGAGCGACAATTTTGAAAAAATGCAATATTTTTTACATGTTGCTATAATAAATATCCCCCAAAAACATATATAAAAAAATGTTTCCCTCAGTTTAGGCCGATACGTATTCTTCTACCTATTTTTGGTAAAAAAAAAATCGCAATAAGCATTTATCAATTGGTTTGCGCAAAATTTATAGCGTTTACAAAATAGGGGATACTTTTATTGCATTTTTTTTACTACTAATGGCGACGATCAGCGACTTTTTTTGTGACTGCGACATTATGGCGGACACTTCAGACAATTTTGACACATTTTTGGGACCATTGACATTTTCACAGCAAAAAATGCATTTAAATTGCATTGTTTATTGTGAAAATTACAGTTGCAGTTTGGGAGGTAAACACAGGGGGCGCTGTAGGATTTAGTGTTCACATAGTGTGTGTTTACAACTGTAGGGGGGTGTGGCTGTAGGTGTGACGTCATCGATCATGTCCCCCTATAAAAGGGATCACTCGATCGATGCAGCCGCCACAGTGAAGCACGGGGAAGCCGTGTTTACATACGGCTCTCCCCGTTCTTCAGCTCCGGGGAGCGATCGCGAGCGGGAGGCTAGAAACGAATAGCCGCGCCCTCGTCCCCGATCGCTCCCCGTCACTTAGGGACCGCCGCACGCCGCGGAGGGGGTCCCGATCGGACCCCCGACCCACTACTGGGCGGGGACGTATATATACGCCCTTGTGCCCAGCCGTGCCATTCTGTGGACGTAAATGTGTGTGCGGCGGTCCTTAAGTGGTTAAAGACATAAAACTAACAAAATGCACTGATTACTGTGTAAATGACACTGGCAGGGAAAGGGTTAACCACTAGGGACGAGGAAGGGGTTAAGTGTGTCCTAGGGAGAGACTCTAACTGTGTGGGGGCTGGGCTACATGTGACATGACATTGTTCACTGCTCCCGATGACAGGGAGCAGTAGATCAGTGTCCTGTCACTAGGCAGAACAGGGAGATGCCTTGTTTACACTGGTATCACCCCATTCTGCAGCTTCATGACACGATCGCAGCACACTGGTGGACATTGAGTCTGCGGGTCCCACGGGTACGGTCAAGGAGCATGCAGAAAGGGTGCCCACACAGCACGAAATTCAAAGCAGCGTATATATATACACAATGCCGTGCCATTCTGCTAACATATAATTGCATGGCGCGGTCGGCAAGCGGTTAAGTTAGATAGATTCAAGCAACTACTGTAACATTTTCCAAAAAAGAGGCCAGCAATGGTGGCCCAATACTTCTCTCATGACAGAGTACATTTAACTTGAAATAAATCAACAATGCATGTCAAATGGTTCATATTCCGCCATAATCCATTCCAAATTGAGAATGGTCAACATTCAATATGAAACAATCAATTAGGATTGGACCATTGATGAAATCTCTTAATCAACTGACGACCAACAAGTATAGGTTGAATAACGTATGCTGGATCTTTTATGCTTAACCTGTTTTGAGCCTGGCATTAATATGACGTATCAATGTATCATTCCATGTTTTTTCCTTTAGATGTTACAGAAAACACAAGAAGTACCAAGTGTGGAAATATCATAAAAATCCTCAACATCCTCATTATACTCGCCCTTTCTTGTGCCCTTGCTGTTTTGAGTGAGTAGATTACTGCCATAGAATGTATTTCCAGTTACAATATTTTGTCTTCCTTTACATATTGCAATGTGATTTAAATCTACCAACAACTATGTAGTACAAGAGCCTATCAAATTTAATAGAAATCAATTGGCTAGTTAACTGCTTAAGGACCGCCTCCTGCACATTTATGTCGGCAGAATGGCACGGCTGGGCACATCAACGTATATATACGTTGGTTCTAGTACCCAGCCATGGGTCCCGGGCGCGCGCCCGCGGCGCGCTCCCGTGACCCGGTCCGAAGCTCCGGGACCGCGGGACTCCTGGACCCGATCGCCACTGGAGTGGGGCGATCGGTCCCTGGAGCTGAAGAACGGGGAGAGCCGTGTGTAAACACGGCTTCCCCGTGCTTCACTGTGGTGGCTGCATCGATCACGTCATCCCTGTTATAGGGGGACGCGATCGATGACATCACACCGACAGCCACACCCCCCTACAGTTGTAAACACACACACAGGGACCACCCAAATCCTGCAGCGCCCCCTTGTGGTTAACTCCCAAACTGCAACTGTCATTTTCACAGTAAACAATGCAATTTAAATGCATTTTTTACTGTGAAAAAGACAATGGTCCCAAAAATGTGTCAAAATTGTCCGAAGGGTCCGCCATAATGTCGCAGTCACGAAAAAAATCGCTGATCGCCGCCATTAGTAGTAAATTTTTTTTTATAAAAATGCAATAAAACTATCCCCTATTTTGTAAACGCTATAAATTTTGCGAAAACCTACCGATAAATGCTTATTGAGATTTTTTTTTACCAAAAATAGGTAGAAGAATACGTATCGGTCTAAACTGAGGAAAAAAAAAATTATATATATTTTGGGGGGATATTTATTATAGCAAAAAGTAAAAAATATTGCATTTTTTTCAAAATTGTCGCTCTATTTTTGTTTATAGCGCAAAAAATTAAAACCGCAGAGGTGATCAAATACCACCAAAGGAAAGCTCTATTTGTGGGGAAAAAATTATGCCAATTTTGTTTGGGAGCCACGTCGCACGACCGCGAAATTGTCAGTTAAAACGACGCAGTGCCGAATCTCAAAAAGGGGCAAGGTCCTTTACCTGCATTTTGGTCCGGGTCTTAAGTGGTTAAAGGAGTTGCAAAGAAAAAAAAAATCTATGCATTAAGGTGAAAAAGCATATGATGATGACGCCCCCCCCCCCCCCCCCCGAGCCCCCATTTTACTTACTTACTTGAAAGTCCCACGCTCGGTCCCCAGATCCTCTTCGTCGCTCAGCCTGGCCACTGGTGCTGCCGTCAATCACATCCAGAGGGGCAGGGCCGAGTGATACAGCGAGCGGCTATGGCCGATCGCTGTATCATGGGAGCTCGCCCGCAAGTACTCACCACCACATGAGCTCTCTCGCATGACTGTGGTGAGTTGTTGCGGAGAGGACCGCCGAGGGACCCCAAAAGATGTGGATCGGGGCCATTCTGAGCCAAACGAACTGCACAGTGGAGGCAAGTATAACATGTTTGTTATTTTGAAGCAACATTTTTTTTCCCATAGTAACCCTTTAAGGTAGGTCCTAAATATTATATAGTTTTGGTAGATTCAAACCACACTTTAGCTGCACCGCATTGTAAAGGTTTTGGATACCATTTATAATATGCTCAACAATGTATATTGTATTGCGAATTAAAGCTAGACTTTAGGTAGATATAAAAGACAAACATTAATGCGACTCTGTAATCATTAAGCTTTTTGTAGATGTATCTATCAAGGTGAAGAGGGACAGTGATGTCATGATCTCCACCTTGTTCAGTCAGAGAAGTCCTAGTAGTCATTGAAAAAATAAAGCAAGGTCCCTCTTGTCCAAAAACACTTCATGTATGGATTTTTTCAAACTATTTTTAATTGCTTGGACTTTTAGACCCCATTCACACCTGGGCGTTTTGTAGCTTGAAGCCTGAAACTACAAAACTCTGGAGGGAAAAAAAAATCTATTATTCTCTATGGAGATGGTTCACATCTCCACTACAAAAGGCCTGGCAATGACACCGTCCTAATCTGTGTGACGCCACATTTGCGGCGCCGCACTGATTGCCAAAAGTTGTTTCTGTACTACTTTTGAAGATTTTGGAGTGCGATTTTCATTGCCATCTGTGCAGATGTCTCTGAATTCGTCCCCGAAATCGGGACTGACATGTGGCAATTAAATCAAGCACGTTCAGCAGAACTCGCATGGCTTCATTCCCGCAGCTCAGTGTAAACCTGGGAGAGAGACAGATAGAACTATTTATGCCACTGTGCTGATTTTTACACTGGTTGAAATCTCCCAGTATCTACTTTAGCACCGGTTACAGAAGTACAAAAAAGAAGTGATGTGCATGGAGCATTCACAAGCAAAATATGGTAATTTCATCACATCCCGTCGCCCCCCTGTTGTGTGCTGGGAACACTTGGCTCCCAGCACACAGCGGGAGCCAATCGTGGTTCCCTCACAGTGGATGGCGGGGGGAAGTCCTCTGCTGCGGACACCGCTGGACTCCAGGACAGGTAAGTGTCCTTATATTAAAAGTCAGCAGCTGCAGTATTTGTAGCTGCTGGCTTTTAATATTTTTTTTGACCGGACATCCGCTTTAAGATGGCCATAAACATCACAATCTCCTTTAGATCTACCAACAGCTACTGTATAAGTAGAAGAGACTACCAGTTAGCAATAAAAACTAAATAGGCCATCACCAGGGCCGCCATAAGGGGGTACAGGCAGTACACCTGTAAGGGGCCGGATGGCAACCCCCTTTTTTATATATATATATATATATATATATATATATATATATATATATATATATATATATATATATATTTTATATAAATATTTTTTTATTTTATATATCTTATTATTTTTTGTTTTGTCTTTATTAACTGGCCCAGAGGTCCCCAGGGCCCCAGATGGCAACCCCCCCCCCCTATTTTTTAACATTTTTATTAAAAACAATTTTTATATATATACCTGTATATATATATTTTTTTTCTTTGTTTGTCTTTATTAACAGGCCCAGAGGAGGTCCCCAGGGCCACGGATGGCAACCCCCCCTTTTTTTATATATATATTTATTTTTATTAAAGGACCCCAGGGCAACCCCCCAATTCGTGGCACCCACCCCCCGCTTCTCAATTCACAGCCCCCCACTTCTCAATTGTGGCAGGACCCCCCCCACTTCCCAATTCGCGTCACCCCCCCCCCCCCCCCCCCCCCGTTTCTAAATTTTAGGCGGCAGAACCCCCTCTGTTCTCTGCTCCAGGGGGCCCATGTCTGAAGCTGTGTAAGAGGCCCCGTAATTCCTAATGGCGGCCCTGGCCATCACACACTATATCGTTTGAGTAAATCTGTCTGAGATTGAACTGGGATTATAAAATCAGATTGTAACATGTTTTACTCTTCAGAAGCTTTCAAAACCAGCTGGAAAATGTATATGTATAGTAAATACTTCTTACCCACTGGAAACTAATCATTGGTGGAGTTAGAGCCCATTCACACAGGGACGACTTTGGATCGGACTTCAAGTCGCCCCTAGTTGCCTCAAGTAGCTCTGCATGAGAAAATGAATGGAAGTGAATGGATTCGTCTTAATGTACACTACTGCAGTCGTTCCGACTTCAGAAAAGGTTCCTGTACTACTTCATCCGACCGACGTAACTTGCCTACACCGGCGTCTAGTGGGCACATATGTACGCTGGATGCATTTGGCACTTCCATTAATTTTTGATGCAAATATGCAAATGAGGGAGATACGCCGATTCACGAACGTACTTGCGCCCGGCGCATGTTTTAAGTGATTTGTGTAAGGTTTAGGTCCGGCGTAAAGTTATTCCCCAGATTGGAAGCGCAACTCATGCAAAGGTATGGACCAGGGAACGAACACCGTCTAATATTACGTATTTTACGTAGTACGTGAATAGAGCTGGGCGTAGGTTACGTTCACCTCATAGGCAGTGATTCGACGTATCTTAGCCAGTTGTTTTGACGCGATTGTGAGCATGCGCACTGGGATGCGTCCAAGGTATGACGCATGCGCAGTTCGTTTTAAGTACTTGTCTAAAGCTCAGCCCATCATTTGCATGGGGTCACGCTTCATTAAAATGTATCACGCCCACTTCCACTTATGCTGACTTACGCCTAGGAATATACGCTAAGCCGGCGCAGAGTTGGGAGCATTTGTTTCATGAATTCCGTGCTTCCCTCTCCGCTCTGCGCCCGCGGAGCGTAAAAGAGATACTCTACGGTGGCATATATATGCGCCGATGTATGTGAATCCGGGTCATTGATTTCAATGGAAGTCGCCTCAGAAGTCTGATCACTGTCTTAACAGAAGCAACAATACAGGAAGATAACATACATTTCTCAGGCAAACCCCTCCCTCCCTCTCCCTCCCACAGAGCTGATTCTTGTTTGATTGGTCACTGGAAAGCCTCCTGTCCTGGAGGCAACTTGAAGTTGCCTTGTAAGTTGCCTCATGTCGCGCTGTGATTCGTACACAAGTCGTGTCCAAGTTGCCTTCCAAAGTCGTGCTGGAAGTCATGTTGCCCCGGTGTGAATGGAGTCTAATGCCCTGTACACGGTTCCTCCAATGAAAACAGTCTGATGGATTTTTTCATCAGATATGCGATGAAGCTGACTTTCATCAGTCTTGCCTACACACCATCAGTTAAAAAAACGTTTGAGTCAGAGCGCGGCAACGTAAAACACTACAACGTGCTGAGAAAAATGAAGTTCAATGCTTCCGAGCATGCGTCAACTTGATTCTGAGCATGTGTGGATTTTTGACCTATGGATTTGCCCACAGACGATCGTTTTTTTCTATCCGTTTTTTAACCATCAGATAATTTTAAAAACGGTCCATCGGACGAACCGATCGCGTGTACTCAGCATAAGAGTACAAAGATATTTGCGACTTTAAATTATAATTTATGAAAGAAAAAAAAGGAATTCAACTACTGGGCCTTATGGAGATATATTTTCAACACTATGGGGTTGATTAACTCAAGGCAAATAGATTGTGCTCTTTTAAAAGTGCAGTTGCTCCATTAGTAACAGAGCATAAGTTCTGCTGACTTCCATCATCCAATCATGTGTAAGCAAAAACACATTTGTTTTTTTAATTTTCCTTGCACGAAATTGGGTATTATTTGGAAAGTGAAGCTTTACCTAATATACTAAGCTCTAAAGCTGGGGTGCCCAACCTTTTGAAGAGAGGGGGCCACTTAAACAACTTGGTAACCCGGTCGCGGGCCATAATGAGCGGAGTGGGTGGATGGCAGCCCACTTTTTTTTCTTTTTTTTTTAGCGGATTGGATTGGAGGTAGGCCTTTGTAAAAGTCCATGTACATCTGCCACTCCTTAGAGGTAAATGGAGGGTCCGATTGTGTCGGACTGACTGTGTAAAAGGGGCCTAAGGCTGCTTTTACACTGATGCTCTGTTGTTTACCTGCACCACGTGGTGCAGCACAGTTCACCTGTGTCTTTCCTGCAAGTTAGCTGCACTTTGCCATAGACTTCAGTTATATCCTGTAGGTGTAATGCAGTTTCAGAAACACACCAAACTCACAGGTAATAGAAGTCTATGGCTCAGTGCAGGTAACCCGCAGGTGCACTGCTCTGCACCTGTGGATCAGTTTAAAGGTGTAAAGGAACCCCAAATGGGACAGGGGTTACACCATTTACGATATTCCATTCCGAACCCAAGACAGGTTATCAACACTCCACAGTCAGGCAAACGAACACAACCCATAAGAATTCCCCAGAAACGAGACACACAGCTCTGTTCTCTGGTCCAAACGAAAAGACACTTTAATGGTAAACTCAGGCTTTTATACGGTTAGAAACCCCAAGGGACAATGACTTGACTCCACCCACAACATGACACAAGGAGCTCAAAAACACATCTTTTAGGAGACAGAAATGCTGGCTCCGAGATAATCTACATGAGCTAATTACTAATCATTTACCCAGACAAGGTGACTCCGAGATAAGCTCTTCTCACCTGCTATACAATACACATTTGTCATCAATAGAAATTCACACAATACAGTGTCAATTAGCATCCCACAATCCCACAGTAGCAGATGACATTAACACCTTAACAGTCTGTGTTCCCACATTGAATGAATCGCTCTTTCAATTGACCGGTTGGGTTTAGAATCAACAACCTGTAATTAGTCCTTGCAGACATTCTTGAATATATTATGAATTACAGACCCATGTTAAAATACTCCAACATATATCCCTTATTTCCTGGCTCAATCTGTGTAAGATCTTCTGGGTCCCACTGCCCTCCTGTTACAGAACAGGCATCCCAGTAACCACTGCAGAACAGATATGCCCATTTATACAGTGTGATTTTAGTAATAAACATAACTTTAATAACAGTACTCTATTCTATTTTATTCCATCCCAAAGCAGAAAGTCACGGGCCACATCAGAGGGCTCTGTGGGCCACATGTGGCGCCTCACGCAACTTGTATCAGGCCCGGCTCTAAAGCAACTTGCAAAATGCACAGTCTATTTGCCTTTAGAAAAACAACCCCACAGAGTCATCGTTTTCAGTTTTGGAACCACATACCAAAGTAACCTAGAGTCCACTTACGACACTAAAAACTGTTATATGATGTTTTTTGTCTTGTATTCAGTTTACAAATTGAACCATGGAACAGCCAACCAACATCAATGCCCTTCGAACTGCAGAACCAACAATTCAGGTAGGTTCAGTATCATAGAAGATGACATGATGATTAATCGACACATTTTTGCGAGATGTATTGATAAATGTTGTATGACACCAAAAATGCTATCTGCATGCTACACTGCTATTTTCTTACTCTTATTATTCTCTTATTCAGATCACAAGATGCTCACTGAGAAAGCAGTAAACACTTTGAACAGCAGGACAACCAATTCGGGTAGGTTCAGTGTCACAGAAGATGACATGCGATATATTGAAGGCTGTATGAAGGGATGTTGTATTTTTAACCTAAAAAATGGACCTCAGAGAGGAGGGGATATGATATTGTGTCCAACTCAATGCCGTTCTTCATTGATGTGCACCTGCATTCGGTATTTAGATGTAAATTATGAGGTTAAGGCCCCTTTCACACTGGGGCGGTGAGTGCGTCGGCGGGAAAGCGCCGCCATTTTTAGCAGCTCTTTACCATGCTTTTGACCACCGCTAGCGGCCGAATAAGGGTTAAAACCACCCACAAAGCGCCGCTGCAGCATCGTTTTGCAGGCATACCAATTCATTTCAATGGGCAGAAGTTGTATACACACCGCTCCTTCACCGCTCCAAAGATGCGGCTAGCAGGACTTTTTTTAGCGTCCTGCCAACGCATCGCTCCAGTGTGAAAGCCCTCGTGGCTTTCACATGGGAGTGTGAGGATCAGCTCTTTTAGGGTGCTTTGCAGGCGCTATTTTTAGCGTTATAGCGCCTGCAAAGCACCTCAGTGTGAAAGGGGTCTCAGTAAATAGATTTCCCATAGGTCTTGTATTCACCTAAACGCATGGCTAATTGCATGTCATCCGTAATTCTCACATCTAGGCCCAGGTTCACAGAGTTGGGCGCACATTACGCCGCCGTAGCGCAAACGTCGTACGCTGCGCCGACGCAGCGCGGGGAGGCAAGCACTGCATTCAGCAAGCCATTGCTCCCAATGCTGCGTCGGCGTGGCATACGCTTCGAAGGCGCAGGCCGGCGTAGGTGGAAGTGGGAGTGACCCCATGCAAATGATGGTCTGAGCATGGTGCAGTGTTTTACACCCGTCGTATCACGAACTGCGCATGCGCCATGACGTGAACGCATGAAACAGCACCCTTATGCGCATGCTCACAACCACGCCGGCACAAATGCCTAAGCTACGCCGGATCACCACGTACGCCGTGAACGTAACGTACGCCCAATACGCCGGCCTTTCTTCCCTGGTGCAGACCTTTGCATGTCTATTGCTGGCTTGCGCCTCATCTATGGGGAATAAGTTTACCCAGGACGTACAATTTACGCGCACCTCGCGTAGCATGCGTCGGGCGCACGTACGTTCGTGAATCGCCGTATTACTCTAATTTGCATATTTGAATGCCTAATCAATGGGAGCTGCAACATGCGTCCAGACGAAAAGTGCGCCCACGTAGGGTGGCCAGTTTTTAGGCGTATGTTGGTTTGTGGGTCCGGCGCACAGATACGCTGGTGCAAATTTGCACTTGAAAAATAGGAAATCTCGCACCAAAATCTGTGTAATTAATTAAATGGTTATTACAATCATATAACTAATAATGAGCTGCTCCCTAAAGAAACAGTAAACTGAATCAAATATGTGAACAAACGTGAAAAACAAGGGCGCTAGAATAATACATATAGGGCCAGATTCAGGTAGAGTTAGGCTGGAGTATCAGTGATACGCCAGCATAACTCTCACTTTGAGCCGGCTTATCTGTTTTCTGTAAGCAGAAAACAAGATACGCCGGGTTTGAGTTCCTATACGAGCGGCGTAATTGTATTTCGCGGTCGTATCGGAACTGCAATTTTAAAAATGGCGCTGGGGGCGTTCCCGCTGATTAACGCAGAGAATATGTTAATCAGCGAGAATCGGCAATTCACGATCGTACGCGTGCCCGACGCAGTGAATTTCCGACGTTTCCGTAAGCGATACGCGGCATAAAGAAAAACATGCCCCCTAGGTGGAGTATCCTATGTTAAGTATGGCCGTCGTCATCGCGTCGAATTTAAAAATTTTCGCGTCGTTTACGTAAAACGTCCGTGAATGGGGATTGACGTCATTGACGTTCACTGACAGAATTTGGAGACAGTCGACTCATGCGCAGTACGTTCGCCGTAGGATCGCGCCTAGTTTAAATAATACACGCCCCCTACCCGCCCAATTTGAATAACGCCGGCTCATTTTCGCTACACCGCCGCAACTTTAGGAGCAAGTGCTATGTGAATACAGTACTTGCTCCTAAAGTTTCGGCGGAGTAACGTAAATGAGAAACAATTAGCTCTCCTACCTGAATCTGGCCCATAGTGAATAAATATAATTAAATAAATATAAATTATGTTAATAATAAATAAGTGAATGAAAAAGTAGGGTGGAATACAATTCATAAACCAATAGTCCAAATAATGTCAGACACCATTAATTGGCAAAATAAATCAGAAAATATATATAAAAACCATTAATAAATCCGTGTTCAATGGAAAAGTTTTTCAATGTGACGATATCCACCTTCACCAGATTTGAGATTCACCCCAAATGTGCACAAAAAAGATGGCTCCTTAACACAAGGTGTTGACCTTTTTAATTAAAAAGAGGTCAAATATAGCTTGGTCACAAAACCAGTAATCCATGCGTTGCTGTGCGTTCCTTATACTTTTAATGCAGCTCCAAATTTCACAGTACCGATCAGAGAAAGAAGGAGACCACCATAGTATAATACCGTTTTATTAAAGGAATATAAAATCAAACAATGCCAAATGGCCTCTTAATTGTGTTGGTGCCTTGGTCCTGGCACTGAGGCTAAAAAGCGTTGCAATGTTTGATGAGGAGTGTTCCACACTGGGGAAAGCTGGCGTGCGTTCCAACTCCAAAAGCTGGCGTGCGTTCCGGAGAGCCAGCGGGACCGGAAGTGCGTGATTGTACGTAACCAGGTGCCTCGATGTACGTTTCATGATTGTCACGTCGCCAGGTAGCTTCCTGACGATAATAATAATGCTTAAAGTGAAACAATAAAAGTTAAATATTCCTTTAAATTTCGTACATAAGGGGGGTGTATAGTATGCCTGTAAAGCAGCGCATGTTTCCCGTGCTTAGAACTGTCCCTGCACAAAGTGTCTTTTCTGAAGAAAAAAAAGTAATTTAAACACCACTCGCGGCTATAATGAATTGTTGGCATCCAGCAATTCAGAGAAAATTCATTCATAAAAGAAAAAAAAAATGTGGGGTCTGGTGTGGATTTTAAGGGGAACTCCACCCCAAATGTAAAAAAAAAAAATGCCGTGGAGTTCCCCCAAAAATCCACACCAGACCCCTTACCCGAGTACGCAACCTGGTCGGCCGCAGAAAGAGGGGGGACAAAAGAGCGCCCCCCCCCCTCTGAACTGTAGCAGGCCATTCAGGAAAACCCCTTTAACAAAGGGGACCCCCAGATCCCAGTCCCTGCATGTGAATTGGTAATGGGTTGTTGAATGTTTAACGGGGGGGGTCCTTCCTCGGGATCTCAGTTGTTGAGCGGGGAGGTTGGCAGATCAAAGTTGTTGAGCGGGGGGGTCGCGGGACCGCTGGATTTACCGCGAATCGTGGGACATTTCCGTATGCCAAAAGCACCAAAACCTGGTTCAATGACCGTGGGATTACTGTGCTTGATTGGCCAGCAAACTCGCCTAACCTGAACCCCACAGAGAATCTATGGGGCATTGTCAAGAGAAAGATGAGAGACATGAGAGACATGAGACCCAACAATGCAGAAGAGCTGAAGGGCGCTATTGAAGCATCCTGGTTTTCCATTTCACCTCAGCAGTGCCACAGGCTGGTGGCTTCCATGCCACGCCACATTGAGGCAGTAATTGCTGCAAAAGGGGCCAAAACCAAATACTGAGTACATATGCAGCTTATACTTTTCAGAGGTCTGATATTCTTCTATGTACAGTCCTTGTTTTATTGATTGCATGTAATATTCAAATTTCCTGAGATTGTGGATTTGGGGTTTTTATGAGCTGGAAGCCATAATCATCACAATGATGACAAATTACGACTTGAACTATCTTGCTTTGCATGTAATGAGTCTCTCTCATATATTACTTTCACACTTTAAACGGGTTGCAAAGGAAACATTTTTTTTCATAATAAGCATCCTTTACCTGCAGACGTTCCTCTTTTCACTTCCTCATTGTTCGTTTTTGCTCAGAAGTTGCTCTATTTCTTCTCTGTTCTGTTCACTTCCTGGTTGTCTGATTTTACTCACCACCGTGAAGAGAGACTTTACTGCGGTGGTCAGTGACGTGCTCGCACCCTCCTGGGAACTACATCTGTGCGGCAGGACGCTCTCTACGTGTAAGGCCGCGTACACACGAGGGGATATGTCCGCTGAAAACGGTCCGATGGACCGTTTCAGCAGACATCTCCGCTCGTGTGTATGGGCTAGCGGACAGATTTCTCCACCCGACAGATTTCAAAGCAAGCTTTGAAATCTATCCGGTGGGAATCTGTCCGCCCGACATGTCTGCTGGTTAGTACACTTACCAGCAGACATGTCGGGTCCCACCGCCGCCGCGCCGCTGCCGAATGGATTTGGCGCATGCGCGGAAGTGTTTTACTTCCTGGTGCGGTGACGTGGCGGTGACGCGGCGGCGTCAACGTCACCGCCGCGTCACCGCGCCGTCCGGCGGCGGGGAATTTGATCCGATGGTGTGTACACGCCATCGGATCAAACTCCCGATCGGACATATCCGATGGAAATGGTCCGCGGACCGTTTTCATCGGATATATCCGATCGTGTGTACGCCGCCTTAGAGACTTCAAGGAGGTGTGAATTACTGGGCGTGCCGCAATTCATACTGGGAAATGTAGTTCTTACATGAATGAGCGCCGCAAACCAGGAAGTGAATGAGAGAACAGAAACTAGAACGCCGGAGGTGATATAGATGAAGGAATTTAATAGGTATTTACTTGTAACAGAATCATTACACTATTCTGTCTGTCATTTTAGGCAATTTTATTTTTCCTTTACAACTCCTTCAAAAGCAAAATGGAAGGATGAGGTAAGTGAAGGAGGACTGCACTAAGGTAAAGGAAGATATTTAGGAAAAAAAATAATTGTACCTTTACAACCGCTTTAATACTTGCCAACAAATGTGCTGATTTTTTGTTAGTTATCATCTATAGGTCTACAGGCATGTGTTTTACACGAGAAACATGAATACACTGTATATTTGTATAATATATATATATATATTCTTTTTGTTTTTTAGCTAATTATGATGCAGAAGTCAGGTTGCAGGAAATAAAGAAGCAGCTTTGTGTGGACAGTGGGGAACATGCAGGTACGTCATTTTATCTATTGCTCATATAATGGTCACTAGGGGATGAGCTTCGAGTTCGAGTAGAACTCATGGTCGACTCGAACATTGCCTGTTCACCGAACAGCGAACTATTTGGGGTGTTCGTGGCAAGTGTGTGTGAACGTTAGAACCCTGTAAAGTCTATGGGACTCGAACGTCTGAAATCTAAAGTGCTAATTTTGAAGGCTAATATGCAAGTTATTGTAATAAAAAGTGTTTGGGGACCCCGGTCCTGCCCCAGGGGACATGTATCAATGCAAAAAAAGTTTTAAAAACTGCAGTTTTTTTGGCAGCAGTGATTTTAATAATTTCTTTAAGTGAAACAATAAAAATGAAATATTCCTTTAAATTTCGTACCGGGGGGGGGGGGGGGTGTATAGTATGCCTGTAAAGTAGCGCTTGTTTCCCATGTTTAGAACTGTCCTTGCACAAAGTGTCATTTCTGAAAGAAAAAAAAAATTAAAATCACTCGCGGCTATAATGAATTGTCGGCTCCGGGAAATCCAGAGAAAAGTCATTCATAAAAAAAAAAAATGTGTGGGGGTCTTTTTTTTTCAAATTTGGGGTGGAGTTACCCTTAAAATCCATACCAGACCTGAAGGGTCTGAAATGGATATTTGGGGGGAACCCCACGCATTATTTTTTTATGAATGACTTTTCTCTGTATTGCTGGTATCCGACAATTCATTATAGCCACGAGTGATTTTAAATTACTTTTTTCCTTCCGAAATTACACTTTGTGCAGGGACAGTTCTAAGCATGGGAAACAAGCGCTACTTTACAGGCATACTATACACCCCCCCCCCAGGTACGAATTTTACTGTTTCACTTTAAGCATCATTAAAATCACTGCTCCTGAAAAAACTGCCCTTTTTTAAAACTTTTTTTGCATTGATACATGTCCCCTGGGGCAGGACCCCAAACACTTTTTAGGACAATAACTTGCATATTAGCCTTTAAAATTAGTACTTTAGATTTTCAAACGTTCGAGTCCCATAGACTTTAACAGGGTTCTAAAGTTCACACGAACTTTTGGTATGTTCGCAGGTTCTGATGCGAACCGAACCCAGGGGTGTTCGGCTCATTCCTAATGGTCACCAAGTAGTGAATAATTGTCATTAGAAATGGAAACCCGCACTCCAAATGTCTGTACCACTTGAGAGATCTTTTCTGAAAAAGTTGACAAGGTACACACACTAATGCTATTACATCACATCTTAAGCCTCGTACACACGACCGGGATTCTTGACGGGAAAAGGTTAGTCGAAAATCCAGAGGGGAAAACTGAGAGCCTGCTCTTTACTTTTCCCTTGTACAGACGATCGGATTTCATGTCAGGAAAACTCAGATGAGAGCTTTTCCTCAGGAATCCCGACCATGTGTATGCTCCATTGGACTTTTTCCCCAAAGGAAAACTGCCAAAAATCCCGGTGGGGAAAAAAGAAAGCTGGTTCTCTTTTCTTTGCCAGCAATGGAGCATACACACGGCCAGGAATGAAAAGCTCTCCTAGCAGTTTTCCCGTTGGGAAAACTGGTCGTGTGTACGAGGCATCACTTTAATAAAGCCAAAATGAGGAAGTCAGTGTGTGACTTCTGCTTTTCTGCTGAGTCAGGCTTCCTTTCATCAGCACCAGGAGTTCCAGAAGCAAGGATTGTCATGCAGGCTTGGAGCAATGACCACTCTCTACAAGGTACATCCACAGGTTTACCTCCTCTGACACACTTCATCCATTAGACATGCGCAGCTTGTTTTGTTCCAAATCCGGATGTATCTGAATTTCCAAATTAAATTAGTAACACATTTAGCAAATGCAAAGTAACAAAACAAAATGTGTCTGAAATCCAGTGGTAGCTGGTGTTCAAACTTTTTGGGGGGCGCAAACGAAAAAAAAAGAAATTGTAGCCTCACTGTGACCATCAAATGCAGCCACTGTGCCATCAATTGTCACCACTGTGCCATCAAATGCAGTCACTGTGCCATGCCATCAAACGCAGCCACTGTGCCATGCAATCAAACAGCCACTGTGCAATCAATTGTCACCACTGTGCCCTTTAATAGTCCCCGCTGTGCCTATTGTCCCCACTGTGCTCTTTAATTGTTACCACTGTGCCTATTCATCCCGCTGTGGCAATTGTCCCCACTATAGTCACCACTGTGCCCATTGATGTTGCCCCTGTGCCCTGTAAAGTGCTCCTTTCCCCCCCTGCCCGGCACTTACCTTTACTGCAGTGAGGCATCCACGTCCCACTATGTCTTCTCCCGCCCTCGATGACTGACAGGCGTCTCAGCCAATCAGGTTACCGGTAGCCAGAACCGGACAATCTGATTGGCTGAGACGCCTGTCAGTCTTATCAAAGGAGCGCACAGCCTGTGTGTTCTGAGGATAAGCTTCCGGGACCCGAGAGCTGTACTGGGAAAGCCTATCAGAGCTGCTGGCTCTGAAAGACACTTCCGTACAGCCAACCAGCTGCTGTTATTGAGATGGCTGGACATGAGCGCCGACCATCTGAATAGAACAACGGCAGCGGCGATAATAACATAGATTTATGAAATGCATGAATCGATGTTATTAGACTAAGTGGCGTTGAGAGCCAGAGGGGGCGGCGCTCCAGCGCCCTCTATAGACGAACCGCCACTGGTGAAATCTGAATTTAAAAACAATAGACTAAGGCCTCGTACACACGATAGGTTAGCCAGAGGACAACGGTCTGAAGGACCGTTTTCATCAGTCAAAACCAATCGTGTGTGGGCCCCATAGGTTATTTAACCTTTGGTTAAAAAAAGCCAACTTGATTTAAATTTAACCGATGGATTCCTAACCGATAGGTCAAAACTGATCGTCGGTTAAAAATCCACACATGCTCAGAATCAAGTCGACCTATGCTTAGAAGCACTGAACTTCATTTTCTTCTGCACGTCGTTGTGTTTTACCACAACGAGAAGGGGACGGTACTATCCGACGGGTCTTGCAGCCGGGAATGCGGCGCAGTAGGCTCTGCGGGGACACACGCTCCTTCCTTCCCCGCAGAGCCTACTGCGCCGCATTCCCGGCTGCAAGACCCGTCGGATAGTACCGTCCCCTTCTCGTTGTGGTGACACTCCGGCACTGTGGACTGTCTGATGTCAGGTCCTTATCTAAAGATCTAACGGCGGCTTTCTGTGTACCATCTCTCACCATCTGCCACCAAGGTACTGTCAGTGTGTTTTCTCCTCATGATGGCTTGTGCACTGAACCCTTGAGGTTTAACCCCATGAACTGCTGGTGTCTGCTGGTGGAACTGTTTGTGTATATTGCTCACTATTCTTCAGCCCTGTATATTATCCTATATGGACTGTTTTTTCCTTGATTTTAGAAGTGGATCTGCAATAAATGGATTATTTTTCCTTATATTTATATTATCATTTTCTTTCATCCCAATAATACTGGGCTCATAGATTTCACAGACTTTTAAGAGCGCGGACTTGTTTTGTGTATGTTATCTGTGTTGGGTACTTCCGGGTACCGTCATTCCCGCAGCACTGAATTGTCTATACGATACCCTATACAGTAACTGCTATAGGGTCTGTTTTACTTCACTTATCGGCTTATATCCCTTCTAGCGCCAGTGACCTTTTGTACATCTTCCCTCCTCCTGAGCATAGGCAGTATCTCCTTTTCAGCACCTTTGCTAATTGACAATTTCAGCGCTATTCTTTCTGCGTACAGCCACAGCTCCTGTTCTCCCAGGCTCTCCCATTCCATCTGGTTGGATTGTCAGCGCACAAAGAAGGAGGAACATCAGTTTCTCCCTCTCCTCTGTGAAAACTGAGGCCTTAAAGGGGTGGTTCCCCTAAAAATAAACTTTTAACATTGCATGTCTCTTCTTAATTACATGTAGAATCGGCTGGTAGTTTAAAAAAAAAACGTCCGTACATACCATTTTTGGCATGTAGTCTCACCGTCGCTTCCGGGTATGATGGTCGGGTTTCTATTTTATTTATTTATTTTTAGTTTTGTTTTCCTTCTCTTTTTTTTTCCTTTTTTTTCCCTTTTCTTCCTTTTCTCCCTCTCTTTTCTCCCTTCTTTTTTTTTCCCTTTTTTCCCTTTTTCCGTACTTTCCACTCACAGTTTACATTTCCATTTGTGGTTCTACGCTTCCTCTCTTTAATCTAATTTCTCCTACTCTCTAGCCTATCTTATCTATGTCTATCCTCCCCCTCCCCCCATTCCCCCCCCTCCCCTTTGTGGTTTGTTTCTGGAACTTTTTTTTTTCCCCCCTTTTTTTTCCCTCCTTCCTTTGCACACTCTCTTCTCCTTTCCCACTTTCCCCTTCCTTCCTCCTCTCCCCACTCCTCGTTCTCCCCCTCTTTATTCTATTCAAGCATTTTTATTGTGTATTCTGGCGTCCTCTTGTAATTCTCCCATTGTTTCCATTTTCTGTTGAATTTTTCTAGTTGGCTATTATCACTGCTACTCAGATATTCCAGTTTGTTATAGTTATCTATTCGCTCAAACCACTCTTTTATGTCTGGTTTGTTTGGGTCTAACCAGTGTTTTGGGATTAACCCTTTAGCTGCATTTATTAACTGCGGGATCAGGGTTTCTTTCTTTCTGTTTCTAGGGCCTCTTGTATCGTGGAACAGACAGGTGTAGATATTGTTGTCTAATTCTTCTTGGGTAATTTCCTTTGAGATTGCTTGAATTTCCCTCCAGTATTCTTTTATTTTGGGGCAACTCCACCATATGTGCACGGCTGATCCTGTCTGTCCGCAGCCTCTCCAGCATAACAAAGAGTTGTCCTTATGGAGCTTATGCATTATTTCAGGTGTTCTATGCCATCTAACGATGTATAAAATGTATAGTTCATCTCAATGGTGTTCATGTCTCTTGCCGTGTTATGGACTGATGCTATAATTCTTCCCAGTTGTGGGTCTTCGAATTCTTTGTTTATTTCTTGTTCCCATTTTTTTTATATACCCCGGTTTGCCTTGTGAATCGATCTCTGCCAGTATTTGATATATTTTTGATGTTACATGTTTTATTGGCGTTTGTATGGCACATAGTTTTTCAAATTAGGTTAAGTTTCCTCCATCTCTTATTGGTGTGGGAATTGATTCAATAAAATGCTGGAGTTGTAGGTATTCCCATTTGTTAAAACAAAACAAAAAAACCGCGCTAGAAAACCCCCTCCCCCCAAAAGAACTACAGGCTGCAGCAAGCGTGTGATAAACAGGAAACAATGGGATATAAAAAGCCGCGCGGCTTTTTATATCCCATTATTCCCATTTGTTGATGTTCCATCCAAGTTCTTCTTTTATCTTCTGAAACGATTTAATCTTCCCCCTTTCTATGATGTCTTTTATTTGTGCTGTTCCTATTTTATTTCTTAATCGTGTTACTTTCCCCGGCAAAAAAAAATTAGTGCTCGTGAGTGGTATTAAAGGTGAATTGTGAATCCATTTATTCTGTTTGTACAGTGTGTCCCAAATTCGGAAGGCATTAGTGGTTATTTTGTGTACATTCCTCCCCAGATCTCTGTATTCGCGAGGTATCCATATATTTTTATATAGTGGTGTGTTACTTAAACTATTTTCTACTTGTATCCATTTTTTATCTTTTTCTTTGTGTTTATTTCCCCATTCTACTAATCGTGCTAATATTATAGATTTATAATATCTCTCTATATCTGGTACTGCTAATCCACCGCTTCTTTTGCTTCTTGTGAGTGTTTTATAATTTATCCTAGGGGTTTTATTGTTCCAGATGTATTTTATCAGTATTGATTTCAAAATTTTGAAGAAACTTTGTGGGATTCTTATGGGCAGCGTCTGGAATTTATATGTTATTTTTGGCAGGTTCACCATCTTAAAAGCGTTGATTCTTCCACTCCATGAGAGGGCTCTAGTGGCGTTTTTTTTAGGTCTATTTTCACCTCATTTAACAATGGGATAAAGTTTGCAGGGAATAACCCTTCGATTGTGGGTGTCAACTTAATCCCCAAATAGCTCAACTCCTTGACCCATGTGTATGTACATTGTTTTTGCAAGGCTGACTCTTCCTTTTTTCTCATACTGATATTCAAGATTTCTGTTTTTCTGGGATTTATTTTAAAGTTAGAAAGTTTGCTGTAGTTTATTATTTCTTTCGCTATGGCCGGTAACGTTGAAGTTGGATTTGTTATAAACATTAAGATGTCGTCGGCATATGCTGCTAGTTTGTGTTCTTCCACACCTGTTTTTGCACCTTCTATTCTGTGGTTATTTCGTAAGGTTGCTAGGAAAGTTTCGAGTGTCAATATGTATAGCAACGGGGAGAGCGGGCAGCCCTGTCTGGTGCCATTATGCATTTCAAAGGGAGCAGAGACTTTACCGTTGACCTTCACCTTTGCCGTTGGTTTGTTATATAGGTTTTGTACCCAGTGTCGGAATCTTGGCCCTATCCCCAGATGTTGAAGGGTTTCCATCATAAATCCCCAGTCCACCCTGTCAAACGCTTTCTCGGCATCAATTGAGAGTAGTAGGACTGGGGATTCTACGGCTTCGTTTTTTTGCATTAGTAATATCGCTTTTAGGGTATTATCCCGACCTTCTCGTCCGGTTTGGTCTGCATTGATCCAGTCTGGCATTAGATCCTTGAGTCTAGTAGCTAAAATTTTTGCATAGAGTTTAGTATCTGCGTTTAATAATGCAATTGGTCTGTAGTTGGGACATATTGTCTTGTCTTTCCCGGGTTTTGGTATTAAGGTGATATGAGCTAATAGGGATTCAGGTCGCATTTCTGTCTCTTCTCCTAATTGATTGAAATATTCCCATAGTCTCGGGACCAGCAATTTTTGAAATTTTTTATAATATTTAATAGTGAATCCATCAGGTCCAGGACTTTTCCCATTGGGCGTTTCTTTAAGTGCTCTTATTATTTCTTCTTGTGTGATCTCCATTTCTAGGGCTGTCAACCGTTCTTTTTGTAACTTTGGCAGGTTTGCGATGTTTAAGTATTTTTGCGTTTTCTCCCGTCTCTTTTTTTCATCTTGGTGGAAGTTTCTCTTGCCAGTTGCATATAGGGAGCTGTAATATATATGGAATGCATCCGCTATGTCATCCGTTTTGTTCACTATTTCGCCTCTTATATTTTTGATCTTTTCTATGAAACTTAACATCTTTTTTTGTTTTAACATTTTTGCAAGAAATTTTCCTGGTTTATTCCCTCCTATATAACGCTCCTTTTTCATCCTGTAGAACTCTTTCCTTGTCTCTTGTTCCAATTGATCTTTCAGGGCCTCTCTTTTGGTCATTAAAGCGCACTGGATTTCAAGTTTCGGGTCTTTTTTGTGACTTTGGTCTAATTCATATAATTCTTTCAAAATTTTTTTGGTGTTATTTTCTCTTTCTTTTTTTTTTCTGGCGCCTATAGCTATTAGTTGTCCCCGGATGACCGCCTTGTGCGCTTCCCATATAGTTGCCTTACTTAGGTCTGGTGTGTCATTGGTCCGGAAGTAATTTTCTATTTCTTTTTCAATTATCTTCTCTGTTTCTTGTTCTTCTAAGATATCTTCGTTTATTCTCCAAACTCCCTTTCCTCTTGTTTCCCCGAAGGTCTTCAGTTTCATAGTCACTGGCGCGTGATCTGATAACGTAATTATTTCTATATTTGAATCCACTGCTTCCTCTAAGAGACTGTGTTCAATCAGAATGTAGTCTAATCTGGAGTACATCTTATGTACCACAGAATGGTAGGTATAGTCTTTTCTGTTGGGGTGATGGATCCTCCAGATATCCACCAGTTGGTGTTCAAAGAGTTTTTTCTTTAACCGTCTTGTTTCTTTTGTTTCTGTAGTCGTCCTCCTGGATGTAGCATCTATTTTGCTATCCATATAGAAGTTTAGATCTCCTGCCAGTATTAATTTGCCTTTTTTTACCTCATCTATTTCATTTAAGATTTTTATGAAATAGTTTTGGGGGCGTTTGTTCGGTCCGTATATGTTAACCAAGGTGTATCTTGTATCGGCGATGGTTCCTATTAATATCAGCGACCTACCATTAGGATCGACTTTCCTCTCCTCTATCTTGAAGTCCACATTTTTCCCGAAAACCGATTGCCACCCCTTTTGCCCCTTTTGTAGGGGTGTCACTATAAAACCAAGTGGGGAATTGCTTTGAGTACAGCTTGATATTGTTCTCTAGGGCCAGATGTGTTTCTTGCAGGAATATTACTTCCGCTCCTTTCCTCTCTAGTTCTCGCAATACCATACGTCGCTTTTGAGGGGAATTTAATCCTCTGACATTATATGTTATGAAATTGATTGCACCCATTTCTTTTTAATTACTTGTTCCTGCTCCATTTGTTTAGAACCGTTTTCCCGATGGCCCTCCCTATCCAGGCAGGACGAGCCCGGGCATGGAAGGCCACCGGGTCGACCCCCGGTCTGCAAAATATTTTCCTTTTTTTTCTTTTGAAACAAACCACAAAAGATTTTCCCCTCCTTTCCCTTGTTCCCACCCTTCCCCCTTCCCTCCCTCCCTCTCCCTCCCTTCCTGCTTCCACTTTCCCCTTCCCCTGGCCCCTTGGCACTTGTTGGTATTCTTGACCCATGGTCTTGCAGGTTTCTACTCCTTTCCTCTCCCTACCTGCTATGTGCGCCGGGGTGGAGAACTGTCTGACGCTGTGTCTGCCCCTTGGTTGGCAGACTCGGGGACCCCACTGACTCCCTATGACTACCCCCCCCCAACTTATTTCTCCATTGTTCCTCCCAATCCCATAGGTTCCATGCTCCCATTAATCCCTGTTTTGGTCTTCATCATGGCTTCCTTCTTGGGACTAGTTGCCAATTTTCTTCTTCCTGTGTTTCATGTATTTCTATTTCTTGGCTCCTCTTTAAGATTTCTGGTACGGGGATATTCAGTTTTCCCAATTTTGATTCTCAAATTTCTTCTCTTGTTTTTATTTTCCTGTTCTTCCATCCTGTATGCTTGTTCCCTCTGTTCCAGTTTAAGAGATTTTATTTCCACTTTTAGTTCTTTTATTGTGCTTGTGTGGGTGTCTACTTTATTTTCTTCCTTTTCCACTCTGGTCAATAGGTGACCTACGTCATTGTGAATTGTAGCAATCTCCCGTTTCAGCGACGACTCCAGGCACTTCAGTGACTTGTCCAGCGCCTGAAACATTGTTTCCATTTCCCCTTTTGTTAGGGGTTTATCCTTGCTTATTTGTTCCTCTTTACCTGACGTTGCTGTCTCCCCCACACTCTCAAGTTCTGTCTCCTCCTCCTCCTCTCTCGCTTCCTGAGGTTCTATATGTAAGCTTATTTCGGGAGCTGTTTTATTTTGTGTTTTCTTATCTTTTTTGTCCCTCTTCTCTTTTATTTCCGTCTGCCAACCCTGAGTGATCTGTTTTTCTGCTCCTTGGTTGTTTTCACTTGCCCCCATTGTTACGTACTTAATCATAGGGCCAGGGCTTAGACTGGTGCGAGGTGATTCGGGGACCGCCCCCCCTCTTCCCGATCTCCCTCTCATACTGCCCATCATCTCGCTGGATTATGCAAATGGGACAGGAAAAAAAAAAAGAGGGGGGGGGGAGTTCAGGTGTAAGAGCAAGGATAATTTCTATGTATATTAATAGTGAATCCTTCGGAGTGCCAGAGTATAACACGATGATAACACAACGGTGTTGCGCAATTCAGATTAATTCTTATGGGGAGCTGGTCTCGCTCTGTTTCTGCTCACCACTCTAAAGTTTACTCTAAAGTTTACTATATGTTTTTTTTTTTTTTTTTTTTTCTTTTGTAGGCACAATATTCTGTGCGCATTGTTTGGTTTTAATTGCGCACCATATGTTGCCCCAAAAAAAAAAAAAAAGAGGAAGAAAAATCCCAGTTTACAGTGCGCTGGTCTTACTCATACTTAAATTTAGGATCAGATTACTTATTTCCACCAAGAAAAAAAAAACGAAAAAACCACATTAGGGCCCCAGATTCCCCGTGAGTCCAGCTCTACGCATCAGATTGTATACAGCTCAATGCGACAACTCAACGCCGTACCATATTGCATAGTTCTCAAACGGCATTATGCTTATTCTTATTCTTTATTTTTCTTATTCTTTAACTGTTCCTTGATCGCAAATTTACTGATTACTTCCTATCCACTGAGTAGCAGATTAACATAGATCGTGTCCTTTAAGTTACAGACTATGTAATACTTCTGGTAAAAGAATAAGTTGTGTTTTTTTTCTTTGGGCTATAGTACTAGGGGAGGTACTCACTCTCTCTCCATGGGCGTGCCTACTTGATTGACAGGCATCCGATCGACGCATACAGCGCATCACGAGATGCCGAAAGAAGCCGAACGTTGGTGCGCATGCGCCGTATAGAGCCGCACCAACGTTCGGCTTCTTTCGGCATCTCGTGACGCGCTGTATGCGTCGATCGGATGCCTGTCCCCAAACATCATACCCGGAAGCGGCGGTGAGACTACATGCCGAAAATGGTATGTACGGACTTTTTTTTTTAAACTACCAGCCGATTCTACATGTAATTAAGAAGAGACATGCAATGTTAAACGTTTCTTTTTAGGGGAACCACCCCTTTAAGTGATGAATTTTTAAGGTTTTGCATTTACCTGACCTTGGAGGGCAGAGGAGGGATCAGGGGTTTAATAAACCCCAGATTTCTCCATAAAGAGGATATGTCACTACCAAACGTATCACAAGGGACAATAAATATTACTATTTTTTTGGCTGTTTTTTTTGTTAAGGTTATCTAAAAGATGGGTTTCCAATGTTTTGACAGGGGCACAGTTTCAGTCCTTTCCATAGGCGCTATTTTCACTAGATACGCCTCTGCTCCCATGTCACAGGTCTTCCATGTTTCAAAGAAGAATCATCATAGCGCAACACACTTCTGGGTGTGTCAAATTCACAGTCAGCATATATTGTGGAACAGGCATGTTGGTTCTCTCCCCACAATCTCCTGGGGAAGTGACGATATATGGCTACAAAAGGTATTGAAAAAACTCCCCTCACTGCCTGCATCAAAGACCCTTGGATTCTCATGTGGTTAAAGATATCATTGTAGACATTATCACACATCCAGGTTTAGCATCTACTTCCTGAACTAAGATGCTGGATATGGGAGAGCACAGTCATTGCCAGTGGCAACTGTCATCAGGCCAAGAGAGGTGACTGTACCACAATGGGGATAAGGAAATTGAGTTTAACCCTTCCCCTCTCCATCAAATGGCTATGCAGTAAGCAAATTATAGAAGAACAATACTTCAAGCAATCAGGAAAGGATCGATGATGTGATTGTCTTCAGGCAAACTTCACTCTCCAGCTATTGACATCTAATTTATGAAGAGGTGGTAAGAAGAACAAAAGTGCTATAGGGAACTTTGCATCTGGTACACCCAGAAGTGTGTAAGATTATGAAGATTCTTCAGCAAACGTATCTCTTTGAAGACGTAGGAAAGATAGGGGTTAGTTCTGAAAAGTATTGACTTCACCAGCCCTCTCCCCATGCATCTTTTGTAGCCATAGGCACTAATCTCACAGCAAACCGGAACCAGAGCACCGATGCCTCATAGGTGGTTCCTGTCAAATGACGCTAACAGTTTTTAAATAGCTGAGGGCGGGGCCACCCATGATGTACGTGGGTGACTCCGCCTCCATCTGACCCAACGGGGAAACCACATATATCATGGGTGGCCCCACCCTCAGCTATTTAAGAGCTGTCACGGTGGGTATAGCGTCATTTGACGGGAACCACCTACGAGGCATCAGTAGCGGCTTTTTTTTTTGTATCGTCGGGTCGAGAATGGATGTGGAATAATACCTATTGGCCTAAACTGATTAAGATTTTTTATTTTTGGAGGGGATATTTATTATAGCAAAAACTAAAGGTGGTATGTCCTATGCCTACATACTTTTTCTGATAGGTGTTCCTCATTTCCATCTTAAAAAGTTGGGAGGTATACATTTGGCCAAGTGGCAGGGCATGTAACTCTAGTGCAAGAGACCGTCAGGAACTTACTTCAGTGACCAGATTGCAACCTAATGGTTCCCATGACCCCAGCTCTTCAAATAGGTACATTTTGTCACATTTCTGTAATCAAGATTCTGACTGAACCTTGGAATGATCATGTTTTTGTACAAAAAGGTATTTCTCAATGGATAAAAATTTTAATGAGCAAAAAAAATGCATTTTCTTCTAGGGTGTGTGGTGTGTCCTGATGGTTGGTTGCGGCACAATGAGAGCTGTTATTACATTTCACCTGACAGAGATTACAGAACATGGAAGGAGAGTCGGGAAGTGTGTGAAGGGATGGGAGCTCATCTACTGGTCATAGAGGACCGGGAACAGCAGGTATGGTATAACATGGCAATTGATGTGAGATGGGTGGACAATTGTTTTAGTGCAGAAGCACTAATCACCAAGTAAAGCAATCTATTACTACAAAGATGGCTCTTTATAGTGTGCACTATATGAGTAGCATGTGTCAGAGCTGTTTTTTGCCTTTTTTTTTTGCACAAATGTTTAAAAAAATCATTTTAGCCCTGAAGATTACATAAAACCCCCAAAACATAATGGGCCAGATTCAGGTACAATTGCCCTGGCGCAGAGTATCAGAGATACACTACGCCGACGTATTTTACCTGGCTCTAAGACCAATTCAGGTAGATTTAGGCCTGTAAGGTACGGCGGCGTAGTGTATTTCTCGCAGCGGAGTCGAAATACGCGATTAGGGGGCATGAAGGATTTAAATTTGGCGCGTCCCCCCGGGCGATCGAACTGCGCATGCTCCGTTCTTAAATTTCCCGCCGTGCATTGCGCGAAATTACGGCGTTACGTCAGATTTTTTTTTGGAGTAGCATCGTTTACGTACATTCCTATTCCTGGACGAGTTACGCAAAAACAAAAAAAATATTGAAATTTGACGCGGGAACGACGGCCATACTTAACATGGGCTGTCTAATACTAGACCAGATTTTTGCTTCCCTAACTTTACGCAGCAAAAAGCTGACTACAGATGCCGTAAGAGAATGCGAAGGAGGATCGTAACTTCGAGGATTGCCGGAAAAAGCTCATTTGCATACCCCGACGTGGAAAACGACGCAAACTCCACTCAGCGGGCGGAAAAAGATTGCAGCGTAGATCCGACGGCGTACGAAGACGTAAGCCTGTCGGATCGAAGCCCGAAGCCGTCGTATCATGGTTTGAGGTTGTTTTCACTTGCCCCCATTGTTACGTACTTAATCATAGGGCCAGGGCTTAGACTGGTGCGAGGTGATTCGGGGACCGCCCCCCCTCTTCCCGATCTCCCTCTCATACTGCCCATCATCTCGCTGGATTATGCAAATGGGACAGGAAAAAAAAAAAGAGGGGGGGGGGAGTTCAGGTGTAAGAGCAAGGATAATTTCTATGTATATTAATAGTGAATCCTTCGGAGTGCCAGAGTATAACACGATGATAACACAACGGTGTTGCGCAATTCAGATTAATTCTTATGGGGAGCTGGTCTCGCTCTGTTTCTGCTCACCACTCTAAAGTTTACTCTAAAGTTTACTATATGTTTTTTTTTTTTTTTTTTTTCTTTTGTAGGCACAATATTCTGTGCGCATTGTTTGGTTTTAATTGCGCACCATATGTTGCCCCAAAAAAAAAAAAAAAGAGGAAGAAAAATCCCAGTTTACAGTGCGCTGGTCTTACTCATACTTAAATTTAGGATCAGATTACTTATTTCCACCAAGAAAAAAAAACGAAAAAACCACATTAGGGCCCCAGATTCCCCGTGAGTCCAGCTCTACGCATCAGATTGTATACAGCTCAATGCGACAACTCAACGCCGTACCATATTGCATAGTTCTCAAACGGCATTATGCTTATTCTTATTCTTTATTTTTCTTATTCTTTAACTGTTCCTTGATCGCAAATTTACTGATTACTTCCTATCCACTGAGTAGCAGATTAACATAGATCGTGTCCTTTAAGTTACAGACTATGTAATACTTCTGGTAAAAGAATAAGTTGTGTTTTTTTTCTTTGGGCTATAGTACTAGGGGAGGTACTCACTCTCTCTCCATGGGCGTGCCTACTTGATTGACAGGCATCCGATCGACGCATACAGCGCATCACGAGATGCCGAAAGAAGCCGAACGTTAGTGCGCATGCGCCGTATAGAGCCGCACCAACGTTCGGCTTCTTTCGGCATCTCGTGACGCGCTGTATGCGTCGATCGGATGCCTGTCCCCAAACATCATACCCGGAAGCGGCGGTGAGACTACATGCCGAAAATGGTATGTACGGACTTTTTTTTTTTAAACTACCAGCTGATTCTACATGTAATTAAGAAGAGACATGCAATGTTAAACGTTTCTTTTTAGGGGAACCACCCCTTTAAGTGATGAATTTTTAAGGTTTTGCATTTACCTGACCTTGGAGGGCAGAGGAGGGATCAGGGGTTTAATAAACCCCAGATTTCTCCATAAAGAGGATATGTCACTACCAAACGTATCACAAGGGACAATAAATATTACTATTTTTTTGGCTGTTTTTTTTGTTAAGGTTATCTAAAAGATGGGTTTCCAATGTTTTGACAGGGGCACAGTTTCAGTCCTTTCCATAGGCGCTATTTTCACTAGATACGCCTCTGCTCCCATGTCACAGGTCTTCCATGTTTCAAAGAAGAATCATCATAGCGCAACACACTTCTGGGTGTGTCAAATTCACAGTCAGCATATATTGTGGAACAGGCATGTTGGTTCTCTCCCCACAATCTCCTGGGGAAGTGACGATATATGGCTACAAAAGGTATTGAAAAAACTCCCCTCACTGCCTGCATCAAAGACCCTTGGATTCTCATGTGGTTAAAGATATCATTGTAGACATTATCACACATCCAGGTTTAGCATCTACTTCCTGAACTAAGATGCTGGATATGGGAGAGCACAGTCATTGCCAGTGGCAACTGTCATCAGGCCAAGAGAGGTGACTGTACCACAATGGGGATAAGGAAATTGAGTTTAACCCTTCCCCTCTCCATCAAATGGCTATGCAGTAAGCAAATTATAGAAGAACAATACTTCAAGCAATCAGGAAAGGATCGATGATGTGATTGTCTTCAGGCAAACTTCACTCTCCAGCTATTGACATCTAATTTATGAAGAGGTGGTAAGAAGAACAAAAGTGCTATAGGGAACTTTGCATCTGGTACACCCAGAAGTGTGTAAGATTATGAAGATTCTTCAGCAAACGTATCTCTTTGAAGACGTAGGAAAGATAGGGGTTAGTTCTGAAAAGTATTGACTTCACCAGCCCTCTCCCCATGCATCTTTTGTAGCCATAGGCACTAATCTCACAGCAAACCGGAACCAGAGCACCGATGCCTCATAGGTGGTTCCTGTCAAATGACGCTAACAGTTTTTAAATAGCTGAGGGCGGGGCCACCCATGATGTACGTGGGTGACTCCGCCTCCATCTGACCCAACGGGGAAACCACATATATCATGGGTGGCCCCACCCTCAGCTATTTAAGAGCTGTCACGGTGGGTATAGCGTCATTTGACGGGAACCACCTACGAGGCATCAGTAGCGGCTTTTTTTTTGTATCGTCGGGTCGAGAATGGATGTGGAATAATACCTATTGGCCTAAACTGATTAAGATTTTTTATTTTTGGAGGGGATATTTATTATAGCAAAAACTAAAGGTGGTATGTCCTATGCCTACATACTTTTTCTGATAGGTGTTCCTCATTTCCATCTTAAAAAGTTGGGAGGTATACATTTGGCCAAGTGGCAGGGCATGTAACTCTAGTGCAAGAGACCGTCAGGAACTTACTTCAGTGACCAGATTGCAACCTAATGGTTCCCATGACCCCAGCTCTTCAAATAGGTACATTTTGTCACATTTCTGTAATCAAGATTCTGACTGAACCTTGGAATGATCATGTTTTTGTACAAAAAGGTATTTCTCAATGGATAAAAATTTTAATGAGCAAAAAAAATGCATTTTCTTCTAGGGTGTGTGGTGTGTCCTGATGGTTGGTTGCGGCACAATGAGAGCTGTTATTACATTTCACCTGACAGAGATTACAGAACATGGAAGGAGAGTCGGGAAGTGTGTGAAGGGATGGGAGCTCATCTACTGGTCATAGAGGACCGGGAACAGCAGGTATGGTATAACATGGCAATTGATGTGAGATGGGTGGACAATTGTTTTAGTGCAGAAGCACTAATCACCAAGTAAAGCAATCTATTACTACAAAGATGGCTCTTTATAGTGTGCACTATATGAGTAGCATGTGTCAGAGCTGTTTTTTGCCTTTTTTTTTTGCACAAATGTTTAAAAAAATCATTTTAGCCCTGAAGATTACATAAAACCCCCAAAACATAATGGGCCAGATTCAGGTACAATTGCCCTGGCGCAGAGTATCAGAGATACACTACGCCGACGTATTTTACCTGGCTCTAAGACCAATTCAGGTAGATTTAGGCCTGTAAGGTACGGCGGCGTAGTGTATTTCTCGCAGCGGAGTCGAAATACGCGATTAGGGGGCATGAAGGATTTAAATTTGGCGCGTCCCCCCGGGCGATCGAACTGCGCATGCTCCGTTCTTAAATTTCCCGCCGTGCATTGCGCGAAATTACGGCGTTACGTCAGATTTTTTTTTGGAGTAGCATCGTTTACGTACATTCCTATTCCTGGACGAGTTACGCAAAAACAAAAAAAATATTGAAATTTGACGCGGGAACGACGGCCATACTTAACATGGGCTGTCTAATACTAGACCAGATTTTTGCTTCCCTAACTTTACGCAGCAAAAAGCTGACTACAGATGCCGTAAGAGAATGCGAAGGAGGATCGTAACTTCGAGGATTGCCGGAAAAAGCTCATTTGCATACCCCGACGTGGAAAACGACGCAAACTCCACTCAGCGGGCGGAAAAAGATTGCAGCGTAGATCCGACGGCGTACGAAGACGTAAGCCTGTCGGATCGAAGCCCGAAGCCGTCGTATCATGGTTTGAGGATTCAAACTAATGATACGACGCGGGTCATTTGAAATTACTCCGGTCTAACAGCAGATAGACCGGAGTAATGGCTCTGTGAATCTGGCCCAATATATTTTCTGAAAGCAGACACCCTAGAGAATAAAATAGCGGTACAGTAGTTTCAATCTTTTATGTCACATGATATTACTGCAAAAGTGTAGGAAACGCAAAATGTCAGTAAAAAATACACTAAAGTTTATTTTAGGTCACACAAACTCCATGCATTACCCAATTTTTTTTTAAATGTACCAAAATAAATAGATACCCAACATGTAAAACCTTAAATTTGTGTGCACCCATGAAATAGTGACAAACTTCAGTACTCTATATTTTCCTTACACAATACTTTAAAATAGGTCATCAGTTTAGCATTATGGAGGAGGTCTGGTGCCAAAAAAATTGCTCTCATTCTTACATGCGCTGAGATATGTAACATGTGTAGCGCAATCTGCGTTTTCATGTAGGTGCTGCTGACACATGTGGTTACATTCATACCTGCATATATGTGGTGGTGGGGAGCATCAAAACATGTTTTGGGAGGGGTTGTATGTCCTTGGGTGTAACTTTCATTTTTTACTATTTTTTGTTTTACTTAACATTCTTTTTTGATCACATAGGGGACAAAGAGTCCCCTATGTGATGATTTTTTTGGTGACAGGTTCTCTTTGATGAGACATTCAGGGTCCAAAGGATCATGCATGTTTCCCCTGTGCTCCACTGAATATAATGCAATGCAGATCACATTGGGGACACTGAGAGACAAACCCATAAGTGAAGACATTGCTTTCCAAATCAGCTACAAAGGGGGGAGGAGAGTGCCCCATATGTTGGTTCCAGGCTCACAGATGGGCAAGCAAGGCCCGAATACATGGCAGGGGCCAGGGCTGGACTGGGAATAAAAACCAGCCCTGGAAAACCATACACTTTAAAGCACATTTGAAGAGTGTATTATATAAAGATAAGACAGATATGAAAGCACATAGGGCTTTATATCTATAAACGCAAATTACAGGTAAAAAAGCCCACCTTCCGCAGAAAGAATTCCGTAAGGGTAGTGGGTTACTGATGTAGCGCCCATGCACTTTTAGGTACCGGCGCTGTTCTAAATTTAAGGGGGATGAGACAGTTAGCTCTCATTCAGTTGATTTGCTCAGATTGGGTCTCTGTCTTGGCTTGGCTGTGCTGTGGGCCCATTCTGTTGTTCTTGGGGTGCTGTTCCCATCCCGGGACGAAAAGTGGCGGCAGTGGAGTCGAAGCTGGAGTGCTCTCTCTCGGCAGCCAATCGGGTTGAGCCTTGCTGGGCATGCCGGGAGAGGGTACATATGGGAGGCACATGTGGGGTTCGTGGTTTTTCTTGAAGTGCGTCACCCACCTTCAGGGTGTCTGCGCTGCCGCCCCGGTGTTATGGCCTACGCAGTGTTCTCGGTTCTGGGACCACGTTGGTTCGGGACATCTGAATTGTGACTGGGTCCCAATGATCCATTGGGTATCGAGGTAGCAGGACACTGAAAGTCGGGACGTCGGTCGCCTGTCAGTCCGTAACCTAACTACAAACTACCTGAAGTGACTCACGCTTAAAGCTTACTGAGGAGAATTGTCTCGGTGATCAAAATTGTAGAAAGGGGCCCATGGCAGAGGTTCATTTCCCTCAAAGTTCCGAGTGATACTCTGGCTGCCAGGCCTGTGGCAGAGGCCTGTCCAGGTATGCTAAACCCACTCTGGCTAGAGTGGCGAAGAAGACAAAAGTGTCGTTGGAAGCAGAATTGTTTCCTCATTATTACCCCTGAACCTGCTGTTTTTTCTTTTAATACATCTTTACCCTTCACTGCAATTTTACCATTTACCATGTTGGGTAAATAAAAGCACAAGATAAGACACCTGCTGTTTGGACAATTCATCATTACTGCTCTCATCAACTACCCTAGATGGCGGAGTCACAGAGGTAACATGCCATCCCAATTCTAATCAGCAGCTCCTTCGGGGGTAGGTGCTACACTGATATAAGGGGGAAACCTTTATATCAGTGCCCCCTTAGATTATCGTATTCACTTCCCCCTTACATCAGTGACCCCCCCCCCAGACTGGCTTAGCGGTGCTGTCACTGACCTCCTGAGTTGCACCATGCAGGGCTCAGTCAGTCGGCTCCAGCTTGGTGGCTCTAGTTTTATCCTATATAGTCTCCTCTCCACAGTCCACAGACATCTGACTTCTCCCATGACCCCCAATCCCGGGGGTGCTGCCACTCCTGACTCCTCTCCAGACTCCCTCAGAGACTGCAGACATGATACAGGAGATGGTCAGAGGCTGCAGACATGATACAATGTACAATGTAGCCTCATCAGTGCCCATCAAATGCAGCCTTACTGTGCCCATTAAATGCAGCCTCACTGTTCCTATTATTGCAGCCTCATTGTGCCCATCAAATGCAGCTTTACTGTGCTAATCAAATGCAGTCTTAGGCCCCGTACACACGACCGAGCTTCTTGGCAGAATCCAGCGAGAAGCTCGCTGGGATCCATATTCTGCCTAGAAGCTCGATCGTGTGTACGTTTCTGCCGAGCAAACTGACGAGCAAGGCGTCGAGTCAAAATAGAGAGCAGGTTCTCTATTTGCTCGATAGGCCATCGGGACTAATGGCTCGATGCCTTTTTCAACAGCCTGGTCGACGAACTCGACGGCCGCCCGAGAACATTGTCGGGCCGAACGATGTGTTTAGCCCGAAGAGGTTCTCGTACGGGTGTACGTGGCCTCACTGTGCCCACTAATGCAGCCTCACTGTGCACATCGTTACACTCCTCCTGTGCCCCATGTCCCAGTCTGAAGTCCCTGTCTGTGGGAAGGTGTGTTGTTGATGCTCGGTACGGTACCTTCCATGCCAGCAGGATATCCATGATCGGCATCAGCATGCAGGGTCTGTTCTCATTTTTTATGGGGACAGTGCTCCTTCCAGAGGATCTGTTTGTTGTGAGATGGAGTGGTCCCTGGCCACCTTCACCTTCAGTTTTCCTAATTTTCTGCCCCCAGTCAGCCTGTCCTCTGATCCTGGGGAAGTGAGAGCACTGGGTGGGAGCTGGAGAGAAGGGAGAGCGGAGAGCACTGGTGGGGTTGGAGAGCATGGGTGGGGGCAAAGAGCAGGGGGGAGTGGAGATCACAGGGATGGGAAGCGGAGAGCGCTGGGGGGCTTAAGAGCACTTGGGGGGGGGCAGAAAGAACAGGGGTGGAGAGCATGGGGGCTGGAGAGCACGGGGGGGTACAAAGAGCAGGGGTAAGTGGAGAGAACTGGGGAGAGGAGAGCAATGGGGGGAGCTTGAGAGCACCATTGGGAGCCAAAAAAACAGGGGTAGAAAGTACGGGGGGCTGGAGCACACTATGGGGGGCGGAGAGCACTGGCAGGGTTGAAGAGAACATGGGTGGGGGCAAAATGCAAGGGGAGTGGAGAGCACTGGTGGGGTTAGAGAGCACATGGATGGGGGCAAAATGTAGGGGGGAGTGGAGAGTATAGGGGCGGGGAGCTGAGAGTGTCGGGGGGGAGCTTGAGAGCACTGAAGGGAGAGCCAAAAAGAACAGGGGTGGAGAGCACTAGGGGGCTGGAGAGCGATGGGTGGAGCTTGAGAGCACTGGGGGAGGCAGAAAGAACAGGGGTGGGGAGCACTGGGGGGGGGAGAACAGGGGCGGAGAGCACTGGGGGTGGGGAGAACAGGGGTGGAGAGCACTGGGGGGGAGAACAGGGGTGGAGAGTACTGGGGGGTGGCTGGAGAAGGATGGAGAGAGCAGGGGGGCAGAAAGTACAGGGGTAGAGAGAACTGTGGGAGGGGACTGGAGAGTGTGGTGGGGAGGAGCTTCAAGGAGAACCTGATAGGAGGAGAAGCAGGGGGGCTGCATATAGATTAATTGAGCAGTCTTTATTCCTCCATACAGCCGCAGAATGCTTGATTCTCCCCCTCTCCCTCCTGCAAGCATTCAGCGGCTGTATGGAGGAATATTGGCAGCTCAATTCCTCTATATGCAGCCACCCTGCCCAATCCGATTTTCCTTTAAGCACCTCGGGCGGGCTGTACGACGGGCATGACATCTCCTGTGTCTCATTACTGAGCTGGCTGGTCTGGCTGGGTCTGTGTTCAGCGATAATGCTGTAACACGGTCCCGCCCCCCTAGACCACCTTTGTGTGATAAGCTGAACACTGATTCTATCTACTATCACATGAGTCGGTCTAGGGGGTCGAGTCCGTGTTACAGCGTCATTGCTGAACACAGACCAAGGCAGCAAGCTCCGTGATGATACACAGGAGAGAGAGAACAGGGAGCACTGCAGCCCCGCAGCTGAAACCGGCCACAGGACAGGCAGCCTCCCGGGAAATCTCCCGATATCCAGTAGGCCAGTCCGGCCCTGGAAGAGGCACACAGGGGGCTCTGTTACTGTGTTGTCAGCCGCCCAAATACTTCAATCTGATAGATAACTATTAACCCCCTCTGTCAGGTCTGTATGATATACCGACCTGGCAGCGAAAAGGTTAAACGACAGATTGGTTTTCAATTGTTCATGCTTAGGCTTTGGTAAATGGCACTGGATAAATATCAACAGATGGTGCAGCCATCAGTGCAGCCATTAAATGCCTTTCAGTCAGAAAACTTCTATATTCAACATGTGGGCCATTACCAGTAGTTAGATTGACTCTTACCAGAACCTATGGACTCTATTACGGAGTCACAAAGGTCTGCAAACAATAGCCTAGTATTAGGATAGGGTGCTGAGATCCAGAAAGTTACATCTGATCCTCATCGTATCTCTGGTTCCTCAGGGTTATAATCAGGGCTCAAGTCCTGCGGGAACACGTGGGAACGGAGTTCCTGCACTTTTTTCACAGCAGGAACGCAGTTCCCTTTGCAGGACTAAAGCAGCCGAGCCGCCCCAGCCAAGCCTTCACTGAGTGAGTGAGAAACTTATATAGAGCAGCACATGCAAATTAAATCGCCTCTGGGCGCTTTGTGTCCATTTCTCAAAAGAGATGGGTTTTGAGCTTTTTCCTGAAGGCCAAGTGGTTCTCCTCCAACCGAATGCTGGTTGGTAAAGCGTTCCATAGTCTGGGACCTTGGACCGCAAATCTTCTTTCTCCTTTGTACTTGTAATTGGCTTTGGGTATCTAGAGTAGATTTTGGTTGTTGATCGCAGAACGCGATTGGGGTTGTGGGCTACCTACCCACGTGGTACCTACCGGAGCATGATGGGACTGCGATGTCACAAGACAGGCCTATATAACTCGCTGCGAGCCGCGCGCCCGCCATAACAGCGGAAGGAAGCGTCGCATCAACATCTGGAGAAGAGAAGAAGAAGAAGACGACGACGTCACAGAAGAGGGGACTCGCCGCCGCTAGTAATTGAGCTAACACACGAAGATAGCGGCGGCGAGTCCTGAAGAAGACCCCTGGAGAGCGGAGAAGACCCCTGGAGAGCGGAGAAGACCCCGGAGAGTGGGAAAAGACCCCGGAGAGTGGGAGAAGACCCCCCCCGCCGCCGAAGATTTCGAAGGAAGCCCGCCAGGTGGTGGGCGCTTTTATCAAAGCGACCCCCTGGCAGCGGAAGAGAACCAGACGGCGGCGAAGAACAACGGCACCCACCCCCCGCAGAAGCCCCCCGGTGGCCAACTAATAAAATATTTTAATACCCTGTGTGGTTTATTTGTGTTTACACTTTGCCTCCAGGTGAATGGGTAGGGGTACAATGTACCCCATACTCATTCACTTAGGGTGGGGGGCCGGTATCTGGGGGCCCCCTTATTAAAGGGGGCTTCCAGATTCCGATAAGCCTCCCACCCGCATACCCCGACAACCAACGGCCAGGGTTGTCGGGAAGGGGCCCTGTCCTCATCAACATGGGGACAGGGTGCTCTGGGGTGGGGGGCCGCAGTGCGCCCCCTGCCCCAGAGCACCTGACCCCCCCATGTTGAGGGCATGCTGCCCGGTACGGCTCAGGAGGGGGGGGGGGGCGCTCGCTCGCCCCCACTCCCCTCCTGACCGGCCGGCCGGCGTGCTTTGGATACGGGTCTGGTATGGATTGTGGGGGGACCCCCACGCCGTTTTTTGGGCGTAGGGGGGTCTCCTTACAACCCATACCAGACCTAAGGGCCCGTTATGTTCCTTAGGGGGGAACCCATGCCGGATTTTTATTTAAAATCCAGCGGGGACTTCCTTCTCAGGATTCATAACAAACTCCGCCCACGTGTAGAATTGGCGGGAATCCGCGTCGGATCCCCGTCGCTTCTATGACGCACTCGCTGGAATGTGTTTTTACTATTCCAGCGAGTGCGAGATATCGGCAGCCTGTCGCCGAGATTCAGCGCGATGCTGTCATGCTAAAAACACGGCAGGCACTGTATGGCCACAATGATGGTGCAAGATTTCTCCTTGCTGCAGTGGTTCTATTAGATCTGTGATTCCGTTCACATTTGCTGGCTTCTCTGTTCACCTTCACATGGGGCTGAATCCACTTTGCTCAGCAGGGGATGATGCCGCGTGCACACAATCATTTTTCGGCATGAAAAAAACAACGTTTTTAAAAACGTTATTTAACTACTTCCATACCAGGCACTTATGCACTTCCATACCAGGCCAATTTTCAGCTTTCAGCACTGTCGCACTTTGAATGACAATTGCGCGATCTTGTGACGTGGCTCCCAAACAAAATTGGCGTCCTTTTTTCCCCACAAATAGAGCTTTCTTTTTGGTGATATTTGATCACCTCTGCGGTTTTTATTTTTTGCGCAACAACTAATAAAAGACTGAAAATTTAGAAGAAAAAAAAACATTTTTTTGTAAAAAAGTATGTTTTCTCTTTCAATTACGGGCACTTATATGGTGGCACTGATGAGGTAGTACTGAAGGTCACCAATGAGGTGGCACTGATGGGCACTGATAGGCGGCACTGGTATGCGGCACTGATGGGCACTCATAGGCGGCACTGATGGGCACTCGTGGGCAGCACTGGGAACTCATAGGCGGCACAGAATGGCACTCATGGGTGGCACTTATTGGTGGCACTGATGGGTACTTACGGGTGGCACAGATGGGCACTGATAGGTGGGCACTGGGCATGGATTGGCACGGAGGGGTGGCACTGAAGGACACTGTGGGGTGGCACTGAAGAACACTGTGGGGTGGCACTGAAGGACACTGTGGGGTGGCACTGATGTATATGTTGCCAGTCAGTGCCCATGTGTGGGCACTGACTGGCATCTTTCTTTTTTTTTTTACCATTATTTATTTATTTATTTTTATGGGGTTTTTTTGCCCTGCCAGTGTGGGCATCCCTGGTGGTCTAGTGTGGGCATCCCTGGTGTCCAGTGTGGGCATACGAGGGGGGGCTGCGCTGATAAACAATCAGCGCGAGCCCCCCTTGTCAGGAGAGCCGCCGATCGGCTCTCCTGTACTCGCGTCTGTTAGGAAGACTGTTTACATCGTGATCAGCCGTGATTGGACACGGCTGATCACGTGGTAGGGAGCCTCCGCCGGAGACTCGTTACCGAGATCGGTGATGCAGGGTGTCAGACTGACACCCCGCATCAGCGATCGCCGCGCTGCGTGCCCCCACGGGCGCGCGCGGCATGAAATCGTGCAGGACGTTTGAGAACCTCCAGTCACGATTTCATAACCACTTCCCGGACGTAAATCTGCTATTGGCCGGGCGGGAAGTGGTTAAAATGATGGTGTGTGAGCTTCACATCGTTTTTCATCTTCTGAAAAACGACAAAAAAAAATAAAAATTTAAGCGTGCTGCATTTTTTAACGTTGTTTTAAAAAAAAAGTTTTTTGGGTTGTAAAAAATTATCGTGTGTGGGCTAAAACAACGTTAACATCAACGTTTTAAACCCGTGCATGCTCAGAAGCAAGTTATGAGACGGAAGCGTGAATGGAACTTCCCCTTTAGAGTGCCGTCCTACGTGTTGTACATCACCGCGCTTTGCTCATATTTTTTTTAAAACGATGGTGTGTGGGCAACATCGTTTTTAATGATGAATTTGGAAAAACATTGTTTTTTTCTACATGCTGAAAACAATGTTTTTTTTCATGCCGAAAAGTGATCGTGTGTACGCGGCATTAGTCTGCTGACCCCCTGATGAGCTGAGAAAGCAAATAACAGGTCCATGCCTGCTCCACTCATGGAGAGTGGACACGGACACAAATTTTCTTTTCCTGGATCAGATTGGACCCAGAAGTAGATGAATGAATGAAAACTTGTATAGCGCAACACATGCGAATTTAATCGCCTCTGGGCGCTTGTTGTTCCTTTCTCTTTTGAAATCAAAAGAGATGAGTCTTGATCTTTCTCCTGAATGCTAGGTGGTTCTCCTCCAACCGAATGCTGGTTGGTAAAGCGTTCCATAGTCTGGGACCTTGGACCGCGAATCTTCTTTCTCCTTTGGACTTAAAATTGGCTTTCGGAATCTGGAGCAGATTTTGATTGGTGGATCGCAGAACGCGATTGGGATTGTGAGCTTTTATTTTTTCGCATAGATATTGGGGGGCATTCCCATGAATACATCTATGCGTTAGGCAGAGAGCTTTAAAAACAATTCTGTCTTTCACTGGCAACCAATGAAGGGATCTCAGTGAAGGTGAGATTGATTCCCATGGTTTTTTTCCAGTCACAAGTCTAGCGGCCGTATTTTGCACGACTTGAAGACGAGCGATTTGGTACTTGGGGAGTCCGAGGTAAAGGGCATTTGCATAGTCTAATCTTGAATTCACAATTGCTCCCACCACGACTGGTACGTCTTCTTTGGGGATGAAAGGAGTAAGTCTGCGTAGTAGGCGTAGCAGATGGTGAGATCCGCTGACTACAGACCCTATTTGTGCATCCAGTGTCATGTAGATCAGTGTTATTTGAACACAAGTACATTTACAACAAACACTCTATAGAGGAGAATGGAGGGACCCCTGTGTAAAAGGGGCCTAACTCGTACCAATGAAAGCCATTTGTTCCATCTGATAAGGAAATCAACACATTAAAGGTTTTGCTGTTTTTTTAGAAGAGAAACTTTTACAAGTAAGGTCCAGTTCACACCAAAATGCATTGCGGGAGCCCTGCGTTCAATACGCATTTCTTTCACTGTGTTCAAAATGCGCTCAGTGCAATGCTAACAGCAGTCCAGATGCAGATCGCTTCACCAGATCACATGGTACAGAAGTGCCCTGTGATCTGTTTGCTCTGCGTTTTATAAAAGTAGCAGATAAAATACTTTTGGTGAGATTCCAGCCTATTCAAATGAACAGGGGGGTGTGGCTTGGACATGAGACTGTGAGGACGCGTCTCGTGTGAGATCCGGCGCCGGCACGTAGTTTGATCGTTTTTTGCAAGCCTTGCTCGGATCCAACCCCATGGCCAGCATGGTCAGGAAGTCGGGAAAGACACAGGCAGGAACGTCCACGGGTTCCATCCGACGCTTTCTCGCTGCAGAGCCGGAGGATATCTCGGAGGCAGATGGACTGGGCCGCTCGCCACGTGGGATTGGCTCCGCCTCTGGCTCCAGGTCTACCACCAGACACCACTCTCCTGCTTCCTCTGGCGGTTCGGAGTGTGAGGGAAGCCCGTCTGGACGCTCTGGTGTAGCGGAATTGGTAAATGGACTCCCGACTAAATCGGACCTGGCCTCGATGCTGTTGGGCTTAGAGAAAGCTATTAAAAAGGAACTGTCTGGTGTTCGTGCTGATCTGGGCCAGGTCTTGGAGCGCGTTGAGGATACAGAGCTCCGCCTTAATAGACACGCTTTGGCGATCAGGGACCTGCAGACCACCACACGTTCTCTTGCCACAGCCCACCGAATGGCGATATATAAGATCGAAGATCAAGAGAACAGAAACAGGAGGAACAATATTCGTGTCCGTGGTTTACCCGAGGCGACTAAAGATGATGACCTGACGGCCTCCATTCGTGGGGTTTTCAACAAGTTGCTGGGCAATGCTGCAGACTACCCCCTGAAGCTGGACAGAGTTCACAGAGCCCTTTGTCCCCGTCACATGGCTTCAGACGTGCCTCGGGACGTGATCTGCAGAGTGCATTATTATGAAGAAAAGGAACTCATTATGCGGAAGGCCAGGGAGGCATCCACACTTGATTTTGATGGCGCCACGTTATCTTTTTTTGCTGACTTAGCGAAGAAAACCCTAGAGCGGAGGAGGGCGCTCAAACCGCTAACAGAAAAACTCAGGGAGGCCTCAATCAATTACAGGTGGGGGTTTCCCGCAGCCCTGATTGCTAACAGAGATGGGAAGACCGCGATCCTGCGCTTTCCAGAAGACCTGGATGTTTTTTGCATGGATCTAAATATCGAACCCCCAGAGCTTCCCGGATGGCAAGATGGTATCCCAGCAGCATCCTCTGCACCTGAGGTTCACTGGCAGAAAGTTTCCGGCAGACGCCGCTCTGCCAATGCAGCGTCCACTCCTGCAGCTGATTTGAGCCTGCTCTGTTCTTTCTTGGTTTGCCTCATCGGACCCGACTTTTAGCCTCGGTCATGCAAATATTCCCTGGTCATGCAAGTATTTCCCGGTTTGAATTTTTTGAATCTCTGGGACTCAGTGTTAAATGTGGCTACTAAATGACTCCCACAATGTTTGTTCCAGGCGTCCTATGTGTCATAGAGGTTGGACAGTGTACGGAGGCACATTGGACCCAGAGTTGGGATTTGACGGTTCTCAGTCTATGTGGGGCTATGTTGGATTTTCTAATGTATGTTTTGTTTTTTGTTTTTTCTGTAGTGCCGGTGCCGGACCCTGCAGACTACGTATGACCTTTGTGGCTAGAGCAATAATTTTAGCACTAGACCTCTTCTGTAACTCTAAACTAGTAACCTGAAAAAAATTAGAGCGTCGCCTATGGAGATTTTTAAGTCCCGAAGTTTGGCGCCATTCCATGAGTGTGCGCAATATTAAAGCGTGACAAGTTAGGTATCTATTTACTTTACTTTACAGCTTTGTTATTTTTTAATTCATGAAACCGTTTGAAAAATTATTGCGCAAATACCATTGGAAACAAAAAAAATAATGACTGCCACTTTATTCCCTAGGCACTTAAGCCCCGGACCAAAATGCAGCTATAGGACCAGGCCCCTTTTTGCAAATTGGCACTGCATCGCTTTAACTGACAATTGCACGGTCGTGCGACGTGGCTCCCAAACAAAATTGGCAGCCTTTTTTTCCCACAAATAGACCTTTCTTTTGGTGGTATTTGATCACCTCTGCGGTTTTAGTTTTTTGCGCTATAAACAAAAATAGTGCGACAATTTTGAAAAAAATGCAATGTTTTTTACTTTTTGCTATAATAAATATCCCCCAAAAATATATAAAAAAAAATGTTTTTCCTCAGTTTAGGCCGATACGTATTCTTCTACCTATTTTTGGTAAAAAAAATCGCAATAAGCGCTTATCGGTTGGTTTGCGCAAAATTTATAGCGTTTACAAAATAGGGGATAGTTTTATTGCATTTTTATTATTATTTTTTTTGCTTAATACTAATGGCGGCGATCATCGATTTTTTTCATGACTGCGACATTATGGCAGACACTTCGGACAATTTTGACACATTTTTGGGACCATTGTCATTTTCACAGCAAAAAATGCATTTAAATTGCATTGTTTTTTGTGGAGATGACAGTTGCAGTTTGGGAGTTAACCACTAGGGGGCGCTGTATGGGGTTGTGTGTTCCCTGTGTGTGTTTACAACTGTAGGGGGGTGTGGCTGTAGGTGTGACGTCATCGATCGGGTCACCCCAATAAAAGGGATGACGCGATCGATGCTGCCGCCACAGTGAAGCACGGGGAAGCGCTCCAGCGGCGATCGGGTCTGCGAGTCCCTGCGGTCCCGGAGCTTCGGACCGGGTCACGTGAGGGCTCGCACCGTGACGTACCTGTACGTGGATCTGCCCAGCCGTGCCATTCTGCCGACGTATATGTGCAGGAGGCGGTCCTAAAGTGGCTAACATGACCTGTATCAACATGGTACAGGACAGGAAAGGTTGATGAGCAGAGAAAGAGAGTTTGAGTATAAGGCCTTGGATATCAAAGAGATGAGAGAGCAATCCTCCTCTCAGCAATGATGAACTCAGTTCGTCGCCTTTTCAATCGGACAGGCCTCTGCCACAGGCCTGGCAGCAGGGACGTCACTTGCAAATGTTGGGAGGACCAGGCCTCTGCCACAGAGGCCTAGTCCTGAGTGAGCATGAAATTGAAATGAGCAAGTCCTCCCAATAGATTTAGTTAGAGTCCCTGGATCCCCGATGGTTCGTTCTAGCCCTATTGGATCACCTGCCTCCGGGTTCTCCTCAAGCCAATCCCCCACCATACAGCCCCCAGCCTGGGATCCTTTTAGGATGAGTTCGGGACCCAGCAGCTTCTGGGGTCCCTCTCTGCATCGTGCGCAACTTCAGCCCGGTAGGCCACGGCTGAGGGGTCTATGGATGCGTGCACCCTGAAGGTGGATGCCCCACCTGAAACTCGGACCCCGCATGAAAACAAGAACGGCCCTCAGGCCTAGGCGGCTGCCCCAGATATAGCCTCCCTCAGCATGCCCTAGCGAGGGAACCAACCCCTCCGATTGGCTGCTGAGGAAAACTAGTCCGCCAAAACCCCTCTAGCGCCAACTGCCGCCCAGGGGTGAACATACACCCCTGGAGCGCAGACCGGCCCACAGGATAGTTCTGGAATTGGCAGCAGCCCAAATTTGACAAATTGTGAATGGGAGCCATGTAACTCTCCCATTCCCCACTAACTTTAGCGTAATGCCCCCACAAAAAGTAAGGGGGCACTACATGTCCCCCCCCACTTGAATGGACACTGTCCCCAGTGTCCCAAAGCATTCGAATTCAAATGCTGGCCTGATACTTCAAGGGTATAGAAAAAGGAGGAAAAGAGGAGGAAAATACTTATAAACTTTTGTATTACAGCAATATATCTATACATGACACACAAACATACACAACCCCGCTATCTAACTGTCCATTCTCGGCAGTGTTGACAACAGGTGGGTCCAAAAAAAAAACTGTATTGAGAAAAAATTGAAGAGCATATGACTGTACAATATATATACATATATATTTTAAGACATCAATACAATCTTTCTGGGATATATATATACAACCTCCAAGGTTGGGATTCAGGCTGTACGCACAAGCCTGAACGCAAAACCTCCATCCTCCCCAAGGAGTCCTGAAATACAAGTGCTGAAAAGAAATATATGCAAGAAATATTTGAGCACAACTCCTGACACTGTTATCTTGCAAAGCAACGGTACAGAGCACTGCCCCTAGGTAGCTGGTACTGCAGCAGTCCAAAAAAAAACCCTGAGATGAAGAAATAGCAGTGAGGAAAAAAATAGTTCTTTCCCTTGCGGAGTCTTCCGATATTGAAAGAAAAGTTGGCAAAGTCCCACTCACTCGAACTGACTGAACCCAAACCCCTCCCAAGAGTCCTTCACACAAATGTCCGTGTGGATCTGGAAGAGCAGGGGGAAAGGGGAAACTTGGAGAAAACGAGTGGGGCATACTTGTCCGTAACATCCCTTTGAGTGGATGTGCAGGTCAGTCAGTACAACATCGAGCGTCCACGGTGGACGGCATATCCCAGGTTGAAGGAGTGGTGAGTCAAAGGAAAAGAAAAAAATCACACAACACGGACTCACCCACTCCTCAAGGTAGACCTGCAGCGCTGGGTTCACAGATTGCACTTTGTGCAGGGCACTTTTTCTTTTTTTTTCCGGGCAGAGGCCCAAAGTCCCCCGAAACCCTGCTGCTTGGGAAACCGCGGCTCAAAAAGGTGGTCGGGCAGGTCATCCCTGTCTGTCCGCTGGACCAAATGTCAAGGTCAGAAGAATTCTCCGCTCCAGCGGGGAGGTAGTTGAGAGTCCTGGCCAAAGTAGCAGCCCGATCAGGCCGATGGAATGCTCTCCATTTATTCCAGACAATCAGTCGGGGAGGTTCCTCCTCGACAACAACACACCAGACAGGGGCCGCCACAACTGAAATGGGCCCCTGAGTGGCTCCGACCTGTGCATGGGCCTCGCGGCCTATACAGTTATCATGCTACCCCCTGTCCTGCGGGCCTGCCTTCATCAAGCGGGCGGGTGAGGTGGCCATCGGCAGAGCTTTGGTGGACAGAACAGGGGAAGCAACATCCACATCCGCATCCAAGGCTCCGGATTCTCGCATCCCATCAGAGAAGAGGGTTTCCGACCACTTGATCTCCTCCTCTGCGGTGACTGTTCCGGAGGACCAGTCCACCCGGTATTCCCACGGAGGAGCGACGGATGGTGTAGCACTGAATAAGTGAGCCCGGCATTTCTGGCATCGGACGAAGGGCAGAATGCGGACAGTCAACTCTGGGGCAAGTCAAGGCATCTCCGTCCCACTGGAGGATAGCAGCACGAATTGTCCTCCGGTGAACAATCGCATGCCTGTATCTGTCACGGGCACTGCAGGTGCAAGAGGTACAGAGGACAGCCCCGGTGTGGTCATGGGGCGCCTCAACCCAGCACGTGCAGCAGCACTCATAGATGACACAGACATCTTCTCGGTAGGTCCGTCTCTCGCAAAGGAATGGTGGTTCTGCTGAATTGGCTCGCTGAAGGGCGGTTCCTCACTCGGTTGGCACAAAATCTCTATGCACGTCTCACGCAGGGGAGGGTGGCTCCTCCCACTTGAAGAACTTGTCCGGACATGTTGGAGGCACGTGCTAGGCCGCGCGTACGCCCAGGCTTAGCAATGCAAGGTTAACTCTCTCGTAGTCGGACAGTTCTAGTACACAACACCGAACACTTTTCGCTCCTTAATAAATGGTTACTCACAATTTTCGTTGTCAATGGTAACAGCCGAATCCCGGGCGCTACCCCATTCAGGAGCCGCTGAGTATAAGTGGGATCGGCATGTTGTGTTACCTGGCAGGTGTCTAGGGGTGATACTTGTGAGTTGAGGAGAAGAGAGCGAATGTCCAGTCTTTAGTTGGGTTTTCTTCAATGCTTTATTCCAAGGCCCAACATGACCTTCATCAACATAGTACAGGACAGGAAAGGTTGATGAGCAGAGAAAGAGAGTTTGAGTATCAGGCCTTGGATATCAAAGAGATGAGAGAGCAATCTTACTCTCAGCAATGATGAACTCAGTTCGTCGCCACTCCAGTCGGAATGGGCAAAGTGCCCCCGGACAGGCCTCTGCCACAGGCCTTGTACTTGAGTGAGCATGAAATTGAAATGAGCGAGTCCTCCCAATAGATTTAGAGTCCCTGGATCCCCGATGGTTCGTTCAAGCCCTATTGGATCACCTGCCTCCGGGTTCTCCTCAAGCCGATCCCCCACCGCACAGCTTCCAGCTTGGGATCCTTTTAGGATGAGTTTGGGACCCAGCAGCTTCTGGGGTCCCTCTCCATATCAGAGTGAAGCTCCGCATGGTGTGCAACTTCGGCCCGGTAGGCCACGGCTGAGGGATCCATGAATGCGCGCACCCTGAAGGTGGATGCCGCACCTGGAACGCGGACCCCGCAGGAAACAAGAACGGCCCTCAGGCCAAGGCGGCTGCCCCAGATATAGCCTCCCTCAGCATTTCCTTGGTGGGGGAACCAACCCCTCTGATTGGCTGCTGAGGAAAACGAGTCCTCCAGAACCCCTCTAGCGCCAACTGCGGCCCAGGGGTGAACACACACCCCTGGAGCGCAGACCGGCCCACAGGATAGTTCTGGAATTGGCAGCCGCCCAGATTTGACAAATTGCGAATGGGAGCCATGTAACTCTCCCATTCCCCACTAACTTAAGCGTAATGCCCCTACAAAAAGTAAGGGGGTGCTACACTTCTAAAGGGAGTTTGGCGGCGGCTTTATATATTAAATGCATTGCGCCCTGTGCTACGCCGGTTCATGCGCCTAATTAAGGATTCATCTGGAGTACTAATTAAGCCATGAAACGGCGCAGTGCATTGATAATAGTAAATTAGCCCCAAAGTGTTGTTGGAAACAGGACTGTTTCCCTATTGCTACGCCTGTAGCCTATCACCACAAAGTTTTATAGTTTTTACAAGAAGGGGTTCAATTATAAGGGTGCTGGACTGCCATGTCCCTACTGACAGAGAAAATAAGAAGCTGTGATTTTACTGCTTCTGTTATGAACTTTAAAGAGGAAGTAAACTTCCCTGTGTTCTTTGTGCCTAAAGGTACTGTAAATATCTTCTAATTCTAAACGTGCGCCATTTAGGAGATATTTACTGTATACTGCACCAATGACATCATCGGCACATGCGCTCTGAAGGAATGGCCGCCTGTGCTGTTTCCAAAGAAGCCTGTGCCGTGTGCACATGCGTGGGAGTGACGTTGCGTGGCTCCGGCCACTCACACAGCTTGAGTCCACGGCCCTGGAAGGAAGACGAGTGAAGATAGATCCGGCCTCCAGTGGGGACGCGTGGGCTTTGTTTTGCAGGTGTCACATAATGTGCTAGTATGCAATGCATACAAGCACATTTTGTCTTTACTTCGCTGGGAAGAAAAAAAAACACATCAGGGGTTACTTCCTCTTTATGGATGTACATATTCCTCCACAATTCATATCGCAATATAATTCAGGAGTATCTTGTTTCAAGGCAATGTTACTGGTAGTGCAGAATATGTTGATACTTTGATGTGCATAGTTAGGCTGTATTGTAATAATCACAGTTCTTTTGTTCCAGGAGTTTATACACAAATTCAGCAAAGGACAAGCATATGACGTGTTCTGGATGGGTCTGTACAGAGATGGAGGTGGATGGAGATGGGTGGACGGTGGGCTCTATAATATCAGCCTGTAAGTGACTCTTCATCTACACTGAGAATATGAATGTTGTTCATCCAGAAAACAAAAGATCCTCATAACTCCTCATTGTTATTTATTACACAGATTACAGATATCAGGATCCTCAGGAGACTGTGTAACAATGCAAGTACGACCTGCATATTCTTATGATCACTGTACATCCAAACACAGATGGATTTGTCAGAAGAGAGTCCTGAAGATCTGACAGATTCCTCCCAACATACAGACACTGTACAGCCCTCAGATCATCCACACTACAGACACTCTGCTTGACCATAATACACAAGGCTTACATCCTACAGTATATTCACCTTTCTACAAGATTGTGGGGGTCTCTGTTCATATAGAGGCCTAGTATTACTAGAAAGGTACCAACACAGAACAGTCAGTTAAAATAGTAGTTTTCGTTATTTATTTTAATTTTATAATATATTTTATATTATAATATTTATTATTTTAGTTAAAAGAGAATATGTACTTTTATGCTTGCATAGCATAGGCAAGCCAATATTGGGACTTTGATTATGGGTTGGCAGCATCCATTGTGCACTGGGCCTTAAAGGAGTTCTATGAGCTAAAACTTTTAACCCCCGCTGTGCCCGGGCTGTAAAACTATACAAAATAAACTTGCACTTACCTGCCTACGATCTCCCGTTATTCCGGTATCGCCGCCCGTGCACCGGTCCCTGCCAGCTTCCTCTTCCTGCGGGTCGGTGACTCATCCTGCGCTCAGCCTATCAGCGGCCGCGGCGGGACATTGCTGCTGCCGCTGATAGGCTGAGCGCAGGATGAGTCACCGACCCGCAGGAAGAGGAAGCTGGCAGGGACCGGTGCACGGGCGGCGATACCGGAATAACGGGAGATCGTAGGCAGGTAAGTGCAAGTTTATTTTGTATAGTTTTACAGCCCGGGCACAGCGGGGGTTAAAAGTTTTAGCTCATAGAACTCCTTTAATACCTAACGTAAGTTTGTTAAGATTTTGCATATCTTACTATTTGACAATATTTTACTTACTTCGATCTACAGTATTTGATACCTTCTTAAGAAGCCCACTGTGAAACACATTGAAGAAAATGCACCAATCCCCACTTAAGCAAACCATATACTTTGATTCTAAGGTATTATTTCCCAAACAGTGCAGAGGCCACTCGCTCAATGGTCTAGGGCAGGGGTCTCCAAACTTTTCAATCAAAGGGCCACTTTATTGTCCTACAGACTTTAGGAGGGCCGGATTGTGGCCAGCAAAGGCAGAAAATGTCACAGGCCCAAAATCAGTGAGAATAAATATGGCCTCAGTGTTGGTGGTCAATAGGAAGAGTATTCCCCCTATTAGCAGGAGGAATAGTATTCCATGATTGGTATCCGTGGAAAATACAGTGCCCCCTTGTTGGTGTTAATGGGAGGAATAGAACCTCATATCATTGAAAGGAATTGTGCCCCAAGGGCCGCATAAAGGCTAGCAAAGGGCCACATCTGGCCCTCGGGCCGCAGTTTGGAGACCCCTGGTCTAGGGCTTATCTTTTTGTAGTTTATTGCTGGAAAACCTTGTAACAGGAGAGGGGTTAGGGGCATGGGATACTCTAAAACAATGTTTTCAACCAGTTTTCCAGTCAAGGCACCCTTTAGAAATGTGCACAATCCCAGGGTACACAAGTCTGAGAGCTCGTTCACACCACACAACATGTCACATTAAAGTTGAGGTGCGGGAGGGGGGGGGGGTCAGGGTCTGGCACTGCCAACAGTAACATGTCACATTAAAGTTGACAAGTGGGGGGAGGGGGTGTTCTGCTGTCGTAAATTTACATCTTGCATTAAAGTGAGAAGTATGGGGGGTGCTGACTTCCTACCTCTTCTCCCATGCAGCCAGCGAGTTTAGATGCAGGGTGAGGGGCTGAAAATTACTTCTCACCAGGCGGGGCCTCTAGTAATTTCTAGTCACCCTGAATGTGTTCTCTACTTTACTTCCTCCTCTGACTGTCGGGGTCCCCCAAGGTTCTGTCCTTGGACCTCTCCTATTCTCGATCTACATCTCCTCCTTGGGTCAGCTGATAGCCTCCAATGGCTTCCAATACTATTTCTATGCTTTTATGCACCCAAATGTATCTCTCTACTCCTCGGCTCACCCCATCAGTTCCCTCATGTATCACTAATGTACTAACAGACATATCTGACTAGATGTCACACATCTTCCTCAAACTCAACCTATCCAAAACCTAGCTCATAATATTTCCTTCCCCTTGTGCCCCTATCCCTGATTTCTCTGTTAAGATCAATGATACAACTATCAGTCAGTCCCTACATGCCAGGGTTCTATGGGTAACCCTGGACTTGAACTGTCCTTTCAGGCTCACATCCAATCCCTGACCAAATCATGCCACCCAGAGGCGTATCTAGGGTATGGCAGCCATGGCAAATGCCATGGGCGCCATATGAAGGGGGCGCTGTTGAGTGGCTGGGTAGCAAGGCACTTCCCAGGGTCTGAGGGTCTCTTCTTCCCTCCTCCTGAGCATAGGTAGAATCATCTATTCAGCACCTTTGCTAATGGTCAATGGCAGCACTATCCCTGCTGCGTTCAGCCACAGCCCTCCCCTGTTCTCCCAGGCTCTCCCATTCCATCTGGTCGGATTGGCAGCGCAAAAAGGAGGAGGAACATCAGTTTCCCCCTCTCCTCTGTAAAAATTGAGGCCTTAAATGGTGAAGATTTCATCACTTCCAGTATTGGTTCTGCATTTACCTGGCCTTGAAGGGCAGAGGAGGGATCAGGGGTCTAATAAACCCCAGATTTCTCCATAAAGAGGATATGTCACTACCCAAGGTATCACAAGAGATGATAAATATCACTAGTTTTGTTAGCTTTTTTTTTTTTGGTTAAGGTTATCTGAAAGATGGGTTTCAAATGTTTAGACAGGGGCGCAGTTTCAGTGCTTGCCATAGGCGCTATTTTCACTAGATACGCCTCTGATGCCACCTCAACCTCCGTAACATCTCCAGAATACGCCCCTTTTCAACCATTGACACCCTTAAGATTCTAATTCACTCCCTGGTTATCTCTCACCTCGACTACTGCAACTCCCTCCTCATTGGATTACCTTTAGATAGACTATCCCCCCCTTAAGTCCATCATGAATGCCGCTGCAAGACACATCCACATTACCAACTTTTTAGTGTCATCCACCTCTTTCTGCCAATCCCTCCTCTCCCTTATCTAACAAATTAATCAAGTACTAACAACTTACAAAGCCATCCACAACTCTGCCCCCAGCTACATCATTAGCCTAGTCTTAAAATATCAACCAAGCTGCTGTCTTCAGTCCCAAGGCCCCATGCTCTATAGCCCCCTTGTCAACTCCTCCCAAGCTCACTTCCAAGATTTCTCCTGGGCTTCTCCCATTCTTTGGAACTCCCTACACTCCCTTTTGAAGAGCGAGGGCCACTTAAGCAACTTGGTAACCAGTCAAAGGCCACAATGAGCGGAGCGAGCAGATGACAGGTCATGGCTACTCTATAGGCCCTCCGATCCACCCAGATTAAAAATTTCAGATTGGAGGTAGGCTGGTGTAGACAGACATCTGTTGCTCTATAGAGGTTAATTAAAGGTCCCATTTGGTTGGGCTGATCGGTTTATGGGGCTCTGCTCCTCAGCCGCTTTCTTCCTCTACCACTGTCCACCAGCTTTATTTACAACACTGATGCTGTGTTATGGCGGGTCGCAACCTGCGATCTGGGCTTGCCAACCCGCCATTCCAGAGCAAGAGGTCGCGGGCCACATGTGGCCCCCGGGCCACTGGTTGGCCACCCCTGCCCTACACCAATCAGTTTGACTATCTCCTAATCTATCTATTTTTAGACAATCCCTTCATGGGAATAGGACATGTGGATGTTGATGGCTGTGTGGCTACTGGATCTTCTAAGTTCCATGACAAGCACTTATTTCCAACCCTTTGGTGTTGCTTAGGGAGCTCGCACAGTGAGCATCTGGTCTTCACTTCTTCCACAACACCTGGGGAGAATCTTGAGTACTATTTGGTGCCTCTGTCCTGTTTGCCATTTGTATACACTTGGAACACCTGCCTGTTTAATTTATCCTTTTACCTGTTACACCATTATATATTTGTGGAAGTCTCTTGCAAATTTTACAATCATACCCATCTGTGCCTCTCCTGAGGAAGCGAGTTCCTTATTTTCTGAAACAAATAGAGAAAAGTAGCACAGATTACCCACGTTGATGAAAGTTGCATGTTTTTAAATGTATGTAACATATCTGCTTTGGAATAATACATTTTCTTATTTTATAGCTTTGGGGTATGACTAATTAAAGTCCCACGCAGGGCCGTTTGAAGGAATTTGAATTTGGGGGCCCCAAGCAAGAAGCGAGGGGCGGGGTGTTGCTAAGTTTTAAGAGGGGGGGGGGACAGCTGCTGCCGAACACCGAGATGTACTTTTGTCATTGCTTGCAGGCAAGTTGATAAGCGGGGGGGGAGGCCTAGGGGCGCTGTGCAAGCATTTTTTTTTATCAATTTGATAAGTGTAAATCAAGCTCTGGGGGGGCAGATATTTTAATATACACATACATTTAAAAAAAAAATATTGTCATCACATACACAAAAGTTTTACTAACTCACAACTAGGGATGAGCTTTGAGTTCGAGTAGAACTCATATTCGACTCGAACATTGCCTGTTCGCCGAACAGCGAACTATTTGGGGTGTTCGCGGCAAGTTCGTGTGAACTTTAGAACCCTGTTAAAGTCTATGGGACAATGGGACCTGTTAAAGTCTATGGGAACATTTAAAATCTAAAGTGCTAATTTTAAAGGCTAATATGCAAGTTATTGTAATAAAAAGTGTTTGGGGACCCGGGTCCTGCCCCAGGGGACATGTATCAATGCAAAAAAAGTTTTAAAAAATGCATTTTTTTGGGCAGCGGTGATTTTAATAATTCCTTTAAGTGAAACAATAAAAGTGAAATATTCCTTTAAATTTCGTACCTGGGGGGGTGTATATTATGCCTGTAAAGTAGCGCTTGTTTCCCATGCTTAGAACTGTCCCTGCACAAAGTGTAATTTCTGAAGGAAAAAAAGTAATTTAAAATCACTCGCGGCTATAATGAATTGGCGGCTCCCGGCAATACAGAGAAAAGTCATTCATAAAAAAATGTGTGGGGGTCCACGGCATTTAAAAAAAAATTGGGGTGGAGTTGCCCTTAAAATCCATACCAGACCTAAAGGGTCTGGAATGGATATTTGGGGGGAACCCCACATCATTTTTTTTTATTTGACACAGGGTTCCCCTTAATATCCATACCAGACTCTAAGGTGAGAGATTTTAAATGACTTTTTTCCTTCAGAAATTACATTTTGTGCAGGGACAGTTCTAAGCACAGGAAACAAGCGCTACTTTACAGGCATACTATACACCCCCTAGGTACGAAATTTAAAGGAATATTTCAATTTTATTGTTTCACTTTAAGCATTATTAAAATCACTGCTCCTGAAAAAACTACAGTTTTTTAAAACTTTTTTTGCATTGATACATGTCCCCTGGGGCAAGACCCAGGTCCCCAAACAGTCCGCTGGGGCAGGACCCGGGTCCCCAAACACTCCCCTGGGGCAGGACCCGGGTCCCCAAACACTCCCCTGGGACAGGACCCGGGTCCCCAAACACTTTTTAGGACAATAACTTGCATGTTAGCCTTTAAAATTAGTACTTTAGATTTCAAACGTTCGAGTCCCATAGACTTTAACAGGGTTCTAAAGTTCACACAAACTTTTGGTCTGTTCGCAGGTTCTGGTGCGAATCGAACCCAGGGGTGTTCTGCTCATCCCTACTCACCACACCAACTTGGCTGCCGGTCCTTGCTCACGTCATCACCTCTGCTGTTGTACTTGTACCTAACCTGTCTGCGGCCTCTGTGTTGGTGGCACGGTGCCTCTTCAATGCTCCACCTGTCCCCCAAGCCCGGGAGCCACACTACCATGATGCATCGCACGGCATCCTCCATATCTCCTCCACACTGTGACTGACACGGCCAGGAGAGGGGGGGTGCCGGGGGGCGCTGTGCTGCGGTACAACTGTCACACACAGACACAGTCAGTGTGGAAATAGAAGGGGCTGTTCTGATAAGCTTTCCTCCCCCATGTTCTTTTTACCCCCCCCCTCCCTACTAGTTTGTTGTTCCCGGCCGGACTAAAAGGAAGTGAGCACTGAGTGTGTGCACTACCTGTCAGTCCGGCCGGAAACAGGACACTGAATCTCCTGTACCATGCAGTTACGGTACCCGGCCAGACTGCAGGAGGAGCTTGGCCACACTACAGAAGGCTGCAGCACTTATAGGAAGCGGCTGCACAGTGGCATGGCAAGGGCCCGTCCTACTGGGGCCCCTGGCCAGCTCGGGGCCCCAAGCAATTGCTTGCTTTGCCTGTCCTGTTCCGACGGGCCTGGTCCCATGGTCCCATGGGCAATGAAATTTTGAGTGTGCATGTACTAATTGGGACTGAGATAAGCCCCTTCCCATGTTTATACCAGCTCTTCTTTTGCTAGATCCCTGAAGAACCTTCTCTTTAAAGAAGTCTATCCTGCTTGTAACTAATACACGGTTTTACATTCTCCATCAGATCATCCCCCACAGTTATTACCTTTTCTATCAATTGACCCTCCTTCTTAATGAGCAGGGCCCTCTGATTCCTCTTGTACCAAATTGTATTGTAACTGTACTGTTTGCCTTCATGTTGTAAAGCGCTGCACAAACTGTTGGCGCTATATAAATCCTGTCTAATAATAATAATACTGGAAAGAAAAATTTGTTGACTAGAAGTGTCACAAGTCTGTAATTGGTGGCAGTGTGTGTACTAGTGGTTCCCTGTTGTTTAGTGTGTCTGGATAGAAGGGATTTTGAGTTCTTGTGATTGTTTGCCAGCACTGTGCAAAATTTTCAAGGACACAAAATGAACAATTATTTTTAACTTACTTCATGTTAAATATCAATACAGCCTTCCATACAAATATCGGGCAAATGATGCACATTTCTCAAAAAAAATATATATATATATATGATATTGATTCTGAGATACAAAGAATATCAACATTGGATAGAACATCTCTGACTAAGATTAAGCCGAACCGTCCTGCTGATGAGAGCTTTAAGTTAGCCTTAGTAACATCTTAATCCATCCAGCATAAACAAATCCGAAACATCATAGACAAGCACTGGGACATTTTAAAAAGTGACGCAGTCCTCAACCCCTTGCTTTCAGAACATGCCAAGGTGGTTTTCAGAGGAGCACCATCCTTAAGGAATCAGATAGCCCCTAATGTTATAGATCCTCCTGTCCGCAGTTCATTTTTTCATAACCTTATAGGCTTTTTTCCATGTAGGAGATGCAAGGTATGTAAACATAATGCATTGGTGGGACGTAAAACCTTAGAATTCACTTCCAAAGTAACAAATAAGGTTTACAAAATTAAACAATTCTGCACATGTGAGACGAGATATGTTGTCTATCTCATTACTTGTCCTTGTGGGAAGCAGTATGTGGGTCGCACGACTCGTACATTCTCTATTCGTGTTGGCGAACACATATCTCTCATCAAAGGTGGAGACACACACCATACGGTCCCAAGGCATTTTAGACGATATCACAATAAGGACCCTTCGGGTTCCCAATTTATCATTATTGATAGATACACACCACCATGGCGTGGGGGAGCTAGAGTCAGAGGTGTTTCACGTTTGGAAACCTTTTGGATTTATGAGCTTCAAACTCATCGCCCATTAGGCATGAATGTGGATTGGGACGTGAATGCGTTTATCGATGCGTCCTAAATTTAATATTCATGATTAATGTCCAATGTAGAGATGGATGCTAGATTAATTTCGGGTGAAGGGATCTTTTGTTTTATTATAATTTTAATTCGGGATAATTTTTCTTTGTTAATTTTAATGAATTATTATGTTATGTGAGTATATGTGAATATACTACTATTATTATGATATGTGAATATATGTGAATATACTACTATTATTATGATATGTGAATATATGTGAATATACTACGGATTTGTCTATTTTTATCTATTTTTATATGTTTTAATATATTGGTTGTTCAGATTTACCTTATGTTGTGAATCCAACCCATGAACATAATTTGCATGTTTTCTCCTCACAGCTTAAACATGCAATTCTAACTTTATACATTTTTATCCAATTTTTAAAAGTTTAGGCTCCTGGTAGTGGTAGAAAAAGCCCTCACTTTCTGGGATAAAGATGGATTCTTTGCATGTCGTAAATGTCGCCCCTGTAAAGTGGTAGAAAGACCTATGAGAGCTATAGAGAGTATCACCTCTACAACAAACAATGTCAATTTCCCCATAAAGGAATTTATTACATGCAATACCTCCTATGTAGTCTATATTTTAGAGTGTCCTTGTAAACTCATGCATGTAGGCCGCACAAAGAGGGAATTAAAAGTCAGGATAGCTGAACATATAGCCAATATTATACTGGGGTACAAGGACCACAACGTTTCCTTACACTTCAAGCTGTTTCACGATAAGAACCCAACAGGCCTTAAATTTTGGGGAGTTCGTCATTTGAAACCTTCCTGGAGGGGCTCTAATCGCGTAAGAGAATTGTCCAAGCTTGAAACTGAATGGATATATTCTGTGGACACTCTAGTGCCCAAAGGGTTAAACGTTGAACTAGATATCAACTGTTTTATTAGTGACCATTAGTATTACACATTATAGTATATATGCATTATCTCCCTAATTAGGTGTATATATAATTAGACAGCTTCTCTTTCTCTCTTTAACCACTTGTCATCTGCCCGCCGTCAATTGACGGCGGGCAGACGACTCCATTGTTCTGACATCACGTCATATGACGTGATGTCCCTTTAAAGCCGCGGGCGGGCGCGCGCGCGTCGCCGGCGGCGCGCGCGCGCGCACCCGCCGCTCCGCGGGGATCCCGTGCGAGTGCCCGGCGGCAACGATCGCCGCCGGGCACACGTGATTGCTCTGTAAGTGAGCTGGGACGTGCAGCTCTGTGTGTAAACACAGAGCTGCACGTCCCTGTCAGGGAGAGAGGTGACAGATTGTGTTCCTTGTACATAGGGACACAATCGGTCACCTCCCCCAGTCACCCCCCCTCCCCCTACAGTTAGAACACTCATAGGACACACATTTAACCCCTTCCCCGCCCCCTAGTGGTTAACCCCTTCACTGCCAGTCACATTTATACAGTATCAATGCATATTTATAGCATTTTTCACTGTATAAATGTAAATGGTCCCAAAAATGTCAGAAAAGTGTCCGAAATGTCCGCCATAACGTCGCAGTCCTAATAAAAAAATCGCAGATCGCCGCCATTAATAGTAAAAAAAAAAAAAAAAAATGCCATAAACTATCCCCTATTTTGTAAACGCTATAAATTTTGCGCAAACCAACCGATAAACGCTTATTGCATTTTTTTTTTACCAAAAATATGTAGAAGAATACGTATCGGCCTAAACTGAGGGAAAAAATATTTTTTTTATATATTTTTTGGGGTTATTTATTATAGCAAAAAGGAAAAAATATTGCATTTTTTTAAAAATTGACGCTCTATTTTTGTTTATAGCGCAAAAAATAAAAACCGCAGAGGTGATCAAATACCACCAAAAGAAAGCTCTATTTGTGGGAAAAAAGGACGCCAATTTTGTTTGGGAGCCACGTCGCACGACCGCGCAATTGTCAGTTAAAGCGACGCAGTGCGGGAAGCTTATATTTTGTCTGGGCAGGAAGGGGGTGTAGGTGCACAGTAGGTAAGTGGTTAAGGAGATGACTGATCTTTGTGTACCTATGGTATTTTTTATTCTATTTTTTATTCATTTTTTATGTGTGTATTACATTCATTTTTATATACACATATATATATATGGCAGTATGAGTTTGCCTATACAAGTATCTATTGACTTGACAGATGTCTCATGGTGTGCCCCCTGGGTCATCTGTTTACATGGTATCTGTCAGTTCTGCCTACTCCAACTGATAATTTACCCTAGGCTAAATGTAACATTAAGTTGTCTCCCTTTTTCTCCAGCCTTTTACTAATATTTTTATTAATATTTTTATTAATATTTTTATTAATATTTTTATTAATATTTTATTTTAATTTTACTTAATGATCATTTATCCTTTATTGATCTTTAATTATTATTATTCATTATGGTAATTTAATTCATATAGAATCTTTATTGATGAGGTGTCCTCATCATTTTCCTGTATTTCTAGTCTTGAGATATATATATATATCCTTTAACATGGGTTTGTTTTTTAGCATGCTTTATTATGTTGCTCTAGCTGACTATGTGGAGGTGTGTGGATCCCTACCACACATCCTCAAAGGCTGTTTCTTTTCTCCATCCAACTGTAAAAGCTGATGGATATCTAACAGCCTTGTCAGATGATTAGACCACTTGTCAAATCCATGATTACTCATTATAAAGTGACAGATATGTTGTGGTTAGCCAACTAAGGGTTAAACACGAGCGGCTAACTAGTGGTTAAACACGAGTGATGCCGTTGCTGTGTTTGTTTTCCCAAAGATTTTTGTCGTTTACAGAAATCATGGTTACTTATTAAAACAATTGGGTATATGCTGTTTAATCAACTATCCCTACTATTGTATGTGACTGTCATAATGAATTTGTGCAGGATTCTTTAATACAATCACGCACTTGTGCAGACTCGAAGTTTAGCTATTGGTGACGTCCGCCACTCACTTCCGTCTCCTGATTCACCAATGGGAGCAAATGAGCACGGACAGATTATCCAATGGCAGACGGTTGAGGGGCATAAAGACGTGATGAACGCCGAGTAGCCACGCCCTCTGTTGAAGTCGGATGTGACGAAACGCGTCAGGGCGTGGCTACGACGGCGTAACCAAGATACATAAAGAGTGCGTTCCACCATCTCACCATCGCTACCAAGAGAGGCGCCTTCAGCAGCGTGACCGCGGGATAAGCGCGACCTCCAGCGTGCGGAGGAGATCGGTGAACCTTACACTCTATTTTTGTTCATTTACTTATACTATTATGTACGTAGATATGCTGCGGGGCGGTGTTATATGGGCTTTCTTATAATAAATTAAACGGTATTACACTATATAGTGCTTCTGTTTCCTTTATGATCCATATCACTGGAGCTTTATTATTAACCCCCGCTGTCCCGTGACTGATGTTGGAGGTCTGGTCAGGATGATCCACTGATATACAAGGCTTGTTCTTTTGTATTTTTGGTGAGTTTGAACCCCTGAGGGGGCGTGTGCCTCACGTTTTGGTGGAAATTGGAGATCGGTGGAGGGTACATCACCATTTGTTCCCAATCATTCCTCACGCTTTTCTCAGCTTCACATACTGATCTATGGACCTTATCTAACACTTTAAATCTACATTGGACTGTTTATGCGCTGTTTATCATGTTTTAATCAACTGAATTTTAGTGGTTAATTAGTGTGATACTTTGTTTGATAATTTTTCTTTGTTAATTTTAATGAATTATTATGTTATGTGAGTATATGTGAATATACTACTATTATTATGATATGTGAATATATGTGAATATACTACGGATTTGTCTATTTTTATCTATTTTTATATGTTTTAATATATTGGTTGTTCAGATTTACCTTATGTTGTGAATCCAACCCATGAACATAATTTGCATGTTTTCTCCTCACAGCTCAAACATGCAATTCTAACTTTATACATTTTTATCCAATTTTTAAAAGTTTAGGCTCCTGTGTTTACATATAACTAATGTAAAACATTTTGGAACTCTGAGAGGGCTCTGCGGGGTCCGTTCCATAGTGTAATGGAGTCATTTTTCTAGTGAAGTACACAGAGTATTAACGTCTGTGTACATCTCATACATTAAACATGGTTGTTTTCACTTATTTTTAAAAAAAAGTTATTATTCACCTTTCGGTGTTAAAATCTGATCTATGGCTTACATGGGTCTTTTTTGAGATGACTTAAGTTTTCTTTTGAGTATTAGTATTATTATTCAATTTCAGACATAGATTATATGCATTTCCCCCGTTAATGTGTACATATCCCTTTATTGTATTGGTTATGGCGCCTGACGTCATGTCCGGAGCGCATTTAGAATGTGCGTTGGTTGTGGTGCCTGACGTTACGTCTGGAACGCATTTAGAATGCGAGTCTACTTCCTTCCGGTGCTGAGTCGTGGAACGCACGCTCTGACGTTGAGGCTGAGGCGTGGAACGCACGCTCTGACGTTGAGGCTGAGGTGTGGAACGCACGTCTAGTGACGTCACACCCGGAACACACACAGTATGGATGTCATCGGATGGCGGGCTTTCCGCTGAGTTCCGGGGACACCACTAGCTGGAACGCACGCTCGGCCTGTCAGTGAGGTATGGAATGCACGCCAGAGTTGTATGGCGTCTCCATACCGGAAATGGTCGGAACAATCGGACCAGGATATTTCCTGATACACAGGTGGGCTTGATTTACAATTAGGGGGTCTACACCTATTTAAACGAGGGGGTTTTGGCAGCCAGTCACCCTTTGAAGAAGTGTATTAACACGAAACGCGTCAGCGAGACGCTGCTGTTGATTTTTTACATGCGTTGTTCATTGCTGTAACTGTAAGTGCATCTGCTTATTAAAAATTTTCGTCCAGCTACAGTATTATGCTATGTTGCCTTTTTCTCTTTTTCCTTTCCACCTGTGACCGAATGTAATGCTGGAAATTTGAGAGATATATGTCTACAAGCCTTATGATATCAGTTTGAATATTGGCCGCTGATCCTCTGTTGGTGGAGACACGTCAGGACATCCTTCTGGTTATATGCCTATTTTGACTCATGGAACGTATGTTCACCTGAGTCAAAAGTTTCTGGTAAGCCTGCATCGTCTTTGGTGGAGGGTTCTGTCACCGTTATTCAAGGAATTGCACTGAATTGATCTGGTGTTTCAACATTTCAACAGTTGGAATTGCACTTCTTTGCAATTATTTCATTGGACCTTTTTTTCAAACTTCAATGTTTTGACATTTACACTGGGTGCTTAATTTATTTTTATTGCTTACTAATGAGTTTTAACCATATGTAGATATAATTAGTGCTTTAGTTTGTATAGCGCGACACTTTTTTACTTCTATATATATATATGTGGCCTACCACTCATCAAGGATGAACTGTCTAGTCTGTTTTTGGTTTCACAAGAGATGCATTTGCAGATGAATCTGGAAGCTGCGCAGCTTTACCAGAGTAACATTGAATGCTCCAACAACAGGACATCCTTTCCCACCCTGTCTTGTCCTAGATCCTATCCTATATACAGTAGTATATAATACATATAATATTATAATGTGTTGTGCAGCTTGTGCTGTAAGGCTGCATTCACACCTGAGCGTAGCGTTATGCAGAGTTTTTTACCATGATTTGCCGCGACAAAACGCAGCTTTTTTTAGTGCGATTTTGTACAAGTCTAGGGTCACCAATGTAAAACGCCCAAGTACGCTCAATTCGAGTGTCAAAAAAGGGTCCAGAACTTGTTTGGGCTTTAGGCGTCCGGCGTCAGGCGTTTTGTAGTGGCGATGTGAACCATCTCGATAGAGAATAATGTATTTTTTCCCCTCTGCCGTTTTGGAGCTTCATGCTTCAGGCGACAAAACGCTCAGATGTGAATGCGGCCTTATGGTTAATCTTGGCTAGTGCTTCAGGGGTTAAGTATTTATCTTGTGACATATTTTCCCCTGTATATTAAGATGACCAGATTTTTTTAATGAAATCCGGGGACATATTTTTTTTTTACTAGTAATGGCGACAATCAGTGACTCTTTGCCCATCACCACCGCCGCCAGCGGCACAGCCTGTCAAGTCTTATACCCTATACACACGATCGGTTCATCCGATGAAAATGGTCTGATGGGTTTTATCATCTGATATCCAATAAAGCTGACTTTCATCAGTCGTACCTACACACCATCAGTTAAAAAAACGATCGTGTCAGAACGCGGTGACATAAAACACAACGACATGCTGAAAAAAATAAAGTTCAATGCTTCCAAGCATGCGTTGACTTGATTCTGAGCATGCGTGGATTTTTAACAGATGGACGTGCTCACAGACGATCATTTTTTTCTATCGGTTTTTTAACCATCAGATAATTTTAAAACAAGTTCATATTTTTTTTACCGATAGATAAACAAACGATGGAGCCCACACATGATCGGTTCATCTGATGAAAACGGTCCATCAGACCGTTTTTATCAGACGAACCGATCGTGTGTATGCGGCATAACTCATTGGGCCCCGGCTACTACTGGGTGAGGAGCGGAGGAAGATCACTTTGCGAAGGGAAGGCAGGGAGATAAGCAGGTGGCTGGCCGGGACTTGAGCCGAGGCAGGAGAACATGCGAGCGGAGCTGAATGGGCATGCACCCGAAACTGAAGAAATATTCCCTCCACTCCGACCAGTAGGAATGAGCTTCGAGTTGGAGTAGAACTCATGTTCGACTCGAACATTGCCTGTTCACCGAACAGCGAACAATTTGGGGTGTTCTAAAGTGCTAGTTTTAAAGGCTAATATGCAAGTTATTGTAATAAAAAGTGTTTGGGGACCCGGGTCCTGCCCCAGGGGACATGTATCATGCAAAAAAAAAGTTTTAAAAACTACAGTTTTTTTGGCAGCAGTGATTTTAATAATTGAAAGTGAAACAATAAAAGTTTGCCTGTAAAGTAGCGCCTGTTTCCCATGCTTAGAACTGTCCCTGCACAAAGTATCATTTCTGAAGGAAAAAAAGTAATTTAAAATCACTAGCGGCTATAATGAATTGTCGGCTCCCGGCAATACAGAGAAAAGTCAGTCATAAAAAAAAAAATGTGTGGGGTCCACGACATTTTTTTTAAAACATTTGGGGTGGAGTTCCCCTTAAAATCCATACCAGACCTGAAGGGTCTGGAATGGATATTTGGGGGGAACCCTACATAATTTTTTTTTTATTTGACACAGGGTTCCCCTTAATATCCATACCAGACCCTAAGGTGAGTGATTTTATATGACTTTTTCCTTCAGAAATTACATTTTGTGCAGGGACAGTTCTAAGCACAGGAAACAAGCGCTACTTTACAGGCATACTATACACCCCCCTAGGTAATTTAAAGGAATATTTCAATTCTATTGTTTCACTTTAAGCATTATTAAAATCACTGCTCCTGAAAAAACAGCCCTTTTTTAAAACCTTTTTTTGCATTGATACATGTCCCCTGGGGCAGGACCCGGGTCCCCAAACACTTTTTAGGACAATAACTTGCATATTAGCCTTTAAAATTAGCACTTTAGATTTCAAACATTCGAGTCCCATAGACTTTAACAGGGTTCTAAAGTTCACACAAACTTTTGGTCTGTTCACAGGTTCTGGTGCGAACCGAACCCAGGGGTGTTCGGCTCATCCCTACCGACCAGCACATGATCATCAGAAATGGGTACAGATAATGTAAAAAAAGACACCCACCTGTGTAATTCAGAATTATTATTTTTTTATTCTGCACTAAATTTCTTTGAAATTGCCCCTGCCCCTGTTAAAATCCATTCCAGGGACAAAACAAGGGGACAGTGGTCTGGGGACAGTGTTCTCAATCCCGGGACTGTTCCCTGAAACTGGGGATGTCTGGTCACCCTACTGTATATGTATCACTTCCCTTTATGAAGATATATATAAAAAGGGGAAGACCAGACTTAGGGTGCAGACCAGTGTGAGAACAGAACATTAAGGGCCTGTTCTACAATATGAGTTGGTTTTGGTGACTATGAAACTCTTTAACACAGTTGCTGGTGCCCACAGAGATTAACTCTAACGGCTTTTACTGGAGATGGAATTTCCTAAATACAAGGTATGGGCAACACCACTAAAACAAAGGGATAGCACAGCCAATTACAGTACAGACAAATGTAATATAATGGACAGTTCTGTATTTTCAAGTGTTATGTTCTAACTGTACCTATAATTATCATTTATTTAAGTAAAAATAAAAGGAAATGTTGTCTGGTCTCATTTGAAAAAGGAATCAATTGTGTTAACAAGTCTATTATTGGTGTATCCAAAGAACTGAAGAGTAATGAGTGAATTCTCAGGGTTACGAGTAAATGAGTGAATATTAATTTTATGGTTATGGAGAAGTTAGCAGTAAGAAGAAGGCAGGGCCGATCCTAGGGTCACAGGTGCCTGGGTGCAGAAATATTTCTGGCACCCCCACATGGGTGTGGTCATTTTACTAACTCCTCCTCTTTACAAATGTTTCTATGGCAATGACTCAACCACAGAGATGATCCCCCATGAAGCACCCTGTGCACCCTGCCTAGGATCGGCCCTGGAAGAAGGAGCAGTCAGCGCTGACAGTGACAAGTTACAGAAGTTCTGGCAGTAAGTGTAGCTTGGTACTTCATGCACTTCAGAGGTAGGGTCCCTATCTTGGAGTCCACTGCAGAGCAATATCCTCTCAGGGACCAACTCTGGAAGAGCTTGTGAGATGAAGTACAGTGGCTTCCCTCTGGGCCTACATGTTGGCAGGACCCCAATACAACTCAAGCAATGGTCATGCTGGCAAGGCACCTCCCACCATTTTCCTGCACAGGAACAAAATAGGGTACACCCACACTGTACCCTGGAGAAACTCCACCATCTTGTATACTCACATTCTCCTGGCCTAAGGCCCACCTACAGCAAAAAAGAATGTCCACACTTCAGCCTTTTTAACATTTTACTGCAGCGGGAACAAAATGTACAGTCCTTTTCAAAATGAAGCGTTGCCTCTGACTCTTTATTTCCACCATCCATAGCACTGCACAGTTCAGATTTAAATTTTAACATAGAATTTCAGACCAGCTTTCCGCTTTCCTCATTCTAAGTCCCCTTGAGTGGGTTCTCCAACAGAGCCTGTACCGGGGCTTACCACAAAGGGTTATTTTCCTCAAGCTGCAAGCTTACATGGTAATGCTCTCACTCTGAGGCAGCGTACACATGGCCGAGGTTCTCGGCAGAAACCAGCGAGAAGCTCGCTGGGATCCTCATTCTGCCGAGAACCTCGGCCGTGTGTACACTCCCAGCGAGCATCCCGTCGGGAAAGCCGCCGAGAGAAAATAGAGAGCAGGTTCTCTATTTTCTCGGCGGCCCGTCGGGATTAACAGCTGGTCGCCTTTCCCGACGGGATGGTCGCCGATTCTGCCGGCCGGCCGAGAACCTCGACGGGCGGAACGATGTGTTCCGCCCGTCGAGGTTCTCGTACGTGTGTACGGGGCCTGATACTTATGGTAATTATAACTATGCTGCTCTCCTTGAGCAGGGAAACTCAAAATCACTACAAAAAAAAAAGGAGGGCACAAACACTTTGGGCCAGATCATCTTATATTTCCGGCGGCGTAGCGTAAGCCATTTACACTACGCCGCCTCATCGTACTAGAGCAAGTGCTTTATTCCCAAAGCACTTGCTCCGTAGTTTTCGGCGGCGTAGCGTAAATGGCCCGGCATATCAGCGCGTAAATCGAAGGGGGCGGCTTGTATTTAAATTAAGCGCGCCCCCATGCCGATTGAACTGCGCATGCGCCGGCTGGGAAAAGAGCCCAGTGCGCATGCTCCAGCTCACGTCGGAAAACGTTGTTGAAACCGATGTGAAAACGACGTGATCGTCACTACGCAATGCCCTATTCGCGAACGACTTAGTAAAACGACGTAACCGACGGAAAAAGACGACGCTGACCCGACGCCATACTTAACATGCCATCTGACGGTACTTAATTAGCCTGATTTGCATAGGCAAATGAGAAAACAACGTAAAGGCCACCTAGTGGCCGGAGTTGTCAATACACCTACATTCCGCCAGTGTAATTGAGTTACACTTGTCGGATCTTCACTGGTATCTATGCGTAAGTGATTCTAGGAATCACTCGCATAGATACCCGGGAAAAAAAACTGCAATACGACGGGGTATCTGAGATACCCCATCGTAGCGCCTCTGAGAATCTGGCCCTTTGTGTATTACCTTCAACCCCAATGGAAATTTACTAAAAAACTCCAAAGACATACTCACAAACATGAGAAGATACCACGCATTTCATACACAACTCCAGTGTCAGGGATGTCAACTTTCTGCGGTTGGAGCGCTGACATGTTTTAAGAGACAAGCTCCCTTCCTCAGAGCCCTCTTGTAGTAAACTTACATGGTAGTATACTAGGGCTAGCCTCTTCTCACCAACCTCTGTTTCAGACTCTTCCGTCTCTAGATTATAAAGAACTACACTAGTCCCATCCACAATACCCACCCCGGGTAAAATAACCCACAACCACTGCTTACATACAAGCAGAACACAGTTAATGGTACAATGCAATGAAATGAACCAAGACAAACTGGTGGAGTCAAGTAGTTACTTGTGCAACTTTCTCAAAATGACTTTGTAGTCATGTGTTTGGACTGGTAAGAATGGACTATGCTGTTGGCTGAAGAGGAGACACAGGCCCGGATTCACGTAATCTTTACGCCTGCGTATCTAGAGATATGTCGTCGTAAGTACAAATGTGCGCTGTCGTATACTTGCACCGATTCACAAAGCGAGATACGTCAAAAAACATGGCTTCAGCCGCCTGACGTAACTTGCCTACACCGGCGTATCTTGGGTGCATTGTTATGCTGGACGCCCCATTGCAAATATGCAAATGAGGGAGATACGTCGATTCACGAACGTAGATGCACCAGGCGGAAAATATACGCGGTTTGCGTAAGGCTTACGTCCGGCGTAAAGTTATTCCACATATAGGTGGTGCAACCCATGCAAAGGTATGGACGGAGGGAACAGCCGTCGTATGTTACGTATTTTAGGTAGTACTACGTGAATAGGGCTGGGCGTCGTAGGCAGTGTATTGACGTATCTTAGGCAGCTATTTCGATGTAACTGTGAGCATGCGCACTGGGATGCATCCAAGAGACAATGCGTGCGCAGTTAATTTTTTGAAGCTCAGCCCATCATTTGTATGGGGTCACGCTTCATTGTAATATATCACGCCCACTTCCACCTTGCGCCGGCAACTATACACTACGCTGGCGCAACGTTGAGCCGGTGTAGCGTAAAGACGATGCTCCACGCCAGCATAAAGATACGCCGATCTACCTGAATCCGGCCCACGGTCTTTCTAAATATGTGTGTGGGGCTTTGAAGTGTAATGTGGTCTCTGGCCTGTAAACATAAAGCCACACTGACGTTAAACTAATGGTGTGCTTTCATTGGCTTGTAGTACTCCCCAGTGGCTCTAAGAGGGAAACCTGCTAACAATGGGACAAATCAGTCTTTTCCTGATCCTTCTCTAGGGATGTCACACACAAATTATGGTCTTTCAAGTAAAACAAACACAGAAGGGGGCCTCAATCTAGGTGTAGATTAAGGGCCAGATTCAGAAAGCTCTGCCTATCTATAGGCAGGCGTAGTGTATCTGCTTGTGATTGGAGAAATCATAAATCCCCCCTTTTGTGTCCAATCACTGTGCTGTAAATCGTTACACCATGGGCAAAGTGGCTGCATTTAATGGGCAAAGTGGCTGCGTATGATGGGCAAAGTGGCTGCGTATGATGGGCAAAGTGGCTGCGTGTGATGGGCTGGGACAGTAATAATAATGGGGGGTTTTAACTACCCGAAAATTTACTAGAGTAATGGCACTGCTGGGACAGTTAAAGGGCAAACATTTATACACCTATTACAAGACAATTTTATAGTCCGGTTCATAGAAGCCCTGACTAGGAATGATACTCTGCTGGACCTGGTAAGTTCAAACCATGCTGAGCTGGTTATTAGGGTTCATATAAAAGAACATCTGAGTTGCAGTGACCATAACATGATTCCATTTATCCTTATCCAACAAGGACATACTGGAAAGATAAAAATTCTTCACTTTAAGACAGCGCTCCATCTGTTATTGGCCGGAAACTGGCAGATGCACAAAGAGGGACCAGGCAGGGGAGCATGGAAGAGGTGAGCGTGACAGTGCTCATTCCTTAGGAACCTTGCCTGTAATATTACCTGGGTCTGCAGCATTTCAGGTTTAACCACTTTCCGACTGGCTCTTGGCAATATATGTCGGCAAAGTGCCCCTTTCCCCACAAAACAATGTAAGGTGCCCCCTCTGAGGGGGTGCTACTGGAGGTGCCCGCCTGCTGCACGGCGGGGGAACCTTATGCGTGTGACCGGCTGGCACGATCGCCACCAGCCACCAGCGATCACGGGCACGAGAGCCAGAATGGGGAATTGTGTGTGTTAAACACACAAATCCCTGTTCTGTCAGGGGAGAGGAGACAGATCGTTTGTTCCTAGTAAGTAGGAACAGTGATATATCTCCCCCCCAGTCAGTCCTATCCCCTACAGCAGGGGTCTCCAAACTGCGGCCCAAGGGCCAGATGTGGCCCTTTGCTAGCCTATATTTGGCCCTTGAGGCACTATTCCTCCCACTGATATGAGGCAATATTTCTTCCACTGACACCAACAACTAGGCACTATATCTTCCACCGATACCAATGGTGGGATACTACTTCTGTTCCTATTGTCCACCAGCCCTGGGGGCCATATTTATTTTCACTGATGCTGGGCCATTGACATCTGTAACAGAATGGCCTGTGACACCCAGAGACGTTGGAAGGATGAGAGATACTCTTGTGCCAGCAGCACCAAAAACTCTTGGGTCGGAATCCACCCTGTGCCCTTTTGGGTGTAGGGTGGCTAATAGTGAATCATAGTTCACATATTACATGAGATGGGACATTAATAATACTTCATATTGCAGGACTATCACAAGGAGTCATGATGACATGACCAGGTCAGCAGACGGTGAGTCATACCGTTTGTATAATAGGCTATTGAAATACATGAAGGTGTTAACTATTCACTGTAAAGACCTTCCGTTGAAGGTGTGGATTACACCCACTCTCACTGCCATTGTGTGATAAAGATGCGGTGCCGACCAGCCTACATGATTAGCTGACCTGAATGCCTTTTAGAGTGTGATTGAAGCCCCCCATGGTGTGAAGGGGGGTGGAGACTACATTGCCCTGTGATTAACTGTATTAGGCTGTACTGTATATAAGAAGCTGAGAAATTACTTCATAAATTGTCATATCTTTGGATTCAAGAAGGGAGCTCTGTCTCGTTTTATTCTGGGAAAAGATATGAATCGTGTATGCAATATTGTCGCATTGTGTCAGATAAGCTTGTCGTGGTTGGATGGAAAGGTGTAAGCGGTGGTAACCGTTACAACATCTATTGACATCCACAATCTGGCTTTCCTAAAGTCTGAAAGACAATAAACTGGCCCTTTGTTTGAAAAGTTTGGAGACCCCTGCCCTACAGTAAGAAACACTAACTAGGGAACACATTTAACCCCTTGATCGCCCCCTAGTGTTCACCCTTTCCTTGCGAGTGACATTTACACAGTAATCAGTGCATTTTTTTCGCCAAAAATGTGTCAAAAGTGTCTGATCTGTCCGCTGCAATGTTGCAGTCCCGCCATTACTAATAAAATATATATATATATAAAAAGGCCATACATTTTTCTCGTAGTTTGTAGACACTATGGGCCAGATCCACAAACAATTGCCATGGCTCAGCGTATCAGAGATACACTAAGCCGCCGTATTTTACCTGGCTCTAAGTCGAATCCAGGAAGATTTCGGCCCGTAAGGTACGGCGGCCTAGTGTATTTCTCGCGGCGGAATCGAAATACGTGATTAGGTGGCGTGAATCATTTAAATTAGGCGCGTCCCCGCGGCGATCGAACTGCACATGCTTCGTTCAGAAATTTCCCGCCGTGCATTACGCGAAATTACGTTGAAACGTCTTTTTTTTTTTAGTAGCATAATTAACGTACATTCCTATTCACGGACGACTTACGCAAAAAAAAAAAAAAATTGAAATTTAGACGCGGGAAAGACGGCCATACTTAACATGGCACATCTAACTATAGACTGGATAATAGCAGCTTTAACTATACGCCGGAAAAAGCCGACTAGCGACGACGTTAGAGAATGCGACGGCCGATCGTAACTTCGTGGATCGCCATAAAAAGCTAATTTGCATACCCGACGCGGAAAACGTCGCAAACTCCACCCAGCGGGTGCAAAAAGATTGCAGAAAAGATCCGAAGGCGTACGAAGACGTAAGCCTGTCGGATCGAAACCCGAAGCCGTCGTATCATGGTTTGAGGATTCACACTAATGATACAACGCAGGTAATTTGAAAGTACGCCGGCGTATCAGGAGATAGACCGGTGTAAGGGCTCTGTGGATCTGGCCCAATAACTTTTGTGCACTCAATATATGGTTATTGCGATTTTTATTACAAAAAATATGTAGAAGAATACGTATCAGCCTAAACTGATGAAGAAATTAGTTTTTTAAAAACATTTTTGGGGATTTTTATTTTATAGCAAAATGTAAAAAATATTGTTTGTTTTCAAAATTGTCGCCCTTTTTTTGTTTATAGTGCAAAAAATAAAAATTGCAGAGGAGATCAAATACCACCAAAAGAAAGCTCTATATTTTGGGAAAAAAAGGACGCCAATTTTGTTTCAGGAAAAGCGTTGCGTGACCGCACAATTGTCAGTTAGAGCGACGCAGTGCTGTATTGCAAAAAAGGGCAAGGTCAGGAAAATCTTCCGTTCTGTAAGTGGTTAACTTTCTGCAGGGACCTCTTCACATAATCTATTTTCTCTTAATGAAGGGATGAAACTGGAGCCAGGGGAAGTCTTGGAATCCTCAAAACAAGCAAAAACAAAACCTTCAGAAAATCAGGAAGAGAAGAACCCCTTGGACATTCTGCATCCTTGCCTGGACCCATACTGCTCAGCAATTTTCGGAAACACATAGGGGCAGATTCACAGAGCGATTACGCCTGTCTAACTGGTGTTAGACAGGAGTAATTTCAAATTCCGCGCGCCGTATCACTAGTTTGAATCCTCAAACCATGATACAGCGGCTTCGGTCTTCGATCCGAGAGGCTTACGTCTTCGTAAGCCTTCGGATCTACGCTGCGATATTTTTGCGGCCGCTGGGAGGAGTCCGCGTCGTTTTCACCATCGGGGTATGCAAATTAGTTTTTACGGCGATCCACGAAGGTACGATCGTCCTTCGCAATCGCCTACGTATTTTTTTTGCTACGTAATGTTAGACCAGCTATTTGCTGGTCTAACAGTGCGTAACCCATGTTAATTATGGCCGTCGTTCCCGCGTCGAATTTTTTTTTTTTTTTTTTTTACGTAACTCGTTCGGGAATAGGAATGTCCGTAAACGACACTACTACGACGTAACAACGTGATTTCGCGCAATGCACGGCAGGAAATTTTGGAACGGAGCATGCACAGTTCGATCGCTGCGGGAACACGCCTAATTTAAATGCTTCACGCCCCCTACTCGCGTATATGGATTGCGCCGGGAGAAATACACTACGCCGCCGGCGTTTCCTGGACAAAATCTACCGGGATACCATGTAGAGCCAGGTAAAATACGGCGGCGTAGTGTATTTCAGATACTCTGCGGCAATGTAATTCTACCTGAATCTGCCCCATATCTTGCAGAAGCAGTTGCCTGGCATAGACCATTGTCCTACTGATGTGGTTGCTTTGTTTTTCATATATCCTTTTACAATTGTCTGAATTACACAAATTCTATCACTAGGTGGCACTAGGCAACAAGTCAACTTTACAGACAAACATCTTGTTTATGTTTCCTCTGTTATTTATTACTTCAGCGACTTGGAGCAACTTACAACGCAACTTAGGCTGCATTCACACCTAGGCGTAGGCAATTTTCCCGCGTTTTTACCGTGATTTGCAGCGACAAATTGCAGCGTTTTCCCCCTCAATTTGGCGCGACAAAACGCAGCGTTTTTCCCCGCGGTTTTGTACAGGTCATTGGCATCAATGTAAAACGCCCAAGGGTCCGGGACTTGTTTGAAATTAAGCGTTTGACGTTCTTTCGGCGTACGGCATTTGGCGTTGGAGATGTGAACCATCTCCATAGAAAATAATGTTATTTTTCCCCTCCAGCGTCTTTGAGCTTCGCGCTTCAGGCGACAAAACGCTCAGGTGTGAATGCAGCCTTAAAGTTGCCTCCAGGACATGCGACAGTCCTGGAGGCAATAATCAGCTCTGTGGGAGGGAGGGGGTTTTCCTGGGTAAACTATTTTATTTTCCTTTAAAGTTGCTTTAGTTAAGCTGGAGATCTGACTTTGGAGGCAACTCCCATTGAAATCAATGGGTACAAGTTGCCTAGAAGTCGCCTTGAAGTATGTACAGGAACCTTTTCTTAAGTCGGAGCGACTTCACTCGTGTACATTAAAGGAGTTGTAAAGGAAAAAAATGTTTTGCCTAAAATGAATGTCTGCAAGGCAGACAGACAGAATAGTGTAATGATTCTGTTAAAAAACGAGTAAATACCTATTAAATTCCTTCATCTATATCACCTCCGGCGTTCTAGTTTCTGTTCTCTCATTCACTTCCTGGTTTGCGGCGCTCGTTCATGTAAGAACTACATTTCCCAGTATGCTTTGCAGCACGCCCAGTAATTCACACCTCCTTTAAGTCTCTAACATGTAGAGAGCGTCCTGCCGCACAGATGTAGTTCCCAGGAGGGGGCGGGGCACGTCACTGACCACCGCAGTAAAGCCTCCCTTCATGGTGGTCAGTAATAATCAGACAAGCAGGAAGTGAACAGAACAGAGAAGAAATAGAGCAATTTCTGAGTAAAAACGAACAATGAGGAAGTGAAAAGAGGAATGTCTGCAGGTAAAAGATGCTTATTATGAAAAAAATAAAAATTCCTTTACAACCCCTTTAAGACAGCTCCATTCACTTCAATTGAATTTCTCATGGGACAACGCAAGTTGAATCCCAAGTTGTGGTAGTGTGAACCTGCACTTAGGGTGTTGGATGGGAAGGCAGAGTTAGGAAAATGTATTTTTATTTTTTTATGTTATTGTACTGTTTTCTTTATTTATTGTAAGCAGCAAGAAAGTATTTAACCACTTAACCTTGGGACCATATTGCTGCCCAAAGACGAGAGCACTTTTTGCAATTCGGCACTGCGTCGCTTTAACTGACAATTGCGCCGTCGTGCGACGTGGCTCCCAAACAAAATTGGCGTCCTTTTTTTCACACAAATAGAGCTTTCTTTTGGTGGTATTTCATCACCTCTGCGGTTTTTAGTTTTTGCGCTATAAACAAAAATAGAGCGACAATTTTGAAAAAAAATAATAGTTTTTACTTTTTGCTATAACAATTATCCCCCAAAAATATATAAAAATTTTCCTCAGTTTAGGCCAATACGTATTTTTCTACATATTTTTCGTAAAAAAAAATCGCAATATGCGTTTAATGATTGGTTTGCGCAAAGTTATAGCGTTTACAAAATAGGGAGTCGTTTTATGGCATTTTTATTAATATATTTTTTTACTAGTAATGGCGGCGATCAGTGTTTTTTTTCGGCACTGCGACATTATGGTGAACACTTCGGACACATTTTTGGGACCATTGGCATCAGTGCTATAAAAATGCATTGGATTACTATAAAAATGCCACTGGCAGGGAAGGGGTTAAGTGTGTTCCTGGGTGTGTTCTAACTGTATGGGGGGGGTGGACTCACTAGGGAAAATCACTGATCTTCTGTTCATACATTGTATGAACAGAAGATCAGCATTTCTCTCTGTGACAGGAACGGGAGCTGTGTGTTTACACACACAGCTCCCGGTCCTCGATTTGTACCGAGCAATCGCGGGTGCCCAGCGACAATCATGCCCGCCGGGCACGCGCACGGGACTTGGGGGTGAGCGCGTGTGCGCGCCGCTTTAAAAGCCGACATAGAGCTATGGGCTCTCACGCAGGGGAGCTGACCTGCCGTCTTAGAACTGCGGCGGCTGGTCGGCAACCAGTTAAAAGAGCTGTTGAAATTAATCTGGTGTCAAATTAAAGTGAAAAAAATACTCAGTGAAGGGTGCACTTGGAGAAAAGCAAATAAATATGAATGCAAATCAAATGGTAAAAACAGGTATAAAAGTGTGTCATGTGTTCATCTGGTAAAAAATACACACATTCAAATATACACAATAATGGGTAATAGAGATAATGGGCCAGATTCAGAGAGCCGTAACTCCTGTGTAACTGGAGTACTTTCGAATTACGCGCGTTTTTTAGCTAGTCTGAAACCTCAAACCATGAAAAGACGGCTGCGGGCTTCAATCCGACTGGATTACGTGTTCGTACGCCTTCGGATCTACGCTGCAATAAAATTGCGGCCACTGGGTGGACTTCCCGTCGTTTTCTGCGTCGGGGTATGCTAATGAGCTTTTGCCGGCGATCCCCGAAATTACGATCTTCAATCGCAATCTCTTACGGCATCTTTAGTCATTTTTTTTTGCGTAACACTATACCAGCTTTTTGCTGGTCTAATATTAGACAGCCCATGTTAAGTATGGCCGTCGTTCCTGCGTCGAATTTCAACGTTTTCCGACGTCTTTTATTATTTTTTGCGTAAGTCGTCCGGGAATAGGAATGTCCGTAAACGACGCTACTCAAACAAAAAATGACGTAACGATTTGATTTTGCGCAATGCACGGCGGGAAATTTCTGAACGGAGCATGCGCAGTTCGATCGCCGCGGGGACGCGCCTAATTTAAATGCTTCACGCCCCCTAATTGCGTATTTCGATTACGCGGCGAGAAATAGACTACGCCGCCGTATCGTACGGGCAAAAATCTACCAGAATTCGATGTAGAGCCTGGTAAAATACGGCAGCGTAGAGTATTTCGATTACGCTGCGCAAATTTACGTGTACCTGAATCTAGCCCAATGACCATAAGGTGCAAAAGTGACTGTTTAATACAGTAATCAAAATGATAGTGCTGGTGGCCACTTTCTGGAATAGAGTGCGAATGGTTGTGCGGTGGTTGCCTGACTTGTGCAACGTAATGTATGGGTGTCCCCTTACCTTACCGCTGTAAGGAGACATACTGGTTCCTAAGACAGATACACCCACGTGGGAGAATAAAGTGCAAATAAAAATATACTATCAAAAGGTAGGCATGGTGCTGATCATGTGTTGCAACTCCTGCGTTGAGGGTTTATCGGTGAGATACTCTATCTACAATATAGTGACCATGTGTCAGATACTATTCTGAAGTGTAAATATAATTCTAATATCAAATTAAGTATATATATAAAAAAATATAAAAACAGCTCTCTGCCTAGGAAACACAGACAACACTGGTCTGTGAGAGCAAAACATGGGTTATACGGAGCAAGAGCTAAAAAAGAAAGAAAAAACTCATGCCGCAAGCACGGATCTGGAAATTGCTGCACAGTAGCATAAACTAAAATAGGTAGGAAAAAAATATTACAGTAGCCGATATGTGACTAATGTAATATGTACTAGTTATTTAACCCATCCCATACTTCTCCTTTAATGAAATTGGAATTTCTGAAATTTTGAAAATTTAGAAATTCGGAATTAACAAATTTGTCAAAATTTGTTAAAAAAACTAATTTGAAACTAAACGAATTGCACATGTCTACTACCCAGACTAAACTGTGTCCTCAGGAATGCTTTGTGTCATGGTCAATAGCTGTTAGGGGACCCACTGTCAAGGAGCTCTAGTGATCAGCATCCATCCACCCCAAAAAAGAATTGCCGGCAAAAGAATTTGTGGGAAAAAAAGGTGTGGGGTCTTCCCTCAGGTCCATACCATGCACCTTGGGTCTGGTATGGATTTGAAGGGGACACCCCCATGCCAAAGCACCCTCCCCCTTATGTTGATGGGGACAAGGGCCACTTCCCCACAACCATGGCGAATGGTTGTGGGGGTCTGTGGGCGGGGGGCTTATCAAAATTCGGAAGCCCCCAGATCCTGGCTCCCCCTCATGTGAATGAGTATGGGTTACATTGTCCCCCTACCCATTCTCTAAAAATAGTAGTGTAGTGTGACAAAAAAAAAAAACAGTTTTTGACAAGTTCTTTATTAAAAATGTCTTCTTCTTCCCTGTGTCTTCTTCTTTCTACAGTGTTCTTCTTCCACCACCGCTCCCGCCGCCGACCTTCTCCAACACTGTGATGGATAGAAGATGTCATTCAGAGACCCCGCACCCTTGTGATGTCACCTTCCAGGGCATGATGGGTGTCTAATGTCACAAGGCGACGGGGTCTCCGGATGATGCCATCTGATGACCAGAGCCCATAGTTATATATGAAATGTGTGGCATCAAAGTGGATAGATCGAGAAAGAAGACCAGAGAAAGAAGATTGGTAAAAGAAGACAGGAGGAAGAACAGATAGAGAAAGAAGACAAGAGAAAGAAGAAGATTCGAGAAAGAAGATGACCAGAGGAAGAAGTGGGAGAAGCAGAAGACGGAGGAAGAAGCGAGGGGAAGAAGACCTTTTTGAATAAAACTATTTAACAATGTACTCCATACTCATTCACATGGGGGGGCAGGATCTGGGGGCCCCTTGTTAAAGAGGGCACCTGGATTATGATAAGCCTCCCACCCCCAGACCTCTACAATCACCGGCCAGGATTGTGGGGAAGAGGCCCTTGTCCCCATCAACATTGGATTTGTGGCGGTATTTGGCCTCTAGTGGTGCGGTTTTACCCCCTGCTAGCACATTGCCGACGGTATAGCCGCGGTGTTCCATTGCTTTCAATGGGCAGGAGCGATGAAGGAGCGGCTCCTTCACCGCTCCAAAGATGCGGCCAGCAGGACCTTTGAAACGGTCCTTCTAGCGCACCACTCCAGCGTGAAAGCCCTCTGTTTCAGGTCTGTTTGCAGGCGCTATTTTTAGTGCAATGGCGCCTGCAAACTGCCCAGTGTGAAAGGGTCCTAGACCCCTTTCACACTGAAGGCGCATTGCAGGCAGGCGCTATAGCGCTAAAAATAGTGCCTGCAATCCGCCCTTAACCACTTAAGACCTGGACCAATATGCTGGTTAAGGACCTTTTCCCTTTTTGCGATTCGGCACTGCGTCGCTTTAAGTGACAATTGTGTGACGTGGCTCCCAAACAAAATTTGCATTTTTTTTCCCCCACAAATAGAGCTTTCTTTTGGTGATATTTGATCACCTCTACAGTTTTTATTTTTTGCACTATAAACAAAAATAGAGCGACAATTTTGAAAACAATTCAATATTTTTAACTTTTTGCTATAATAAATATCCCCCAAAATATATATAAAAACATTTTTTTTCCCCTCAGTTTAGGCCGATACGTATTCCGGCGCGTGCAACCTCACGGCTGGGCTTAAAGAGACACGTACAGGGACGTGATTGTGCCCACCTGTGCCATTCTGCCAACGTATATCGGCGTGAAGGGGTCCTTAAGTGGTTAAAAAGCTGCTCCAATGTCTCCAGTGTGAAAGCCCAATGGCTTTCACACTGGAGAGGTCCTGCTAGCCGCATGTTTGGAGTGGTGAAGGAGTGGTGTGTTTACCGCTCCTGCTCATTGAAATCAATGAGACAGCGCAGCTATACAGCAGCGCATTGCGGGCAGTTTTAACCCTTTCTCTGCCACTAGCAGGTTCGGTTTTACCGAATATATGTAGCAGTGTAAATTCTGGCCAAAATATGTGAAGAAAAATTACTAATTTGCTAAATTTTATAACAGAAACTAAGAAAAATATTTTTTGTTTACAAATTTGAGGGTCTTTTTTCATTTATAGCGCAAAAAAAAAAAACAGTGGTGATTGAATACCACCAAAAGAAAGCTCTATTTGTGTGGAAAAAGGGACACCCATTTAATTTGGGTACAGTGTTGCATAACTGAGTAATTGTCATTCAAAAAGTGAGAGCACTGAAAGCTGAAAATTGGTCTGGTTAGGAAGGGGGTTCAAGTGTCCAGTGGTTAAACATCAATACTTGAAAGCAACTTTTTAATAAGGTACTAACCATTCACAGGTTAACCTATGAGCCGAGAGGGCAACCCATCAAGTTTGAAATAGTCTTGGGGTGAATGCTTTTCTTGTCCAAAATTTTGCAAACACCAGGGGCCAGATTCCTGTAGAATTGCCGCTGGCGTAGCGTAAGCCATTTACACTACGCCGCCGCAATTTAACAGAGCAAGTGCCGTATTCCCGAAGCACTTGCTCCGTAAATGGCGGCGTAGTGTAAATGGCTCTGCGTATCCCCGCGTAATTCAAAGTGGGCGGCTTGTATTTAAATTAAGCGTGCCACCGCATCGATCGAACTGCGCATGCGCCGGCCTCAAAAATAGCCCAGTGCGCATGCTCCAGCTCACGTCAGAAAAAGTGAATGAAACCGACGTGAGCGTCGTTTACGTAAATCCCTATTCGCGAACGACTTAGTAAAACAACGTAACCGATGGAAAAAGACGACGCTGACCCGACGCCATACTTAACATGGCATATGACGGAACTTCGTAAGGTTACCCCTCATATAGCAGGGGTAGCCTTACGCGTACGGAAACGACGTAAACTACGACGGGGCGGCGTAAAAACGTTCGGGAATCGTCAGATTAGGCTCATTTGCATAGGCAAATGAGAAATCAGCGTACAGGCCACCTAGCGGCCAGCGATGTCATTACATCTCCGATCCGATGGTGTAATTGTTTTTACATCTGTCAGATCTTTACTGTATCTATGCGTAAGTGATTCTAGGAATCAGACGCATAGATACCCAGTAAAAAAAAGAGAGATACGACAGTGTTTCCTACGAAACGCCGGCGTATCTCTTTTGAGAATCTGGCCCCAGATCTTTACTGGATGTTCTCACTTATGAGAAATTGATCCCAATATTTCTATGTGAGGCACTACCCCCGAAGGAGCTGCTGGTTTGTTTTGGGTGGCATGTTACCTCATGGCTCCTCCGCTGTCTAAGGGTGTATGTAGATGTAGCAGTAACGGAATGTCCACGACAGGTGTCTTTTTCTGTGCTCTTTATTATCCAGCTGGGTAAAAACAATAAAACTTGGTGGTGATAGAAGAGTTGAAGAGAGAAATAGGAGATTCAGGCACAGCAATAGGTAAACAGTCCTGCTTCCAACAACACTTAGTCTTCTTTGCCACTCCAGCCAGAGTGGGCACAGTGCACCCGGACAGGCCTCTCTTACCGACCTCGCAGCCAGAGTATCACTCGGAACGTAGTGGAAAAGTCTCTGCTACAGACCTGCCTTAGGATTGAGGTAGCGGAGGTAATCCTCCTTAATAGACTTTGGCTTGGATCTCCTTCAGGTAGTTTGCAGGTTACCGACTGACAGGTGACCAACGTCCATCCTTTCAGTAATCTGTTCCCTTGATCCCCGTGGATTGTGAAGACCGTATTGGATTGCCAGCCTCTCTTGGCTCTCCTCAGATGGACTCCCCAACGAACATCTTCCTTTTACTGGGAACATGCTTGGGATCTTCTTAAGATTGGGGACCCAGTCAATCACTGGGGCCCTGCCACAGTTTTAAATGTTCCGGACCAACATGGTTATGGAACCAGGAACACTGCGTGGCACGTGCACCCTGGCCTGATGCAATCACCCTAAAGGTGGGTGCCGCACTTGAAGAAGAAGGACCCAGCCCAATGGTGTCTGTTCCATAAATACCCTCCCCCAGCATGGACAGCGAGGACAAACCCTCCTGATAGGTTGTTGGGGAAAAGCACCCAAACCTCGACTGCACTGCTGCCACCTATTATCCCGGGGGGGAACAGCACCCCAGGAACAACAGAATAAGCCCACAGCACAGCCAAGCTGAGACAGAGACCCAATTTGAACAGATTAACTGGATCAGAGCCAACTAACTCTCTGGCCCCCCTCTAAATTTAACAAAGCACCGGTACTTGGAAGTAACCAGGCGCTACACACTCCCCCCACTTGAATAGGCACTGTCCTCAGTGTCCCAACAAACTGGTGTTCAAGCTTGAACACCTGACCTGAATCTGCTTTAACAGTATAGGGAGAAACAGAAAAGATAGAAAATTAAAAAAAATATAAAACATTACTTTGTACAATTATTCACAGTGATGCATTATGACATTACACATTCCTGACTATCTATCCTGCCCCATTCTCCAACAGTTTTGATAGATGATCAATAACCTGAAAAATAAAAATGGAAAAACATACACAAAATATACATTAATATATATATATATATATATATATATATATATATATATATATATATATTTAAAGTCACTGAGGGTGAAATTGAAGTTGCACCTTCCCCAGTAAAGGCGAAGCCTCCTTTCCTCCCAAAGAGACACATCCAATATAAGTGCAATGGTTTCTCAAACTGCAAGGGCTTAGGAGAAAATATACACAAGTTATTTTTTCTGCAGTGGTAGAAGTTGCAGAACGCTGCCCCTAGTGGTCAGTGCGCTGGTACTACCAACATAAGGCAGTCCATGCTCAAATTAGAGCAATTAGAGAGGTAAAAAAATGTTTCTTTTTCCGTTTTGTGACAAAACTGGCGGGACCCTAATCTTACTAACTTATCAATATATCCCCCCAAAGTTCTGCACATACAGCCAAATGTGGATCCGGGAAGAAAATTAAAACAAAACTGAAAAGGGGTGATCGCTCCCGTCCATGACTTCTTCAAATAGCAGAAGGTAGGTACTAGTTCTACAGGAAAAATCTTGCATCCAGCAAAGTGATGATGTCCCCGTCATTCATTGTGGTTATTGAATAAACTCGATCCACTTTTCTGGGACTTTTGATGACCACTCTGTCACTGTAAATGTACCGACCAGGGCTCCATTCCTTTAGGCAATCGTCAAACCGGTGGCCGGTACAGATGAAAGCATACTCAGTGCCGCGATCGGTCTTTGTTACTTCCAGATATTCCCAAATTGCATCCTTGCACCTGTAAGGTTACGCCAATCTGGGGTTACGTTTGTGGATCGAAACTACGGAGGCTTCTCAGGCTTGAACCCAGGTTTCACTCTCTTTTATGCAGGGAGTTTGGGTTCTGACATCACAGCCTCAGATAAGTAGTTGGCGCATATTCCTTCATAGTCACCAGCTAGCTAGGCATAACTAAATACTATAAGTTGGGGATAAGATGGGACTAAGCAGAGCCAAAGCAGAGGGACCAGGACAATGCTTTAGGTATGGGTACAACACCTTGTAGAGATCCTAGTAGAGAGAGTATATTCCTGAGATGCAGTCCCAATGGTTTGGATCAACACTTGTTAACATGAGAGGTTATGGCAGTGTTAAGGGAGCACACAGACACCTGTGTAATGCTGATCAGGCATGAGAGGTTATGGCTACAGTGGTGACTGACAATAGCTGAACAGGCTGAGAGGTTATGGCATCCGTATTAGCGAGCTGACATGATTGGCTCCTAGTAATACATGGTGAGAGGCAGAGAGCAGAGTACTTGCGGTTAGGAGCGGATTGCCATGGATGCTGGTGGTCCCAGAGGGATGGCACAGAGAACTGCAGGGTCTGTTGGTCCAGTGTGGAGTTCCAGGGCTGGCTCAGGATGGTGGGGTGGCTGCAGATCCCCAGATGACAGCAGGTGTCCCTGCGCAATAGAGCAACGCCATGCTGTCAGAGCTGGGGATTTAAATAGAGTGCACTGGAGCGCAGGTGAGGCGGCCCTAGGCTGCGCACTTCCGCGTTCCAGCGTGGAACGCACGGGCATGCAGGAAGTGACGCCCAATGTAAACAGAACGGAGCGCAGCTGCTAGGGACGAAGCAGCTGTGCCCGTTCTAGTAAGAAGTAACGCCAGTGGCGTTACAGCACCACTCCTCTCTCATTTCCTCAATTGGTGTCATGAGAGCTGGGGGCACATAGGGGAATTCCCACCCGTAGTCCTGGGCCACTATCTTCATTACTATGCGCTGAAGGCGAGCCAGTTTCGGTATAATACAGGGTGTCCAAGTTCTGACATAACCATGGTGTCAGGTGCTCTTTTCGCAACAGGCAATGCAGCTGGTATGGGAGCAGGAGCAGTCTCTCTAGTAACACTGGCGCTTGGCACCCCAACTGCGGGACATCCGTCGGTGGCGTGGTATCCCTGGAGTGTCTCTTATGCTTACAGGGTTTGGAAGCACAGGAGTTTCTGCCCCACTGTGACTCGGGCAGATCCAGCTCAAACCACTGATCATCCCCCACATTGGAGGAAGAGTCAATCTCAGAGGTGTGGTACTCCTCAGCAGGCAAACAGACACGTTCTTTAACAAGTATAATAACCTTGTCCTTGGGCTTGGATTTGTCTTGACCAGGGGCAATGCTCTCCCTGGAACTTTTATCATGTCCAAACATCAGCAGGCCTTGTCCACAGCCGTGGGAGACCTTGACGGTGCCCATTTTCCCAGAAGTGATCCAAGCGTGGACCACCACTATACATACTGTTTCGGTAGCAGCATCCACCTTCACAGCATTTTTTTTCCCTTTATTACCCCACTATCGGAGCAGCAGTCGATGACATGGTGATCGCAGTGGAGGACGAAACAGTCACAACATCAGTATCAGAAATAGCAATGGCAGTAGAAGCCGGTGTAGGCCATGGGACCTCTTCTTCTGCAGACACCGATCTGACGACCCAATCCACTCAATATTCACAGGGAGACCCGTGGGTTGCTCCACATGGAACAAATATTCCTAGCACTTCTTGCACCAAGCAAAGGGCAAGATCCGGACAGCTAGCTCTGCACATTGGGAGCAGGACAGTCCAAGGCCCTCAGCGCCACCACTGGAAAATAGTACAAACCTTCCCTGGGTCCTCATTCGAATCGTGGTATCGGTCAGGGGGACTCCGGTGACAGCAGGTATCGGAGGTCTTAATCTCTCAAACGGCATCGTGGGCACAGAGATGCTTGCACGACACTCTGTTCTTTGGCGCCAAACTCGCCCTACATCTCACGCAGGGGTGGGTAACTCCTCCCACTTTGAGTTATTTTTCTTGCAGGTTGCAGACACAGGTCACTCCGCTGTACATGCGCCCGAACTTTAACTACCTGACGTTAACTCTCTCTCACCAGCACAGTCCAACACCACGACAATTCCTTGCTTCAATGGCTGAATAAAACTTCTAAATTTGGTTGTTTGAGGTAACAGTCTATCCCGGACGAGCCTCCATGTGTAGCACTATCCCCGAAGGAGCTGCTAGTTTGTTTTGGGTGGCATGTAACCTCATGGCTCCTCCGCCGTCTAAGGGTGTATGGTGAATGTAGCAGTAACGAAATGTCCACGACAGGTGTCTTTTTCCGTGCTCTTTATTACCCAGCTGGGTAAAAACAATAAAACTTGGTGGTGATAGAAGTGTTGAAGTAGAAGGAGAAATAGCAGATTCAGGCGCTAGCAATAGGGAAACAGTCTTGCTTGCAACAAAACTTAGTCTTCAGCTGGAGTGGGCACAGCACACCCAGACAGGCCTCTCTCACTGTCACGTACCTGGTGGAATGGTCTGGTATGCAGAGGGAGGCCTCCCTTACACCTCTGACTCGAGGCCCCCCGATAGGAAAGACAGGAGGCGCAGGAGTGCAGAGTCGCACAATAGCCTGGCAAACTTGCTGGTAGACGAGCTGGACCGGAACCAGGAACAAACAGGCTCAATTCCGCAGACTGGAACCAGGACAGACAGGAATCGTTCAGCAGACTGGACTGGAACTAGGAAAAGACTGGAACCGTTCAGCAGACTGGACTGGAACTAGGAACAGACTGGAACCGTTCATTAGACTGGACTGGAACTAGGAACAGACTGGAACAGTTCAGCAGACAAGACTGGAGCTAGGAACAGACTGGAACAGTTCAGCAGACAGGACTGGAGCTAGGAACAGACTGGAACAGTTCAGCAGACAGGACTGGAGCTAGGAACAGACTGGAACAGTTCAGCAGACAGGACTGGAGCTAGGAACAGACTGGAACAGTTCAGCAGACAGGACTGGAGCTAGGAACAGACTGGAACAGTTCAGCAGACTGGACCGGAACTAGGAACAGACTGGAAGCATTCAGCAGACTGGACTGGAACTAGGAACAGACTGGAACCGTTCAGCTGGACTGGAACTAGGAGCTCAGGCAGGTGCAGGCAGATGGACTGGAGCAGTAGACTCACAAGTCCAAAGCAGGTGAACACTGGAGCAAGGTCAGATACAAGCAGGATCGGTAACTGGCTCGCCGCAGGGTAGCAGAAGGAGTAGGCAGGAACATCGTCTCAGATACAGGCAGGTTCGGCAAGAGGCTGGCAGCAAGGTGGCAGGAGGAACAGGCAGGGACGTAGTCAATACAGGCCAAGGTCAGATGCAGGCAGATAAACAGGGTATTCAGAGCAAGCCGGGTAGGGTCAGCTGGAGCAGAGTGCAGGTAAACAACAATCAGAGGTCTCAGGTAACACTGTAGACCAGACAGCACCGATTCAAGGAAGTAAGGCAGTTTAAATAGCCTATTGGGGTGATTGGGGTGATAGCTTGATTTCTGGCGTGCCCTTCCTGACACTCACCGACCCGGCAGCCAGAGTATTGTTGGAGATGCAACAAACCTACAGCTTAGCCTATTGTATATCAGATGCAGTTTAGAAAAAGCACACAAGATGTCGCTAATGCTCAATGATATGCTATGCTATGTATTCTCTATGATATGTTGTATTTCCTGTGATGCACTTGTTGGTTTCTTTTTCCTGCCTGTGTTGTTCTTGTTCTTACCATGATGAGGAGAAATCTTTGCCTCTAGTTCGTTATGATCCAATAAAGAAGCCAGTTCCTGATTACTACACAATGTCTGATCTGAACTAGACTCCGCTGCACCTATCAATCGTACTCCGCAACAAGTATCACTCGGAACTTAGAGCAAAAGTCTCTGCCACAGACCCTCCTTAGGATTGAGGTAGCGGAGGTAATCCTCCTTAATAGACTTTGGCCTGGATCTCCTTCAGGTAGTTTGCAGGTTATCGACTGATAGGTGACCAACGCCCATCTTTTCAGTATTCGGTTCCCTTTATCCCCGATGGATTGTTGAGACCCTATTGTATTGCCAGCCTCTCTTGGCTCTCCTAAGATGGACTCCCCATCGAACAGCTTCCTCTCACTGGGAACACGCTTGGGATCTTCTCAAGTTTGGGGACCCAGTCGATCACTGGGGCCCTGCCACAACTTTAAATGTTCCGGAACAACATGGTCCCGGAACCAGGAACACCACATGGCACGTGCACCCCGGCCTGGAAGGCCATTTCGCCGGGGCCCTGTGATGCAGTCACCCTAAAGGTGGGTGCCATACTCGAAGAAGAAGGACCCAGCCCTATGGTGTCTGTCCCATAAATACCCTCCCCCAGCATGCACAGGGCAAACCCTCCTGATAGGCTGCTGGGGAAAAGCACCCAAACCTCGACTCCACTGCTGCCACCTATTGTCCTGGGGCCAAGCTGAGACAGAGACCCAATTTGAACAGATTAACTGGATCAGAGCCAATTAACTCTCTGATCCCCCTCTAAATTTAATAAAGCACCGGTACTTGGAAGTAAATAGGTGCTACATATGCACACTACTCCCATATTCCCTTCTGGGAAACTGAAATAAAACATTAAACTGACAAGGATAAGCTAATGTGAGCCCTCTATATTAATAGGTATTTGACAAACTAAACCCCTTTTTTATTTTTTTTGTGAATTGTTAGACAGGATAATTCAGTTTGTTGCAGGCTGAGTATGTTTTAAAGCTGTGCTGTTTATTGTTTTTTAATTTTTGGTATTAACTTTATAATATTAGTACAATGCTTTAACCACTTCCTGCCCATCTTATAGTTAAGTAACGGCTGGACAGGTGCTTTACCATTCTGAGTGGAATTCATGACATCCTGTCAGGAAGCGCCGATCTGGCAGCCACCGGGCCTTGCAGTGGCACGATCTGTCACTGGACTCGACCAACCACAGCAGGTCACGTGACAATAAATGGTTTCCTTTCATGTCATCTATTGTGTACAATTGTGGTGCTAACTGTGATTGGTCAATTTGATCACATGGTATAGACAGGGTCAATCACAGTCCATTTGTACCATGTGATTAGCTTTTACCAATCACAGCTAATCACAATAAAACAAACTAAATAATTCTGTTTCATTCAGAAAACTGCTTGCTTATAGCAATATAATTCACTGCTATAAGCAAACACAATGTATACCAAAAAAAAAAAATCATGATCACTTCACCAGAGTATTAAAATGTTACTAAGGTAAAATTATATTCCTCTGGCAGTGTGATAAAAAAAAAAAAAAATACAAAAAAGAAAAACAAAATATGCATGCCGGCGGGACCTTACTATCTGCCACTCGCAAGGGCTGTTACACTTCCCTTTATTAACCTGGGATTCTACAACCATCCACTGGGAGTTGTGATAGTTCCCTTCACGGGACATCTACATGCCGACGGACTGATGTTAACCCCTCCTCATCTGGATTCAGCAGTGGTATCGTTGTACACATTTTTATATCAGTATCCTACTTAGCTACATGTTTTTATGACTGCTTTTGCTCCCGTTTGGTATTACTCGCACCATTTTTACAGTTTATGTAGCTACATCGATTTTATCTCCAGTGGAATATTTATTTTGTTACTATAAAAGTTTTAATGCTATTCCCATCGAGCGCTGCCTTTGTGCGTTTTTTGTATCCTGCTATTCATTTTTCCAGTGGTTGGGAGCTGCACTGGGAATCAGGCTGCAAGGAGATCAGCTAAAAGTAGTTGGATCTGTATGTGCGTTATAATTAATCAAAATTAGTCAATTAATCAATACAAAAAAAACGAAAATCAGGGCAAAATCGTGGGTGCGCGGTATACGCCGATAGCCGCTTTCCCGCGTCTATTTCGAATACTGCGCCGGCATATACCGAGCAGCCCCCAGATCCTCCTCTTCGCCTGGCTCCCTTCCATCGAGCGCAGTACACTCGGGTATAGTCGGGCAGACTCGGCTCCTCTCGCGCTGACGTCCTGGACGTACAGGACGTGAGCGCGAAAGGAGCCGAGCCTGCCCGACTATTCACGAGTGTACTGCGCCTGCATATACCGAGCGCAGTACACTCGTGTATAGTCGGGCAGGCTTGGCTCCTTTTGCGCTCACGTCCTGTACGTCCAGGACGTCAGCGCGGGTGGAGCCGAGTCTGCCCGACTATACCCGAGTGTACTGCGCTCGGTATATGCCGGCGCAGGATTCGAAATTGGCGCGGGAAAGCGAGGAAGACGCGGCAGAAGGACGAGGAGGACGCCGCAGAAGGCCGCAGAAGGACGAAGAGGACACCCGAAGCCGCAGACGGACGCCGGACCCGACGAGGAGGACATCCGAAGCCGCCGATGGATGCAGCGCAAGAGGCCAAAACTGTAAGTACAAAAAACTATTTTTCCACAGGAATGGGGGCAACTTTAGGGGTGCGCGCTATACGCGGGAGCGCGCTATACCCCGATAAATACGGTAATCGAACACCAACATTTTAATCAGTAACAGCCCCAATATATATATATATTTTTAAAGTCATAACTATTTTTATTTTGTACTGTCAGCAGTCAGTGTCCCCCTGATCATCGCCACACCAGTTATATGATGAACTGTACTGGTGACAGTATGTAAAAAAAAATTACAACTTCAAAAAACCCTCCATGCTATTAAAAAACGAAATACCTTGGACTGTCTACAGGATAATTTGGGGGGGGGTTTGTACTGTCCTGCCATTTTAGGGTCTCAAGAAATGAGATTGGCCTTTAGTACATCAGAATTTATACATTTTCATATATACTGTATATATATATATATATATATTTTTATATATATATATATATATATCTACAGTTGCAATAAAAAGTATGTGAACCCTTTTAGAATGATATGGATTTCTGCACAAATTGATCTTAAAATGTGATCTGATCTTCATCCAAGTTACAACAATAGACCATCACAGTCTGCTTAAACTAATAACACACAAAGAATTAAATGTTACCATGTTTTTATTGAACACACCATGTAAACATTCACAGTGCAGGTGGAACAAGTATGTGAACCCTTGGATTTAATAACTGGTTGAACCTCCTTTGGCAGCAATAACTTCAACCAAACGTTTCCTGTAGTTGCAGATCACACATGCACAACGGTCAGGAGTCATTCTTGAACATTCATCTTTACAGAACTGTTTCAGTTCAGCAATATTCTTGGGATGTCTGGTGTGAATCGCTTTCTTGAGGTCATGCCACAGCATCTCAATCGGGTTTAGGTCAGGACTCTGACTGGGCCACTCCAGAAGGCATATTTTCTTCTGTTGTTGATTTACTTCTATGCTTTGGGTCGTTGTGCAACACCCATCTTCTGTTGAGCTTCAGCTGGTGGACAGATGGCCTTAAGTTCTCCTGCAAAATGTCTTGATAAACTTGGGAATTAATTTTTTCTTCATTGATAGCCCCAAATCATTATGCCCCCACCACCATACTTCACAGTTGGGGTGAGGTTTTGATGTTGGTGTGCTGTGCCTCTATATTTCTCCACACATAGTGTTGTGTGTTTCTTCCAAACAACTCAACTTTGGTTTCATCTGTCCACAGAATATTTTTCCAGTACTGCTGTGGAACATCCAGGTGCTCTTGTGAAAACAATAAACGTGCAGCAATGTTTTTTTTGGACAGCAGTGGCTTCCTCTGTGGTATCCTCCCGTGAAATCCATTCTTGTTTAGTGAGTCAGGGATGTTAGCATATGCCAGAGACTTTTGTATGTCTTTATCTGACACTAGGATTCTTCTTCACCTCATTGAGCAATCTGCGCTGTGCTCTTATAGTCATATTTACAGGACGGCCACTCCTAGGGAGAGTAGCAGCAGTGCTGAACTTTCTCCATTTATAGACAATTCCCATGAACTGATGAACAGCAAGGCTTTTGGGGTACTTTTATAACCCTTTACAGCTTTATGCAAGTCAACGATTCTTAATCGTAGGTCTTCTGAGAGCTCTTTTGTGCGAGGCATCATTCACATCAGGCAATGCTTCTTGTGAAAAGCAAACCCAGAACTGGTGTGTGTTTTTTATAGGGCAGGGCAGCTGTAACCAACACCTCCCATCTCATCTCATTGATTGGACTCCAGTTGGCTGACACCTTACCCCCATTAGCTTTAGGAGATGTCATTAGTCTAGGGTTCACATACTTTTTACACCTGCACTGTGAATGTTTACATGGTGTGTTCAATAAAAACATGGTAATATTTAATTCTGTGTGTGTTATTAGTTTAAGCAGACTGTGATTGTCTATTGTTGTGACTTAGATGAAGATCAAATCACATCTTATGACCAATTTGTACAGAAATCTATAACATTCCAAAGGGTTCACATACTTTTTATTGCAACTGTATATATACCAGGGGTAGGCAACCCCCGACACTGGTGGTTTTGCCAGCACTCGTCTCCCTCCCCATCAGCAGAGCAGTACAGGGAAGTGTCAGTGAGACAATAATGCATTCCAAATTCAGAATTCCCCACGCTGCACCTGCACTGAGGGGGAGGCACTGTGCCCCCAGACATTGTAAAAGATGGGAATGGAAACATTGTTTGGTTCTCTAACTTTGCTGTGCCTGCGATCGTCAGCTTTTGTGATGGTGAAGGTGATGGGTGCAGTTCTGCTGGGAGGGGGAGGTGGTGCCTGTTTCCAGGAGGAGGAGGAGGACTGTCATTGGCCACTGCTAAAGCCAATCACAGTCCTGCTAGCCTCACCCACCATCTGGAGGAAGATGACTCGATTGGTTGACACTAACAGTCTCAGAAAGAAGGGATTTCACTGGGAAATTTTATGAAGATGTATTTATTATGTATCGTCATAGTGTCTCCCAGCGTTAGTTCTTCCGCAACCTTCTCTAAAGAGCTGACTGGGGCAGACTGACATTGGTTGAGACCCGTCTGGTAGTGGAAAAACATCTTAAGGTTGGAGATGATGTTTGCAGAGTGGGAATATGTCCGCTGACAAAGGGCTCTCTGTGCATTAACACAGACGATTGTCAAGGAGGGGATATGTTCACTCTGCAAGAACATTAGTGGTTATAGGTGGATGTGCGCTCTTGTCCTTGCTATGTCTGATCAGCATGGTTGGGATTTGTAGCGCACGCCTCCAGATAGCCTCCCTTCCACAAGCAATAATAGTATAATCCGAAAATGCGCTGTTCTCTGGAATAGCGCAAAATAAGGATTCCTATCAGCGGTAATATGAGAGCTTATGAGCGTTTCATAGTCAGGGAGAACGTCCATGTTTTGTTTGTTAAAAACATGGATACATGCTTTCCCTGCCCGGACACGCCCATAAGACTTTAGCCATTATTATATTGTATGTATCTAAATAACCCTGTTCGAAGGGTTATCCTATATTGTCAGATCCTTATATGGTCACATCCTGTAAAGGTCATCTTCCTGGGTGGAGCTGACATGCTGTGACATCACTTCCTGTTAACTTATTTTTGTGATAGGGACATCACTTACTGCTGGGATTTTAATAAAAAGATTGAGGCAGACTGGGCTCTAGGCAGTCATGCTGGGATGCTGAGATGAGATGAACATAACAGTCTGTCTCATTACTTGAATGAATGGAAAATTGAAAAAATGGTGATTGGACTTTTAGCTTGAGATGCATTATATCATTAAGACAATATGTATGGCTGTGTACTCTGCATACAAACTATTTTTCCACCACAACTGTGATTGAGAAACCCACAATCAGGTGACAGTTTGTGGAATTATTATGGGAACTTTGTTGAAATTATTCCTGAACCTTTTCGTCACTTACTACTAAACCCCTCTGCACTCTGTGTCCCTTTAAGCCACAGCCAGTATTCAGCGCAATGAAAATCACACCCAACTGTTCATGTGGTGCAGATTTTTCTCCACTGCATGGGCCCAAATTATGATCCTGCACACAGGCACACTGCTTTCAGAAAATGCCCCTGACCCGAGCTTATCATTGCACATTCTTTTCAGATGCTTGTATGCAACATCACATAAGGAGCACGTGGGTTGGATGCGAGAGATGGATCAGCAGGATGAGTGTGCCAGGACAGGCAGATGTGTCTCATCTCTGCTTCCTTTCACCACTCTGCATATCATAGATGAGAAGAGGGTACAGCGGTGGAGAAGATGAGCAGGAGAGGTTCAGGAGGTGGGACAGATGAGCAGGAGGGTACAGTGGTTTGGGCAGATGTGCAGGAGGTACAGTGGTGGGAGGGATGCAAAGGGGGTTCCGCGGTGGGACAGATGAGCAGGGGGTTTCAGTGTTGGGCCAGATGAGAAGGGGGTTACAGTGGTGGAAAAGATGAGCAGGGGGGGTTCAGTGTTGGGGCAAAGGAGAAAGGAGGTACATTGAGGGACAGATGAGCAGGGGGCTACAGCGGTGGGTCAGATGTGCAAAAGAGAAAAGAGGTACATCGGTAGAACTCATGAGCAGGGGGTTACAGTGTTGGGGCAGAAGAGCAGAGGATACAGTGGTGGTACAGATGTGCAGGAGGTACAGCAGTGGGGCAGATGAGAAAGGGGGTTACAGTAGTGGGGAAGATGAGCAGATAAGTTAAGTGTTAGGACAGATGAGAAGATGGTTCAGTGGTGAGACAGAAGAGCATGGGGGTACAGCTGTGGATCAGATGTGCAGGGTGGTACAGATGAGAAAGTGGGAACATTGGTGGTGCAAATGAGCAGGGGGTTACAGTGGTGGGGCAGATGTTCAGGGGGTTACAGTGGTGGGGCAGATGAGAAGGGGGTACATTGGTGGGGCAGCTGTACAGGGGGTTACAGTGGTGGGGTAGATGAGTAGGGGGGGGGTTACATCAGTGGGGCCAATGTGTAAGGTAGTACAGTGGTGTGGCAGATGAACAAGGGGGGGGGGGGTACAGTGGTGAAACAGATTTGCAGGGGGGACAGTGATCTGAGGTTTGAAGGTGCAGGAATTGGGGCTGATCTGAGGTGTGAGAGTGCAGGATGTTAATTTCTCACTACTAAAGTAGTTTACAACATTTACTTTATAAACAATCCTTTTTGTGATTGTTTTCTTTGAATTTTATTTTTAGCACACCAGAAATAGTGACCAGTGCTGAAGCGGTTAAAAAAACAACACCTACTGCAGGGCTATTACTTGTACAGTAGATGTAGCCAGACATTTTTACATTTATCTGTGTGCTGGAAAGTATAAGTGCGTTCTGCAAATCCATTTCTTCTGAATGTTTTCACTTCCACTTTTGACACCATCATGATTCAGGTAAGCACGCTCCAAATCACCAGGGTTCATATGTTGTCTTTCAACAGAAAATCTAGAAGAAAAAATGACATGGCACTGTGTTGAAAGTTTGAAATTTTGTTATCAGAAACTGCATATATTTATACAGTATATTAAAATGCAGCCATATGGGAATAGAGATCAAAGTTGATGCAAAAGCAAATAAAAATAAAAACAATCCTTCACCCACCACCCTAGCTAAACTTGCTGTAAAGTAATTCATTTTTAAAGTGGTAGTAAAGTGGATTTGTTTATGTTTTGCCTAAAGGTACTGTGCACGATTAGGAGATATTTACTTGTGTAGCCTCTAGTGACTTCACGGATGCATGCGCTCTGAAGGAACAGCATACCTATGCCATTCCTTCAGAGCCCTGTGCCGTAAACAGTAACTTCCACGTGCATGCGCAGGTGAAGATAGAAGCTCTGTGAGTGGTAACAGTGTGCCGATGGAGGGCTTCTTTTAACCGGTTCCCGATCGGCCGTCGCAGTTATACGGCGGCAGGTCGGCTCGGCTGGGAGAGAGCACGTAGATATACGTCATCTCTCCCAGCAGCCAATAGGGGGGCGCACACGCGCCCCCCGCTCGTCTCTGATCCTGGCGCGCGTGCCCGGCGGGCTCGATTGCCGCCAGGCACCCGCGATCGCTCGTTACAGAGCGAGGACCGGAAGCTGTGTGTGTAAACGCATAGCTCCCGGTCCTGTCAGGGGAGATACAATGTATGAACAGCGATCAGTTTTTTACCCCAGTCAGTCCCACTCCCCCTTCAGTTAGAACACACCCAGGGAACATACTTAACCCCTTCCCCGCCCCCTAGTGTTAACCCCTTCCCTGCCAGTGGAATTTTTACAGCAATCAGTGCATTTTTATAGCACTGATCGCTATAAAAATGCTAATGGTCCCAAAAATGTGTCAAAAGTGTCCACCATTATGTCGCAGTACCCAAAAAATCGCTGATCGCCGCCATTACTAGTAAAAAAATAAATAATAAAAATGCCATAAAACTATCCCTTATTTTGTAATTACTATAAATTTTGCGCACGCCAATCAATAAACGCTTATTGCGATCGGCCTAAACTGAGGGAAAAAAATGTTTGTTTGTATATTTTTTGGGGATATTTATTATAGCAAAATGTAAAAAATATTTTTTCAAAGTTGTCGCTCTATTTTTGTTTATAGAACAAAAACCAAAACCGCAGAGGTGATCAAATACCGCCAAAAGAAAGCTCTATTTGTGGAAAAAAAAACACCAATTTTGTTTGGAAGCCACGTCGCACGACCGCGCAAGTTAAGGCAACGCAGTCAGAGTGACGCAGTGCCGAATCACAAAAAGTGGCCTTGTCTTTGACCAGCAATATGGTCCGAGGGTTAAGTGGTTAAGAGACTGTAGGAGGCGTATGTGCGCGCACCTGCAGTGTGTCGACAGAGCCGACGCAACCGATCATGACAGAGCAAGAACCGGGATCTGTGTGTGTAAACACACAAATCCTGATTCTCTCTGGGGAGAGGAGACAGATCATGTGTTCCTACTAAGTATGAACACCGATTGGTCTCCTCCCCTAATCAGTCCCATCCCCCCACAGTTAGAACACATGTTAGGGAACAGTTAACAACTTGATCGCCCCCTAGTGTTAACCCCTTCCCTGCCAGTGACATTTATACAGTAATGCATTTTTATAGCACTAATCGCTGTATAAATGTCACCGGTCCAAAAAATTTGTCAAAAGTGTCCAATTTGTCCGGCACAGTATAGCAGTCCCAATAAAAAACTGCTCACCCCATTACTAGTAAAAAATAAATAATAAAAATGCCATAAATCGATTCCTTATTTTGGAGACGCTATAACATTTGCGCAAACCAATCAATATACACTTATTGCAATTTTTTTTACCAAAAATATGTAGAAGAATGCGTATCTGCCTAAACTGAGGAAAAAAACTTTTTTTTTTTTTTTATTATATCAAAAAGTAAAAGATATTGGCCCGGATTCACAGATATCCGCGCATATTTATGCCGCCGTAGAGTATCTCTTTTACGCTACGCCAGCGCAGTGCGGAGAGGCAAGCATGGAATTCACAAAGCAAATGCTCCCAACTCTGCGCCGGCGTAGCATATATTTCGTAGGCATAAGCCAGTGTAAGTGGAAGTAGGTGAAAGTGGGCTGGAAGTGGGCGTGATCCATGCTAATGAAGCGTGTCCCCATGCAAATCATGTGCCGGGCACCAGACAATTACTTAAAATTAACTGCGCAAGTGTCGGGACATGGACGTATCACCATGCGCATGCGCACAACCACGTCGGAAAACAACTGCCTAAGATACGCCGGATCACTGTGTACGCCGTGAACGTAACCTACGCCCAGCCAGACCCACGTCGGCCCATATTCACAGACGTCCAACGTACAATACGTAGGCTTGTGTTCCCTGGTCCATACCTATGCTCCTACTCTACGCCGGCGTAGCCAAGTTACGTCGGTGGGATGAAGTCTGTTTTTAGGCGTATCTTAGTTTGTGGGTCCGGCGCACAGATACGACGGCGCATATTTGTACTTACTCGGCGTATCTGGAGATACGATGGCGTAAGTGCTTTGTGAATCCGGGCCGTTGTGTTTTTTTTTTTCTAAATTGTCGCTTTTTTGTTTATAGCACAAAAAAATTTAACTTCAGAGGTGATTAAATCCCACCAAAAGAAAAATGTTGTTTGTGTACAGTATCGCACGACCGCACAATTGTCAGTTAATGTGACGCAGTGCCGTATTGCAAAAAATGGCCTGGTCAGGAAGAGGGGAAATTCTTCCTGGGCTGAAGTGGTTAAGGTAAGTTTCACATTATATCATTGCCTTGAAGGAGAAAAAAGTCTAATGCCCCGTACACACAATCACTTTTTGTGATGAAAAAAAAATTCATTTTTCTTCATGAAAAAAAATGACATTTTTCAAACTTCATTTTTAAAAATGACGTTGCGTACACACCATCATTTTTGGAAAATGATGAACAAAGTGACGACACTCTAAAGGGGAAGTTCTATTTGCCTTGAGGCTGCTTTTAGCTGGTTACTTGTTAGTAAAAGACGATTCCTGCTTTTTTGTCTGTTACATCGTGATGAATGTGCGATCTCCATTATGAATGGTAGTTTTACCTCCCGTCTCCTAACTTGCTTCTGGGCACGTGCGGGTTTAAAACGTCATTTTTTACGTAGTTTTGCCCACACACAATCATTTTTTATGACACAAAAAATGACATTTTGAAAAATGACATAAAAAATTCGAGCATGTTCGAATTTTTTTTTTGGTCATTTTTCAGAAGACATAAAATGACATTTTGGCCACACACCATCATTTTAAATGACATTTTTAAAAATGTCATTTTTTTTGTGTACGCGGCATAACAGACAAAAAAGCAGGAATCGTCTTTTACTAACAAGTAACCAGCTAAAAGCAGCCTCAAGGCAAATAGAACTTCCCCTTTAGAGTGTCGTCACTTTGTTCATGAAGAAAAATGACATTTTTTTTCATCACAAAAAGTGATCGTGTGTACGGGGCATTAGGGCCAGATTTTAAAAAGAGATACGACGGTGTATCGCAGGAAACACCATCGTATCTCAGTTTTTTTGTCCGGGTATCTATGCGTCCGATTCCTAGAATCACTTATGCATAGATACGGCGTAGATCCGACAGGTGTAATACACTTACACCGTCGGATCGTAGATGTAATTCCTTCGCTGGTCGCTAGGTGGCCTTTACGTTGATTTCTTATTTGCCTGTGCAAATGAGCCTAATACGCCGATTCCCGAACGTTTTTACGTCGCCTCGTCTTCGGCGTTTACATCGTTTCCGTAAGCGTAAACCTACCCCTGCTATATGAGGGGTAGGCTTACGAAGTTCCGTCGTATGCCATGTTAAGTATGGCGTCGGGTCAGCGTCGTCTTTTTCCATCGGTTACGTCGTTTTACTAAGTCGTTCGCGAATAGGGCATTGCGTAAGTGACGATCACGTCGTTTTCACGTCGGTTTCAATGACGTTTTCCGATGTGAGCTGGAGCATGCGCACTGGGCTTTTTTTCCCGGCCGGCGCATGCGCAGTTCGATCGTCAGGGGTGCGCGCTTCATTTAAATACAATATAGTTAGTTTGATTACGGTTGCCCTAGGGTGGTAATCATTCACCCATTAGTAAGAATGTGCCACATCCTTGATAATATGGATTTTTGGAAGAGGCATGAAAGACACGCCTCCAACTAGGAAAAAATTGGACTTTGTAGGCACAGAGTTTTTTAAAAAAAATATAAATATGTATTTAATAGAAAAAGACACAGCAGTTATAGCACAACATTTACACTGTACTGTACATTGAAGAAAAATAAACAAAAAAGAACATAAATAATAAGAACCACATGGGTCACTCTAGGAAACGTTCACTTATTAGCCACAGGGCTATATGTAGTTCAAAACAGTATATGCGCTGGGTAGAGAACTGCTTTCAGATGAGGACCCTTGGTTGGTTCTTTGGACGATATAAGAGCTGCTCTACATGTTTCGCGACTATGTTGGCGTCGCTTCTTCAGGAGCTTCTAAATATCAAAAAACATTTACATAAAATTAACACAGATAATAATTTATTAATATATTAGCCTGAATAATAGGCAAAACAGTGTTTTTTACCAAATGCATGCATATATCTGCGATGTACTCACCGAGAATCTCGGTATTTTTTATTATTATATTTTAGAACAGGAAAAAACGCTGGCTATACTGTGTCCCACAATCAGAGCCCGACTATCAGACCGCGGTCTGATAGTCGGGCTCTGATTGTGGGACACAGTATAGCCAGCGTTTTTTCCTGTTCTAAAATATAATAATAAAAAATACCGAGATTCTCGGTGAGTACATCGCAGATATATGCATGCATTTGGTAAAAACCACTGTTTTGCCTATTATTTAGGCTAATATATTAATAAATTATTATCTGTGTTAATTTTATGTAAATGTTTTTTGATATTTAGAAGCTCCTGAAGAAGCGACGCCAACATAGTCGCGAAACATGTAGAGCAGCTCTTATATCGTCCAAAGAACCAACCAAGGGTCCTCATCTGAAAGCAGTTCTCTACCCAGCGCATATACTGTTTTGAACTACATATAGCCCTGTGGCTAATAAGTGAACGTTTCCTAGAGTGACCCATGTGGTTCTTATTATTTATGTTCTTTTTTGTTTATTTTTCTTCAATGTACAGTACAGTGTAAATGTTGTGCTATAACTGCTGTGTCTTTTTCTATTAAATACATATTTATATTTTTTTTAAAAACTCTGTGCCTACAAAGTCCAATTTTTTCCTAGTTGGAGGCGTGTCTTTCATGCCTCTTCCAAAAATTCATTTAAATACAAGCCGCCTCCTTTGAATTACGCGGCGATACGCCGGGCCATTTACACTACGCCACCGCAAACTACGGAGCAAGTGCTTGGAGAATACGGCACTTGCTCCAGTAAGCGTAGTGTAAATGGCTTACGCTACGCCGCCACGGATTCTACCAGAATCTGGCCCTTAATTTTCTTAATTTTGAGATTTTAAAGTCTGTTTCCTTCTGTCTCTAATGCCGCGTACACACAAAAGTTTTTCATGACGTGAAACATGGCATTAAAAACGACCGTGTGTGGGCTCCAGAGCATTTTTCTTGACGTGAAAAATGGGCATTAAAAATTAAGAACTACATTTTTGTGTCTTTCTTCACGTTGTGAAAAACGACGGGAAAAAAACGTGCATGTTCAGAAGCAAGTTATGAGACAGGAGCACTCATTCTGGTAAAAGTAGCGTTTGTAATGGAGATAGCACATTCGTCCCACTGTAATGCCGCGTACACACAATCATTTTTTGCGATGAAAAAAAACGAAGTTTTTTAAAACGTCATTTAAATTGATGGTGTGTGGGCAAAACGTAGTTTTATGTCTTCAAAAAAGCAACCAAAAAAAATTTCCAACATGCTTGAATTTTTTGTGTCGTTTTTCAAAACGTCGTTTTTTGTGTCATAAAAAATGATGGTGTGTGGGCAAAACGATGCTGAAAACAACGGAGCTTCAATGGAAAAGAGTGCTGTTGAACGTGGTGTACGTCACCGCGCTTTGCTAGAGCTTTGTAGAAAAACGATGGTGTGTACGCAACGTCGTTTTGGAAAATGAAGTTTGAAAAACGTCATTTTGTTTCGTCACATAAAATGACGTTTTTTTTCATCACAAAAAGTGATTGTGTGTACGCGGCATAACAGACTGAAAAGCAGAATCGTTTCTCACCAAACTTTTACTAACATGAAATCAGCAAAAGCAGCCCCAAGGGTGGCGCCATCCGAATAGAACTTCCCCTTTATAGTCCCAGCGTACGTGTTATATGTCACAATTTTTTGGGGGGCGCAAACAAACGAGGAAAAAAAACAATTGCAGCCTCACTGTGCCCATCAAACGCAGCCACTGTGCCCATCAATTGCAACCACTGTGCCCATTAAATCCAGCCACCGTGCCATGCCATCAATTGCTGCCACTGTGCCATCGTTTATCGCCACTGTGCCCATCAATTGTCACCACTGTGCCATGCCATCAAACGCAGCCACTGTGCCATCAATTGTCGCCACTGTGCCCATTGTCACCAATGTGCCATCAATTGTCACCACTGTGCCATCAATTGCAGCTACTGTGCCCATCAATTGCAACCACTGTGCCCATCAATTGCAACCACTGTGCCATGCCAAATGCAGCCACTGTGCCATAATTTATCGCCACTGTGCCCATTAATTGTCACCACTGTGCCATGCCATCAAACGCAGCCACTGTGCCATCAATTGTCGCCACTGTGCCATCAATTTTCATCACTGTGCCATCAATTGTCACCACTGTGCCATGCCAAACGCAGCCACTGTGCCCATCAATTGTTACCACTGTGCCCAGCAATTGTGACCACTGTGCCCCGTAAAATGCTAGCTGCCACTGTAACCTGTAAAATTCCCCCCCGCCTGGCACTTACCTTTCTGGGGTCAGCCGTGCTTCTCCCGCCCTCGGTGATGCTTCAGCCAATCAGGTTACCGGTAACCGGTGAACCTGATTGGCTGAGACGCCTGTCAGGCCTTGTACACACAAGGAAATTTTTCCGCTGAAAATGGTCAGACGGACCATTTCAGCCGAAAAATCCGCTCGTCTGTAGGGGCAAACGGACCGTTTTGGCCGGATTCCTCCGGCGGAAAAGTTTCAAAGCATGCTTTGAAACTTTTCAGCCGGAGAGCTGCCAGTCGGATATGTCTGCTGGTTAGTATCTGCCTGCACATGCGTCGTATCCTGTGAATGGATCCGACGCATGCGCGCGGAAGTGTTTACTTCCTGGTGCGGTGACGTGGCGGCATCAACGTCACCGCCGCGTCACCGCGCTGTCCGCCGGCGGAGAATTTGATCCGATGGTGTGTACAGCCATCGGATCAAAACATCCCGGCGTAAATATGCGCTGTAAACAGTCCGGGGACCGTTTACAGCGGATACATTCACTTGTGTGTACAAGGCCTCACTCTTATCCAAGGAACGCACACCCGTACCTTCCGAGGATAAACATCTGGAAGCCCTGGTTTTGTCCCCAGATTGGATTTAATAGGGGGCAGGGGCAATTTCAAAGACAGTCAGTGCAGAATTAAAATAAAAAAGACTAGAATCACACCCCCCCCCCACTCCGCCGTGCCTATTAGCATAGGGGGGTTGTATTTTTCCCATTATCTGTGCCCCTTTCTGATGATCATGTGCTGGTCGGAGTGGAGGAAATATTTCTTCAGTTTCAGGCGCATGCCCATTCAGCTTCCCTCCCATGTTTTTCTGCCTTGGCTCAAATCCTGGCCAGCCACCTGCTTATTTCCTTGCCTTCCCTGGGGGAGTGATCTTCCTCCGCTCCCCATCCAGTAGTATCCGGGGCCCGAAAAGTAATGACACGTACACACGATAGGTTAAACCAATGAGAACGGTCTGATGGACCGCTTTCATCGGACCAAACCGATCGTGTGTGGGCGCCATCGGTTAGTTATCCAACGGTTAAAAAAAAGGGGACTTGTTTTAAATTTAACAGATGGATTCCTAACCGATAGGTCAAAACCGATCGTTAGTAGGCACGAACCATTGGTAAAAAACCTGTGCATGCTCAGAATCAACTCGACGCATGCTTGGAAGTATTGAACTTCATTTTTTTCAGCACGTCGTTGTGTTTAACGTCACCGCGTTCTGACACGATCGTTTTTTAACCGATGGTGTGTAGGCACATCAGAACATCAGTCAGCTTCATCGGTTAACCGATAAAACGGTCCATCAGACCTTTCTCATCGGTTTAACCTATCGTGTGTACGCGGCATAAGGTTTGAGAGGCTGTGAGGCGGGCGCCGACGAGCAGAGAGTCGCTGATTGTTGCCATTACTAGTAAAGAAAAAATATGTTCCCGGATTTCATTTTTAAAATCTGGTCACCTTAAGTTAAAGGGCATCAAGCAACAGCAGGAAGGAATGTAGGGAGCAGTAGGGAAATAACTATACCTTATTTCTGGACTCTGGAACTAGGCTTTTGCTTGAGAAACTTGGACAGCGAGAAATATTACCAAAAGATATTGAAAATAGAATTTGGGTTTACATACACTTATTTAACCCCCCTGAGCTTATCACGACTAGATCTAATAAGCATTGTAGGCATACCAGCCCACATATTTATTCACGTGAACCAGTGGCGGCCCGTCTATAGGGACGCCCGGGTGCCAACCCCCCTCCCGTAGTCACAAAAAAAAAAAAAAAACGTGCCCTTTAAGAACTTTTATTTTGCTAAAATTTCATTTTTACAGTTTAACTGCATTTCTGGCGGCCGTCTATAGAGGGCACTGTATCGCCACCCCCCCTCTCGCAAATAACATACATTCATACATATATGCGGCTCTGATAGGCTTTCCAAGTACAGCCCTCCGGCTCTCGGATGTCTATCCTCGGAACACAGCCCCCCTGCGTTCCTTGGTTAAGACCGACTGCTGTTTCAGCCAATCAGGTTCCCGGATTCTTGTTATCAGGAACCTGATTGGTTGAAGCGCGAAAGAAGACATCGAGGGAGGATATGGAAGCTTCGGGTAAGTGCATTTTACAGGGAAAGGGGCGACAATGGGCACAGAGGCGACAAAGGGGACAGAGAGCGGCAAACCAGGTGACAATTGATGGCACAGTGACTGCCTTTGATGGCATGGCACAGTGGTGACAATTGATCGAACAGTGATGACATTTGATAGGCACAGTGATGCTGCAATTTTTTTTTCGTTTGTGCCCCTCAAAAATGTTGAGCACCAGCCGCCACTGACATGAACACAATTTTTTAAGCATAATGGTGCATGAATGGCTATGTACCGGGATCGGTTCATACTCAGTAATATACTAAAGGTTAAGCAAAGGCTTGATGTACACTCCAAACAACTACAATGTTTTTTCTTCACCAGAGCTTTCATTAAAAATGAAGGGATGGTTCAATCACTAAAGTTGATCCACAACTGGAATGCTGATTTTGAGTGGAGTTGAATTTTCTTTGTGTTAAACTTACAGGTCTTCCAAAAAGGTTGCATTATTAGTCCAGACCCAACCAGAATCATCTTCTTTCCTACTCAGACCGATCCAATGATTCTCTTCACACTTAAGGCGATTTAAAATGTTCTGGAAAACAGAAAAATAAATTCATATAGCATTCATTCATGTATCAATGTCCTTTCACAGAATCAATTTATGGAAACATGATTCAGTGACTTACATGTTGAAGGCCATCTGTAAAAACCTTACCAATTGCAAGTATAAACGACAACCCTGGCATATAACCACTTAAGGACCGCCGCATGTACATTTACGTCGGCAGAATGGCACCGGCAGGCACATCAACGTATATATACGTTGGTGCCTTGGGGGGTTTCGGGGGTCCGATCGGACCCCCCGTACATGCGGTGGTCCACGCGGCTGCAGGAGCGATCCGTCAAGAGGGGGCGGCTATTCGTTTTTGTCCGCCCCCTCCGGATCGCTCCCAGCCAATGCACGCGCCCGCCCGCCCTGTCACTTCCTCCTCCTGTGTAAACACAGGAAGGAGGAAGCGATGTGATCTCTCCCTCGGCATTTTTTTCAACCACCGCTGAGGAGAGATCACAACACACGTAAGTCTGCACAACACTACACTTACACACAGACACAAAAACACATTTAACCCCCGCGATCGCCCCTCCCCCTGTCACAGTGTCACTGAATGCAGTAATCATACATGTATGATTACTGTATTTAGTGTCAGTGTGACAGGCAGTGTGACAGGCAGTTAGTGTTAGTGTCAGGGTAGCCCCCCCACCCTCCCCCAAAAAAGTTTTAACCCCCTGATCACCGCCCTAGTTAACCCTTTCACTCCCTATTGCCAGTGTCACTAAGCGATCATTTTTCTGATCGCTGTATTAGTGTCGCTGTTCCCGCTAGGTAGCTAATTTTTTTTTTATTGCGATTTTTTTTTTACTAAAGACATGTGGCTAAATAAATTGTGGCCTAAATGTTTGAGTAAAATTTAGTTTATTGATTTTTCTTATAACAAAAAGTAAAAAATATTGATTTTTTTTTTTCAAAAATGTCGCTCTATTTTTGTATATAGCGCAAAAAAAAAAATCGCAGAGGCGATCAAATACCACCAAAAGAAAGCTCTATTTGTGGGAAAAAAAGGACGCGAATTTTGTTTGGGAGCCACGTCGCACGACCGCGCAATTGCCTGTTTAAGCGACGCAGTGCCGAATCGCAAAAACCCCTTGGGTCATTTGGCAGCATATTGGTCCGGGTCTTAACCGGTTAAAGAACATCAGCACATAATACGTACAAATAAACTGCGCTAAGCCCAGTGGATAACAGAGGTTTTAAAACTGACACTGCTAAGTGTAAGCTCTAAGCAGGGCCGTCATCAGGAATTTTGGGGCCCCTTACACAGATTCAGGCATGGGCCCCCTGGTGCAGAGGGGGGGGGGGGGGTGCTGTCACACCTAAAATTGAGAAGCGGGGGGGGCTGTCGCAAATTGAGAAGCGGCAGGGAAATTGAGAAGCGTACTTTACAAAAAAAAAAAAAAGATAAAAAGAAAGATATATACATAAAAAATTATAAAGAAAAGGGACACCTCTGGGCCATTTAATAAAAAAATAAATAAAAAAATAAACATTTATAAAAAAATGATATTATATTTATATATATATAAAAAACAATATACATATTGTTTTAAAAAAGGGGGGGTTGCTTGCCAATCCGGGCCCCTTACAGGCCCCTGATGGTGGCCCTGGTTCTAAGCAGCCCACATAAATTCCTATTGGCACCATTATACTTTGAGCAACCTGCCATCTCCGTTGCCAAACTTGCTAACCCAAGAACAATACAAACTGAAATTGTATTAGATTTTTCTATTACAGCAGGCCATACATCATACAATTTTCTATCCTGCGACCATGGGTGAAAGGAAAGAAAATGTATTGATTCCTCCATCAACATAGTAAGTGTTGGGGGAATCCCTCCTGCTGTGCTCTTATGTTTTGCAGAACACAATGACGATTGCTGGCAGCTATAGCTGCTGGCAGTGATCAAAAGAAAAACCTCAACAGGCTGGTTGTACTGAAGTCGATCGATTAATCAACTTCAGTTCAACCAGCCTGCCCATGTATGGCTCGAAATTTCGGCTGGTCCCTGCAAACCAGCCGGAATTCGATCTATGACTGGCTTAAAGGGGTTATAAAGATACAATTTTTTTTCCTAAATAGCTCCCTTTACCTTAGTGCAGTCCTCATTTACTTACCTCATCCTTCCATTTTTGCTTTTAAATGTCCTTATTTCTTCTGAGAAATCCTCACTTCCTGTTCTTCTGTCTGTAACTCCACACAGTAATGCGAGGCTTTCTCCCTGGTGTGGAGTGTCGTGCTCGCCCCCTCCCTTGGACTACAGGAGAATCAGGACGCACTCTACGCTGCAGATAAATGAGCTGTGTGTTAGTGGGCGTCCTGACTCTCCTGTAGTCCAAGGGAGGGGGCGAGCACGAGAGTCAGGACGCCCACTAACACACAGCTCCTTTCTCTATCTGCAACGTAGAGAGCATCCTGACTCTCCCGTAGTCCAGGGGAGGGGGGAGCACAACACTCCACACCAGGGAGAAAGCCTTGCATTACGGTGTTGAGTTACAGAAGAACAGGAAGTGAGGATTTCTCAGAAGAAATAAGGACATTTAAAAGCAAAATGGAAGGATGAGGTAAGTGAAGGAGGACTGCACAAAGGGAAAGGAAGCTATTTACGAGAAACATTTTTTACCTTAACAACTCTTTTAATGGCTTAAGGACCAACGCACGACGATATACCTCGACACAATGGCATGGCTGGGCAGATGGACGTACCTGTGCATCCCCTTTGAGATGCATTATCGTGGGCACAAGCGCCTGCAGTGAAAGCTCTGTGAGTCCGACTGCGGATCCCCCGGACTCGATGTCAGTAGGGATACCTGTGATTGTCTCACGGAGAGGAAGAACAGGGAAATGTTGATGTAATCAAGCATTTCTCCACTCTTCCTAGTGCCAGGACACTGATCACAGCTTCCTGTAATTGGGAGCGGTAATCAGTGTCATGTCAAACGTAGCCCACCCCCCCCCCCCCCACAGTTATAATCACTCCCTAGGACACACTTAACCCCTTCAGCACCCCCTACTGCTTAACCCCTTCACTGCCAGTGTCATTTTTATAGCACCGATCACTGTATAAATGGCCATGGTCCCAAAATGGTGTCAAAAGTGTCCGATGTGTCCGCCAAAATGTTGCAGTCATGATAAAAATCACAGATTGCCGCCAACACTAGTAAAAAAAAGATATTAATAAAAATGCAATAAAACTATCCCCTATTTTGTAGACGCTATAACCAATCAAACGTCTAGGAAGTGAGGATTTCTCAGAAGAAATAAGGACATTTAAAAGTAAAATGGAAGGATGAGGTAAGTGAAGGAGGACTGCACTAAGGTAAAGGAAGCTTTTTAGGGATTTTTTTAGGGTTGTCCCGATACCACTTTTTTAGGACCGAGTACAAGTACCGATACTTTTTTTCAAGTAGTCGCCGATACCGAATACCGATACTTTTTTTTTTTTTAAATGTGTCCACAAATGCAGCCATGTCCCCACACATATGCAGCCATGTCACCCACATATATGCAGCCATGTCACCTCCATATCCCCCATATATGCAGCTATGTCACCTCCATATCCCCCATATATGCAGCTATGTCACCTCCATATCCCCCATATATGCAGCCATGTCACCCCCATATATGCAGCTATGTCACCCCCAAATATGCAGCCATGTCACCTCCATATATGCAGCCATGTCACCCCCATATATGCAGCCATGTCACCCCCATATATGCAGCTATGTCACCCCCATATATGCAGCTATGTCACCCCATATATGCAGCTATGTCACCCCCATATATGCAGCCATGTCACCCCCATATATGCAGCTATGTCACCCCCATATATGCAGCTATGTCACCCCCATATATGCAGCTATGTCACCCCCCATATATGCAGCTATGTCACCCCCCATATATGCAGCTATGTTAGCCCCAGTTCCTACCGCACCATCGCCGCTGCCGCCGCTTAGTTAGTACGGGCGGGGAAGATAACAGCTTTCATTTGAATAGCTGTATCGTTTTCTGCCGCGCCGCGCATAGACACTCCCCCTTGCTCGCGATCTGTCCAATCACGAGCAAGGGGGAGTGTCTATGTGCGGCGCCGCGGGAAACCATACAGCTATTCAAATGAAAGCTGTTATCTTCCCCGCCCGTACTAACTAAGTGGCGGGGATGCGGCGATGGTGCGTTGCGGCGATTGTGCGGCGGCTGGAGCGGCAGCGGCGGCGGCGGCGGGGCGGGCAGGGGGGGGATGGTGATGTGGCGAGTATTCTATTCTGGTATCGGGGGTATTTGCGGGAGTACAAGTACTCCCGCAAATACTCGGTATCGGTCCCGATACCGATACTGGTATCGGTATCGGGACAACCCTAGATTTTTTATTTATTTTTTTACCTTTACAACTCCTTTAAGTTGTTAGTAGTAAATGGCACAGAGTTCAGGGGTCAGGAGTAACTGATGTACTGTTCAGAGTCCAGTTGTAAGTGATGCAGATCTCAGGTGTAAGAAGTGAGTGACGCAGGGTTCAGAGGTCAGGAGAAAGTGATGTCGATTTCAAGGGTTGGGATGCAGAGTTAGGAGATCAGTAGTAAGTAGTGCAGAGGTCAGTAATGCAGGATGCAGGGTTACCAGTGAGTAATGCAGGGTTCAGAGGTCAGTAGTAGATGATGCAGAGTTCAGGGGTAAGTAACATAGATTTCAGGAGTTATGAGTAATGCCGCGTACACACAACCGTTTTTTTTTTTTTGTCATTAAAATGATCGTGTGTGGGCTCCAGAGCATTTTTTCACAACGTAAAAAATGGGCATTAAAAATTTCGAACATGCTCTAATTTTGTACGTCGTTTTTAACGTTATCGTAAAAAATAGTCGTGTTTAGGCTTTAACGACGTGAAAAAAAACTCTGGTGAAAAAGTTCTGGTAAAACTAGCGTTCATAATGGAGATCACGCTGTAACACACTGAAAAGCGCAAATCGTCTTTTACTAACTTGAAATCAGCAAAAGCAGCCCAAAGGGTGGTGCCATCCGAATGGAGCTTCCACTTTATAGTGCCGTCGTACGCGTTGTACGTCACCGCCCTTTGCTAGAGCATTTTTTTTTCACGATCGTGTGTAGGCAAGGTCGTTTTAATGATCAGGTTTAAAAAAAAAAAAATTTCTAGACCATTAAAAACGTAAATTTTTAGAACCTGAAAAACGGACGTGTGTACGCGGCATCAGTGATGTAAGTCAGTAGTAAGTGGTGCAGAGTTCAGAGGTAAGTATACAGTACCTGACGCGATTTTGTATAAAATCGCGGTCAGCAGCAGCGATATTGCTGCCCGCGACCCCCATCGTGGGAACCAGTGCAGTGTGCTGTCGCTTCTCCCGCTCCCCGCCCCCAATGGATTCCTATGGATGTACTGCGTCACGTGGGGGCACAAGAAGCACAGACTCACATCGCTGGTGTCCAGCTCAATCCCATCGCACTGGAAACACAGAATCGCAGTCAGGTACTGTTATGCCGCGTACACACGATCACTTTTTGTGATGAAAAAAAACGTAATTTTATGTGACGAAACAAAACAATGTTTTTCAAACTTCATTTTCCAAAACGACGTTGCGTACACACCATCGTTTTTCTACAAAGCTCTAGCAAAGCGCGGTGACGTACACCACGTTCGACAGCACTCTGTTCCATTGAAGCTCCGTCTCATAACTTGCTTCTGAGCATGCGCGGGTTTAAAAACGTTGTTTTCAACATCGTTTTGCCCACACACCATCACTTTTTTATGACACAAAAAACAACGTTTTGAAAAACGACACAAAAAATTCAAGCATGTTGGAATTTTTTTTTGGTCGTTTTTTTTAAGACAAAAAACGACGTTTTGCCCACACACGATCAATTTAAATGAATGAAACGTCGTTTTTTTTCATCGCAAAAAATGATCGTGTGTACGCGGCATAAGTGTTGCAGAGTTAAGGCAGGGATCCTCAAACTACGGCCCTCCAGCTGTTGCGGAACTACACATCCCATGAGGCATTGTAAAACTCTGACATTCACAGACATGACTAGGCATGATGGGAATTGTAGTTCCTGAACAACTGGAGGGCCATAGTTTGAAGACCCATGAGTTAAGGGGTCAGTAAAAAGTGTCTCAGAGTTTAGTAGTAAGTGATGCAGAGTTCAAGGGTGAAGCCCTGTACACACGGCCAGGAATCTCGTCAGGAAAAAAAAAAGTTTTTCCTGACGAGATTCCTGCCAAGATTTTCTTGTCGGCCGAGTGTACACACGTACGATTCAAAAGAACCACCGTTCTTTTGAATGGCACAAACGCGGTGATGTCATTGACTATGACAAGCTTGTCACATTCGATGCTGGCTTTACCCCACCTATGCCTTGGAAGCTACCGCTCATGCGTCAAAGTCATTTCGAGCATGCGCGGGTTTCCAGGGAGACAGGTAAGTATACACACGCTCGGGTTTCTCGTCAAGAAAACACTGCCAAGAATCCTGATGAGAAAATAGAGCACCTCAAAGCCTTGTACACACGCTCGGTGTACTCGGCAATAAAGCTCTGCCAGCAGTTTTCTTGCTGTTTCTGGCCGAGAAAACCGAGGTTGTGCACGAGGCTTCAGGCATAAGTGATGTAGATTTCAGGGGTCGTTGTAAATGATGCAGAGCTCAGATATAAGGAGTGAGTGATGTAGGGGTCAGAAGGAAGTAATGCAAAATTCAGAGGTCAATAGTAAGGAATGCAGAGTTTAGAGATCAGTAGTAGATGGCACAGAGTTCATGGGTCAGTATTAAGTGGTGCAAGGGTGCAGAGGTCAGGATAAGTGACAGGTTTCAGAAGTCAGTAGCCATCGAGGCCATCAAGTTCTTGGAAAACAACTCAATTTCATAGCAACCGTGCCTGTTGGGTGGATGGTGCCTGATGGGACATTCTGAGTTCCCCATCAGGTTTGCCTTGCCTATGATTGACATCAGATGGCAATGGATGGATTTCATAGCTGCTATTCAAACCAAAAGTGGCCTTTAAAGCGGAGTTCCACCCTGAAATTTATTTTGTTACTTACCAGAATCGCCCTGTTGCTATGTAGTCCTCCTAATCTGCCACTTCCTGGTCTGCGGCGCTCCTCATCACTTCCTCCCTCGCCGGTGCTCCTGGAAAATGATGTCATCATTTCCCATGAGTCTGTAGGCAGTACTGTGATCAAAAATTGCGTTATTTCCTGACATGTGTATCTATGTTGCCATAACAACATGGCAGGACCCTTCTCCATTGCCGCCCGTTATTATGACAACTTTAGAAACAATTGACGCTACAGCCGCATTTGCGAGATCGAGAGGTGCTTGCTGGTTCCAAAGCAAACCAGGAAGTGATATCGATTGGGCTTCACATGCCCACAATCATGATGGCAATGGCCACAACAGGAGGGAGAAATATTGAGTAAGTAATTAATATTTTCACTAAATTCATAATGAACTTTGTATAATTGTTATTGTATTCAAAGGGGTTGTAAAGTTTATTTTTTTTTTAAGGTGAATTTGAAGAAAAAACTGGCAATGACGGCCCCCCAGCCGCCCCGTTATACTTACCTGAGCCTGTTCACCTGCTAGCTCGCCCCCGACTTCCTCTTCGCTACTCAGTCTGGCCTTTGATTGGCTAGATTGAATGGATTTATAGCAGCGCAGCCATTGGCTCGTACTGCTGTCAATCACATCCAATGACACAGTGTGCCAGGGGGCAGGGCCGAGTGACGCAGTCATCGGCTATAGCCGCCGGCTGTATCACGGGAGCGCGCTCGCATGAATTAACCCCCATGGTAGAGCGCTCCCATGAAGGGGGTTAGTCGCCGAGGGGCCCCAGAAGACCAGGTTTGGGGCCACTCTGTGCAAAACAAGCTGTAGAGTGGAGGTATGTATAACATGTTTGTTATTTTTTTTTTTAACGATAACTTTTAGTTTTCCTTTTAATAGTAATAATGCTAGGAACAATTAAAAAAAATTGTATTTTTGGCCGGAACTCCGCTTTAAATTCACCCATACACTGTCAATCAAAGGCAAGGCAGATCTGATGGGGAACTGATCTCTCAGAATTCCCATCAGGCTGCTTTCACTGTCAATGTGCCCTTGCGCTATTGGATGTTAGGATGCTGGTGGCCTGTATCCTTTTGTTATCTACAAACTGGAGGTAGTTCTTCTTGACTCTTTTGGAAATACATAAATCTGTAACAAGTTTTGGAAATGTTACCGAAACTCGCAACGCTTTCACGAATTCGGCGCACAGCATTTTAAAGGGTCAATATCATATACAGTGGAACCTTGGATTACGAGCATAATCCGCTCCAGGAGAATGCTCGTAATCCAAAGTAATCGCATATCAAAACGAGTTTCCCCATTGAAGTCAATAGAAACGAAAATAATTTGTTCCGCATTAATTTCAATGGCATGCAATACTGCATGGGGCTAGAGGCGGGGGGCGCTGGAGAGCCTCGGAAACGGCTGGAAAGGCCCAAAGACAGTTTGGCAAACTTTGGAAAGACATTCCCAGGCCTTTCCGAGGTTTTTCTACGTCAGCCGAGCTGTCCTCCGGCCTTTCCGTACCCCCCCACCTCAGGTCAAACGCAATACTACACACCGCTTTGGCCTAAATCCCGCTCGTTTGTCAAAACACTCGCAAACCGAGTTAGGATCTTTAGAAATACAGTGCTCTTATTGCAAAACGCTTGTTAACCGCGTTAGACAGCGTACACACGATCGGTCAAAACCCGATGAAAACGGACTGAAGGTCCGTTTCATCGGTCCAAACCGATCGTGTGTGGGCCCCATCGGTCAGTTATCCTTTGGTCAAAAAAAGAGAACTTTCTTTAAAATTTGACCGATGGACGCCTGACCAAAAGGTCAAAACTGATCGTTAGTATTCAAAAGCATTGGTTAAAATGCCGCGCATGCTCAGAATCAAGTCGACGCATGCTTGGAAGCATTGAACTTCATTTTTTCAGCACGTCGTTGTGCTTTTTGTCACCGCGTTCTGATACGATCGTTTTTTTAACCGATGGTGTGTAGGCAGTCAGCTTCATCGGTTAACCAATGAAAACGGTCCTTCGACCATTCTCATCAGATGGACTGTGTACGCGGCCTTTCTCACAAAAACGATAAAAGAAAGTCTCTTCAGATTTGCGTTTATTTATCTTCAGGAAATCTCTGTGAAATTACTGCGCTGAATGACCCTGTGATGCATAGACATAAATCCGAAAAGATTACAGTAAATCAATACACAGGACACCAAATCATGTCATAAAATTAGTATTCAACATTATTTAATGGTTTACATAAGAATTACAAAGTTCTTTCAAACAACCACAAGTAACTGGACTGTCTTCTTATACCAAATGACCATGAATAATTGATGCTTGGGTAGAAAATTACATACAATGCTACCGTGTTTGCCCCTGGAAAATAACCCTGGGTCTTATATTAATTTTTGCAATCAAAAACACACTAGGGCTTATTTTTGGGATAGGGCTTGCAATTTAATCCCCAGTGTGCACAGCGTAAAAGTGCTTGCAAACTGCCAAAATCCTCACCACAACAGCAGAATATAATGCAAAGGGTATGAATGAATGACTTGTATAGCGCAACGCATGCGATACTGGATCGCCTCTGGGCGCTTTTTCCAGCCAGTGTCTGCTTGGCAGGTGCGGTCATTTTTACCCCGTAGGATCTTGACACGCTAGGGACACACAGTCTTACACACATATATACTGGGCCAATTTGGACGAGATCCAATTTACCTACCCGCATGTCTTTGGTGTATGTGTCTGTGCATTTTAACCATGTCACTTACCACCCCACAGCGCAGTGACCCGCCAGAGCGTTCTTCCCTGGCACAAGCACCGCAGAGGGAGGGGGGCCCGAGATCCCACAAAGACAGCTGGAAGAAGAGGAGGGCAGCAAGGATCGGCAGAGTGCGGCTCGGCACTTCCGTGACCCGCCTGAGCTCTCTTACCCGCTCCTAGCTTTGCAGAGGGAGGTAGGCCTGAGATCCCCTGATGACAGCTCGCAAAAGAGGAAAACAGTAGGGATCAGCTGAACGCGGCTCGGCCCTTCCGTGACCAGCCTGAATTCTTCTACCTGCTCTGAGCCTTACAAAGGGGGGGTGGGGCTGAATTCCAATGCTGACAGCTGGGGGAAGGGGAGGACTCCAGCAGCAATAGAGAGGACTCCAGCAGCCCACGTCCAGCTTAAACTAGGGCTTATTTTTGGGGTAGGGCTTATAATGCAGCCCTCCTTGAAATGGGGGTAGGTCTTACTTTCGGGGAAAACACGGTATAGAATAGCCATTATTGTTTGAAAACAACTCCAGATCGTTGACACAAGCCTGCTGAAGATGTTCTTCCTGGGCCTGGAGGTGAGGAGGGGTAAGGACGAAACTATCCTGCAAATAGAAGAACAAAATCTTGTTGGCACACAATTGGCCATGACATTATTAATTGATTTATGTAAGAATTACAAAGTTATTTAACAAAATAATAAATAAACAGTAAACTGTATTCAGAAGATCATACATACCTGATGTTTGGCTAGAAAAGTCTCAAGCATATTGTTGCAAAATACCCATTATTTGAAAACAATCCTCCACAAGCTAGGCATGTCTGCCCAAGCCGGATCCCCACCAATACTGTGGCTCTTTCTATGCAATTTTTCAGACCAAGGTTAAACATATACTATATTGCCAAAAGTATTGGGACGCCTACCTTTACGCACACATGAAGTTTAATGGCATCCCAGTCTTAGTCCATAGGGTTCAATAATAAATTGGCCCACCCTTTGCAGCTATAACAGCTTCAACTCTTCTGGGAAGGCCATCCACAAGGTTTAGGAGTGTATCTATGGGAATATTTGACCATTCTTCCAGACGTGCATTTGTGAGGTCAGGCACTGATGTTGGACAAGAAGGCCTGGCTCGCAGTCTCCTCTCTAATTTATCCCAAAATGTGTTCTATCAGGTTGAGGTCAGGACTCTGCAAGCCAGACAAGTTCCTTCACCCCAAACTCATCCATGTCTTTATGGACCTTGCTTTGTGCTCTGGTGAGCAGTCATGTTGGCAGGGATGGACTGAGACCAAAATTTGGCCCTGGACTTTATCCAGACCGGCCCACTTTATGTTTGCAAACAAGAACAAAAACAGTATATAAACTATACACAATTGTGCAAAAAAACATAAGTAGCATAACATAAAGGAGTCCTCACTCACTTATTCTCCTCTGTATTTTCCTCATTCTTCTCACATCACTGCATGAAGTGGAGGGCGAGCTGCGCAGCCATTACTTTCACAGGCTGTCACTGAAACCGGCCCACTGAGCCATCGGCCCACCGGGAAACTCCCTGTAGTCCCTATGGCCAGTCCATGCCTGCATGTTGGAACAGTAAGGGGATGTCCCCAAACTGTTCCCACAATGTTGAGAGCATTAAATTGTGAAAAATGTCTTGGTATGCCTTCCCTGGAAATAAGGGGCCAAGCCCAACCCCTGAATAACAACCCCCACCATAATCCCCCCTTCATCAAATTTTACATTTGGCACAATGCAGTCAGGTAAGTACCGTTTTCATGGCAACCCCAGACACGTCCATTGGATTGCCTGACAGAGAAGCGTGATTGGTTACTCCAGAGCAGTTTCTTAACTCCAGTCCTCAAGGCGCCCCAACAGGTCAGGTTTTCAGACTTTCTATTATTTTGCACAGGTTATTTGATCAGTTTCATTGCCTTAACAATTACCACAGTCATATTCCATTAAGCTTTTTAAGCACTATTGTTGTGCAGGCCACACAAAGTTTGGAGGTCTGTAGCTTTTAACTCGGTAGACAGTTGGTGACTTCTGTGCACTGTGAGCTTCAGCATGACCCCGCTCTGTCATTTTATGTGGCCTACCACTTGGTGGCTGAGATGCTGTTGTAACAGTTGACCATGGAATTTGTAGAAAGGAAATTTCACGGATGGATTATTGCACAGATGGCAACCTATCACGGTACCACGCTTGCGTATCGCCCTGCTACTTTTATAGCTGGTTCTGCTTTAAATTTAGAGGGTGGTCAGAGATTTAGTTGCCTCTGACCATGTTATTTTGGCCAAATTTGGGCCTCTGTTCCAGCCATGGCTGTGCTGTGTGGGTGACCACTATTGCTGCCTGGGGTGCCTGTACCACCCCAGGCCAAGGTTAGCAGCAGTCGAGTCAGGGAGTATTGTTTTTTTTTCCTCGACAGCCTATCAGTGGGGGTTGATCGCCTCGCTGTGCATGCAGGGGGAGAGTACTTAAGGGACAGATGTCATTAGTAAGCAGTCATCGCTCGCGGGTCTGTCGTCCCACCACCCCCTGTGTTTGGCCCTCATGGCCGGGGGTGAGTGTTCAAGTGTTCCTGGCTCCGGGACCATGTTGGTCCAGGGTTGTAATCTACCTTGTAGACCCAGTGGTCAGAGTGGTCCTGTTCTGTCCATCCTGAGGGAGGAAGCCACTTAATAAAGAACCTGTCTGGGGAAATACCGAGCACGAGGCTGGTATTTCAGGAGAGGCCTTGGACTTCATCAAATGATGCACCATTACTGAGAGGCTGAGTAATGGTCGCCTGTCAGTTCTGAATTGACCAAAGTTTATTCAAGTGAGATCCAGGTGCTTAATCCTGTGTTAAGATGGATTCTGGACCGAAAATATCTACATCTGTGGGAAGGCCTGTGGCAGAGACTTTGTTAAAGTTCCATGTGACATTCTGACTGCTAGGCTGGTGAAAGAGGCCTATTTGGGTGCACAATACCCGCTCTGGCTGGAGTGGCGACGAGAGTTTATCGCTGGAAGCAGGAGTGTTTCCGAACAAAGTTATACACCTGATTGCAACACTCATGGGGCCCTCGGGCAATAGATTATGGGGCCACACAGTATACACACACATACACACAATACAGGCATACCCCACTTTTAAGTACACAATGGGACCAGAGCATGTATGTAAAACGAAAATGTACTTAAAGTGAAACAATACCTTTTTTCACTTCTAGGGTGTAGTGGGGGGTCAGGGGCTGTAGTGAGGGGTCAGGGGCTGTAGTGGGGGTGATAAGGGCACACTGGAACAGGGCGGGCCATGCTCTCTGAGCTTCAGCTCCTTCTACTGCGGCTGCAAAATGTCTGTACAGTACTTGTAAGGCACTTTACATACACTTGCGGGTATGTCCTTACTCATGAGTGTATGTAAAGTGAGTGTACTTAAAGCGGGGTATACCTGTATACACACACAGTATACAACCACAGTCCACACACAGTATATACGTACATAGACACACACACAGTATACACAGACAAGCAACCAGGATACACATACATATACAGACAGTATACACATACATACACACAATAGACACATATACACACAGACTACACATACATATACAATATATATATATATATATATATATACACACACACACACACAGTACACACGCTGCTGCCCCCATCTCTTGGCATGCTGCTACTTGTAGTGCCCGAGGGCCCGAATTGTCAGTCCAACCCTGGCAACACCTGAATCCAATGATTTGGAGGGGTATCCCAATACTTTTGGCAATGTAGTGTATCTGTAAATGGACAGCATCATGGTTATACAGATCTTGAACTTCACCCTCAAACTCATGATGACAATAACTGCTCACTGATGACATAAGAGCCTCCCTACTTACATCAGCTGCTTGCCCACTCTCCAGCTCTTCCGTGCTGCTTGCCGGCTGGTTCTTTGGCTCTGTCATGCTGCCCACCTGTTCTCCAACTTTGCCGTTCTTCCCACTGGCGGCCCAGCTGCAGAGAGACCACGGCTTCAGATTCAGGGCTATAGCTTTAGAAGCCACTCCCTAGCGATGCCACTGCTTGTAACAAAAGTAAGGCATCCCCATTCCTACAGTAAACCATTGCGGCCAGGGCAGCCACTCCTCCTGACCACCCCTTGTCTTGGCCCTGCCTGTGGGACATCATTTCTCACAGCCAGGCCATACTATGGCCCACCCCTTGTCCTGACTCTGGATAAAATTGAAACATGCATTATAAATTAAAGTGTATGTAAACCCTTCATACAGCCAGTGAAGTGAACAGCCTCAGATGATACACAGAGATAAATCAAATCTCTCTCTACATAAGTTTTACATCCATTTCTGCTGTCTTCACATTTGTATACTGTTTAGAAAGTTCAGATCGTGTTAGGAAATGTTCTCTTCCTGTTTAACACAGAGTGTGATGTCTGGGCATACAGCCAAGATAGCTAACGTTGCTGATTGGAGGAAAGGCACACCCCCCTCTCCTCATAGGCAGAGGCTCTCAGAGGTGTTTGTAACAGGACCAGCTCCCTGCTAATCTATTTTAGCAACTTCCCCTGACAGAAATGTCAGGCCGCTTTTATCTGATGTTTCCAAGAACTTGTCAGGAGTTACGGAACTTGGCTCATTGAAAAGAGATAAGAAAACACTGCAGATATATGTGCCCAGCTCAAATTTCATGAATTGGGTTTACATCCACTTTAAGTTGTATTTCCAAGTCTGCAGCAAAATTCCCACAGCATAGCTAAATTATTTTTAAAACAATATTTCTTACCTTCTTTTGATGTTTGTTTTGGAGCTTTGGGTTTTGAAAGAAAAAAACTGTATTAAACTGAAACAATAAAGCAGTCATTAGAAACAACAAAACACTTACGGTAGCAATTCCCAGCCCTGCAGACACTCCTCTGCTCAGCTCTCTATTATGGTTGCTCTTGTCTGACCGTCAGTCTGTTTTCAGTAATGTCACTAAAAGAAAGCAGTTTATAATATATTAAAGTCATTTTAAGGCTTCTAGGTACTGGGCATTCTTATGTATTTATGCATTTTTGCTTGGGAAGATAAATATACTATATTGTCCACACAAAATATAAAGCCTTTTGGGAAAATGGACATGCCAGTTCTTATTCAAACAAAATTGATGGAGGTTGTTAACCTTTTCTGGCAATGCGCACATTTCTCTAATTGCTTAGGTGGGAGACATATCAGATTGGTGATGCCACCCTGTACTGGGAACAAATACTCAAAAGAAGCATTTGTCACAGTTATTACTTCCAGTGATTCCACCATGTACATCCATTCCAAACGTAGGCAGTGTATGAGAAATCACAAACTTTAAGCAGAATTACACCTAAAAAAACATTGACAAGTAGGATTATTATGACGTGAGACCACGGGTCTCTCCTGTCATAAACCCTTCTCCCTACAACGTTTGTGTACTCAAAGCTGCGCAATCTCTGCCAACCAAGCGACCCAGTTCCGGACCGAGAAGGAAGACTGGGATATAACTAGACAGCACCTTTGACCCACAGGAGTGCTGATACAGCAGCACTGGAGGGGATCACTAGCCAGTATTGATAAACTTAAGGTCCCTTTCACACTTTTTTCGTTTCCAAAGTCATACGATTTTGATGCAAATTCGCAGCCTCAATTTTGACAAAGCAGTGGATCCGACTTTGCCCTGTGACTTGAAGTCCGACTTTAATGACCAGTGATCCGACTTTTATCCCTGAATAATTAGCCTCAATTTTGATAAAGCAGTGGATCTGACTTTGCCCTGCGACTTGAAGTCCGACTTTAATGACCAGTGATCCGACTTTTATCCCTGAATAATTAGGGGGAAGTCCACGTCAATTGGAAAAAAAAGAAGCCGGCATGGATTCCCCCTCCAAGAGCATAAGAGCATACCAGGCCCTTCTGTCTGGTATGGATTTTAAGGGGAACCCCACACCGAAAAATGCTCCCGCAGGAACCGTACCAGGCTGCATGCTCTCAAAATGGGGGGGGGGGGGTGGGTGCTTTGGGGCAGGCGGACCTGCGCCCCCCCACCCCAAAAAAATAAAAAAATAGAACCTTGTCCCTATGTTGATGAGGACAAGGGCCTCTTCACGCCAACCCTGGCCGTTGGTTGTCGGGGTCTGCGGGCAGGGGGCTTATCAGAATCTTGGAGCCCCTTTAATAAGGGGCCCCCAGATCCTGGCCCCCCACCCTATGTGAATGAGTATGGGGTACATTGTACCCCTACCCATTCATCCGGAAAAAAAAAGGGATTTTTAATAACAGCTTACCTGTAAAATCCTTTTCTTGGAGTACATCACGGGACACAGAGCGCATAGTCATTACATATGGGTTATATGGAGTACCTTCAGGTGTGGACACTGGTGTAATCAACTTCACAGGAAGTTCCTCCCTATATAACCCCCTCCCACTGAGAGTGCTTTAGTTTTGTAGCAAGCAATTTCTCTGAGGTTACACAATGTTCCCACAAAGAGGGGTGGGAGCTCTGTGTCCCGTGATGTACTCCAAGAAAAGGATTTTACAGGTAAGCTGTTATTAAAAATCCCTTTTTCTTGATCGTACATCACGGGACACAGAGCGCATAGTCATTACATATGGGATGTCCCAAAGCAATGCTCCATGAAGGGAGGGAGACCGTAAGGCCAAAAATAGCCAAACAGAAACTATATCAGGAGGTAAAATAGCTCCACCAACAGAAAAAAGGGGGCGTGAACCGGGCCAGAGGATTCTATACTGCTGCCCGTAGGACCGCCTGCCCAAATGCTGCGTCCGCAGCCTTTGTGACGTCCAACTTATAGAATTTAGTAAACGTATGTACGGAAGACCAGGTTGCTGCTTTGCAAACCTGTGCCATAGAGATCTGATGGTGTGCCGCCCAAGAGGCACTCATGGCCCTCGTAGAATGGGCTTTAACTGATAAGGGCGGTGGAACGCGCTTCAGACCATAGGCCTGAAAAATCAGCTGCTTAATCCACCTAGCCAAGGAAGACTTGGCAGCCGGCTGACCCTTCTTGGGGCCCTCCGGAAGAATGAAAAGCACATCTGTTTTCCTAATCTTTTCTGTAGCCTTGAGATAGACCCTCATGGCTCGGACCACGTCCAAAGTATGAAGCAATCTTTCCTCTCTGGACTGGGGAGTAGGAAAGAAGGATGGTAGGACTAGGTCCTGATTCAAGTGAAAACTGGATATGACCTTAGGAAGGAAAGAAGGCTGTGGCCGCAGAACCACTCTGTCCTTATGCAGAATCAGGTACGGTTCCCTGCAAGACAAGGCTGCCAGCTCGGAGACCCTTCTGGCCGAAGCCATAGCCACCAAGAAAACCAATTTTCGGGTTAGCAGCACAAGAGGGATTTCTGTCAGAGGTTCAAACGGCTGCCTTTGTAAAGCTGACAAGACCAGATTTAAATTCCAGGGGCAGAGGGGAGCTCTAATAGGGGGATTTACATGCAAGACCCCCTGCAAAAAGGTTTTCACAAGCGAATGTGTGGCCAAAGGCCTTTGAAACCATATCGCTAAGGCAGACACCTGCCCCTTTAGAGTACTAAGAGCTAACCCCTTGTCAACGCCAACCTGTAGGAATCGCAAGATCCTGTCAATAAAAAACTTGCGAGGATGCCCTCCTTGAGACTCGCACCACTCCACATAGTTCTTCCAGACTCTGTAATAGATATTTCTAGAAACTGGTTTCCTAGCTTGAATTAGCGTAGATATGACCTGGGCTGAGAGGCCTCTGCCCTTAAGAATTAGGGATTCAGCCGCCAAGCCATCAAATTTAGCTGCTGTGAAGCAGGGTGGTAGATCGGGCCCTGAGACAGCAGATCTGGGCGCAGGGGGAGTGGCCACGGTGCCCTTACTGACATCCTCACGATGAGTGCGTACCAAGCCCTTCTGGGCCAGGCTGGGGCCACCAGGATCACCGGCCTGCGCTTCACCCTGATCCTTCGTAGAAGGCGGGGAATCATCTGTAGTGGAGGGAACGCATACAGGAGAGAAAACTGGTGCCAGGGGCAAACCAACGCATCGGTCCCGTAGGCCGAGGGGTCCCTGGCTCGGGATACGAATTTGTCCAATTTCTTGTTGAATCTTGTTGCCATGATGTCCACATCGGGAATTCCGAATCTTTGGCAAATCTCTTGGAATACCTGGGGGTGAAGAGACCACTCTCCCGGGAGTAACTGTTGACGACTCAAAAAATCTGCTTGAGAATTGTCTATCCCTGGGATGAACACTGCTGAGATGCAGGGTACATGGGCTTCGGCCCATGAGAAAATCAGGTTTACTTCCCTTTGAGCCGCTAGGCTCCTTGTGCCCCCCTGGTGGTTTATGTATGCCACCGCCGTGGCATTGTCGGACTGTATCCTTACTGGCAGACCCTGCAGGGGAAGCGTCCAGGCGACCAGGGCCAACCGAGCAGCTCTGATCTCTAGGACATTGATGGGAAGCAGACTTTCTGCCTCTGACCACTGTCCCTGCTGGGTCCGTTTTCCTAAGATTGCCCCCCAACCTGTTAGGCTGGCATCTGTGGTTACTATTTTCCACGAGATGGGGCAAAAGGTTTTCCCTTTTGATAATTTTTGAGGGATCAGCCACCAGTACAGGCTGTGCCTGACTCCTGGGGAAAGAACTAATGGACGGTCTAATGCCTGTATGGACTTGTTCCAAGCAGAGAGAATAGCTGCTTGCAGAATTCTGGTATGGATCTGGGCATAGGGCGCTGCTTCGAAGGCGGCCACCATCTTTCCCAGCAGTCGCATGCATAGGCGAATAGTCGGCTTCCTTTTGCCTAAGACTATTTGAATCGTTTGAATTAACGACCTGATCTTCTTTTGAGGTAAAAATACCCTCTGGCATTCTGTATCTAACCGAAAGCCTAGATATTCCAACTGTCTTGTGGGTTGTAACCTTGATTTTTCTTGGTTCACAATCCATCCGAACTCTTCTAGATGCCGCACTGTGCGGACTACTGCATGATTGAGGTTGGAAGCTGATCTGTCGATAACCAGGAGATCGTCCAGGTATGCTAGGACCAAGATGCCTTCTGTCCTTAGGACGGCTAGTACCGGGGCTAACACCTTTGTGAATACCCGTGGAGCTGTTGCCAACCCGAAAGGGAGGGCTACGAACTGGTAATGACTTTGGTTTATCGTAAAACGAAGAAACTTGTGATGTGCTGGGTAGATCGGCACATGCAGATATGCATCCTTTATGTCTATAGATGCTAGGAAGTCGCCCTGATGCAGGCTGGTTGTCACTGAACGTATGGAGTCCATACGGAAGGTCTGAATCCTTAGAAAGCGATTTAGGCGTTTGAGGTCTAATATAGGCCTGACGTCGCCATTGGGTTTTGGTATAACAAAAAGGTTGGAGTAGAATCCCAGACCCCTTTCTTGGGTTGGTACTTCTACAATTACTCCTTGGAGCAAGAGGCGATCCAACGCCTTTACGAGAGAGGCCCTCTTTAATGGGTCGCTTGGAAGACTTGACCCCTGAAAATGAGGAGGGGGGATTTCTCGAAACTCTAGTTTGTAGCCTGAGGCTACTACGGCCCGAACCCAAGAGTCGGGAATTCTGGCCTTCCAGACTTCGGAGAAAAACTGAAGTCTTCCCCCCACCCAAGAGAGTGGGGGCGCCCCTTCATGAATCTGATTTGATGACTGATTTAGCCGGCTTGCGAGACCAGGGCCTCTTGTTTGCCGCAGCTTGTCCCTGTGGGCGGCTATTAGCTGTTGACCGCCCGGGAGGCCGTCGATACTGACGGGAAGTCGAAGGGGCCGAGCCTACCATGGCCTGTCGTTTAAACGTGGGCCCACGCGGTCTTTTCTTGACCCGTAAGGAAGTACTTTTTCCACTTGATATGGTGTGGATATATTTATCTAGGTCTTCCCCGAATAGTCTTCCCCCATGAAAGGGAAACCCTGCTAGAAGCTTTTTGCAGGGTGCCTCTGCTGACCAGTTCTTTAGCCACAAAAGACGACGCATGTGAACCACCAGTAGAGATGAACGGGATGCCTGTTGGATGGAGTCCTTAATAGCATCTACTGCAAAGCAGAGAGCCCTAGGGAATTCTGCTAATTCATGAGTATGCTGAGCCGGCATGTCCTTCAATATATGTTTTGCCTGATCCTTCAAGGCCTGACAAACACCAATGGCTGCTACTGCTGGCTGAACCATGGCACCTACTGAGGTGAAAGTTGCTTTCAGTAGGGTCTCGAATTTCTTGTCGACCGGATCCTTGAACATATGGACATTTTCAACCGGACAAGTCAGGGATTTATTCACGCAGGAAATGGCTGCGTCCACTGTAGGAAGAGCCCATTTCTTTACATATTCCTCTTCCATAGGGTAGAGAATAGAGAATCTTTTAGGAGGGACAAAGATTCTATCAGGTCGAGCCCAATCTTGGTAAATCACGTTCCGCAGAAGGGGGTGCATTGGAAAAGATGCACCAGTTAATGGGGCCTTTAAAGAACCCAATGAGGATACCTCCGGGGCTACTAGTTCTGGCACTGGGAGTTTAAAGGCAGTGCGAACCATATCTGTCAAAGACTGGATCCACAGGCTCTCCGCTTGCGAGGCCGAAAAGTATTCATCTATAGTGGAATTTTCCCTGTCTGAACCGTCGGGACTTGGGTCTGCGTGATCCCCTTGTGGGTCCCGTTCCTCTGAAGAGGAGACCTCCGCATCTGAAAACCCCACACTGGGTGAGGGGGATCTAGCCCGCTTGCTACTTGGGCAAGGACGGGAAAGTAACGCAGTTAACCTTTTCTCTAGCCCACTCATGGTGGCTGCTAGCATTTCTTCCGTCACGTAAACGGGAATGGGTGGATCGGGGGCCGCCTCTGCCCCCAGCACCCCCAATGGCTCTTGTACTATGCCACTCGGTGTCCTGACTGGCGAGGGTGGGGCCGTAGAAGCCTGGCCCAAATCCTCTGACCCCGATGGAGACCCCTTTTGCTTTTTGGCACCTTTAGCAGCCTTGGCTGGTCCAGATCCCTTTGGAGCCATTGTACAACCTTGGGTCACCCCTGTAGCCAACACCTGACTGTTGCAGCTAGGAATAACCAATGTGAGGGCAGGTATGAGAAAAATGAAAAAGAACTAATTTCTCTCTTTTTCTCTTTTTTTTTTTTTTTTTCACCCGCCTGGGAGGTGGCAATACCGAGGAAGCCTGTGAGTATTGACACACCAATGCCCGTTAGCCGGAGTCCAAGGTAGACTCAGATACTGCTGGATCTAAGGCTGAGTCCCTTTAAGCAAAAAAACTTTTTTTTTTTTTTTTTTTCTGGTCAATAGTGGACCTAAGTCCTAGACCTGAAGATCCACAAAACCGCCACTAGGTGTCCCTGTGTGGCCAAAAGACCCAGCTGCACGCTCTGTATCCTTTCTTCCTCTGCCTCCAGGAGGTAAAGACCAGCCAGAGAAAAGTTTTTTCCTTTATACAGACCCTGACGCTGCTGGCCCGCCCCCCCGACGCACGCCGATGCTATAAAAGGCGGCGTGCACGCGCGCGCGTATGCGCGCGCACACACGCGCGTACGATCGCGCGCACAATCGTGCGCACCACGCTGAACCCACATGGAGGAAGCAGAGCAGAGGAACAACATGGACCAGCGTTATGCAGCACCAACAGACACCAGGTAAGCACTAATCTTATTGTAGTGCACACACAGCGAGGAAGCTGTCCCCATGGGCTTCCTAAGAAACAGGAGTTTTAACCAGCAATTTCCTCTTTAAAACATGTGGGGTTGCAGTATCAGTGTTAACAGGCAGACCTGGGGTGAGTAGCAAATATATAACTTACACAAGTATACATATATCTACATGTTATCTGGGTAAACATTAGAATCCCATCCTGCCTCAACAGACATAGTGGAGATAGTGGCTGATGCACAAGCATACCATTAGCCAACCCAGAACCCCCAGGGGGATACCTACTGTCGAACCAAGTCCCGCAGGTTCCCTCTTACCTGCTCCACGCCGCAGGGTATTGCAAAATGCAAGAGGCCCAGCCTTCCCCCATCTCCGTGGGTATTGTCTTGGACCTTCAGGGACCGGGGTCCTGTGTTAAGGAACCCACACCCCTGGACCTATATAGCATCCTGGCATCAGTAGCTTTTAGTTCTTGGAAGAGACTAAAGCACTGGAGCCCAGAATCCAGCCCTCCAAGGAGAGGCATTATAGGCAAAACCCCACTCCAGCAGGGCCCGAGTACCGTACATCTTGGCTCTGAAGCACTTCGGACGGATCCGGCTAGCTATCCTGGGTCCCGAGACCTCCGAGGGACAGCTAGACGTGACCAACACCTAAGACACTGGCGGAAAAACTAAAGCACTCTCAGTGGGAGGGGGTTATATAGGGAGGAACTTCCTGTGAAGTTGATTACACCAGTGTCCACACCTGAAGGTACTCCATATAACCCATATGTAATGACTATGCGCTCTGTGTCCCGTGATGTACGATCAAGAAAAAGTGTCAACAATAAAACACACTATACAGGTTTTTAAAGTAATTTATTAAGCAGCTCCGGTGGCCTCTTCCGCCTTCTCCCCTCTCCGGCCTCTTATTCGCTCGCTCCGGTTCTTCTCCCTCTGTCCGGTGTCTTCTGCCGGGTCTCCTTCGCTTTCTTCTGTTCTTTTGCCTACTCTTTTGCTAGCTCTCGCCCGGTCTTCTCCATTGTCTTCTTCCCTCTGCTCTTCTTTGGATGTTGACTCGACGCTCTTTCCCGCTGTAATGCCGCGTGCAACAAAATTATATTGACATGGGGCAAGATCACTGGGTGATGCCATCCAACGACCCCGCCCCTTATGACGTCACTGCCTGTGGCATGATGGGGAGGTGATGTTATACGGAGCGGGGTCACCGGAAAGGGCCTGGTATGCTCCTGGAGGGGGAACCCGTGCCGGTAAAAAAAAAATTGTATTTCCCCTTCATTTCCCACAAAAATAGTACAGGAACTACTTTGAAGTTGCCATGACTTAAAGTCATGCTAATATGAATGGTAGTATTGAAAATCATGGATAATGACTTGTCATGGGATTTTGCAGTCTAAAATCGTGGAACAAGTCGTATAAGTGTGAAAGGGGCCTTTAGGGGTTGTAAAGTCGGAAGGTTTTTTATCTTAATGCAGTCTATGCATTAAGATTAAAAAAATAACTTTTTTATGTAGCAGCCTCCCCAGCACCCCCTAATTACTTACCTGAGCCCTTTCTCTCTCCAGCGATGTCAACAAGTGCCTCGACCATCTGGGACTCTTCTCCTCGTTGGCTGAGTCGCAGCAGCAGCGGCATTGGCTCCCACTGCTGTCAATCAAAGTCAGTTAGCCAACCAGGAGAGAGAGGAACAGGGCCAAAACGGGGGGCTCCATATCTCAATTGACACAGGGAGCTGTGACTCAGCTCTGGTGCCCCCATAGCAAGCTTCGAGGGGTCAGGAGAGCCAAGAAGAGGAGGATCGGGGCTGCTCTGTGCAAAACCACTGCACAGAGGATGTAAGTATAACATATTTGTTATTTTTAGAGAAAAAAAAACAAGATTTTATAATCACTTTAACTCCCCTGGATTCGGTTCAGCCGGGGTTCTTCAAACTTCAAAGGAGTTCGGATCCAATGAAAATGGAGCCTGTGAAATCAAAAGGGCCCATTTTCATCAAATGGCATCCAAAAAAGTTTACCTTTGCTAGGATGTGATCGCTTTAATATACGTTTTTGGACTTACTATATTCACAAGATCAGAATCACCCTAAATGCATCTTTAATTGGTGCATTTGTAGGGCTAGAAAAAATGAGAAATGCACATTTTGCATTATGTCTAACAAATGGAGTTCTATCCAGATGGCCCATTAAAATGCATAGTTAGCATGGTCCATCCAATTCAACCAATAGAAGGGGAAACAAAATCATACAATCCCATATACCCAACTCCATACCCACAGTTGATCCAGAGGAAAGCAAAAAACCCCAGCAGAGCATGATCCAATTTGCTACAGCAGGGGAAAAAATTGCTTCATTGATCCCAGAAAGGCAATCAGATGTTCCCCTGGTCAACTTTACCTATGTTTGTTAGTATCCAGTTATATTATGTACATTTAGGAAAGAATCCAGGCCTTTCTTAAAGCAATCTACTGAGCTGGCCAGAACCACCTCTGCATGGAGTCTATTCCACATTTTCACAGCTCTTACTGTGAAGAAGCCTTTCCGTAATTGGAGATAAAATCTATTTTCCTCCAGATGTAAAAAGTGCCCCTTGCCTTCTGTGATGACCTTAAAGCGGAGTTCCACCCTAAAGTGGAACTTCCACTTAAACCACTCCTCGCCCCCTTACCTGCCATATCTGGCATGTAATTTGTTTGGGGGGGCTTCAGTAGGAGTGGGACCGCTAAGGCGATACATCATATCGCCTTTTGGCCGCCCCTCCCTGTAGGCGATCACCTGGGACACATGAGTGACCAGCCGTGAAGCCCAAAGCTGTCACGGCTGGGTGCCCACAGTTACAATGGAGGTGCCGGCAGAGAAGGGGGGGAGCCAAGCTCTGGGCGGCGCATCGCTGGACCGTGGAACAGGTAAGTGTATGTTTATTAAAAGCCAGCAGCTACACTTTTTGTAGCTGCTGACTTTAAATGAACATAAAAAAGACTGGAACTCCCCTTTAAAGTGATATTAAAGACTGATTTTATTTTTAAAATATCAAACATGTCATACTTACCTGCTTTATGCATTGATTTTGCATAGAGCAGCCCAGATCCACCGGCCTCTTCCTCCTGCAAATGCCTTGATAGCATGCAGCTTGCTATGGGGGGGAACCTGAGCAGGCTCACTCCCAGGCCAATGTTTTTCTATTCAGACAGAGTGGGGCTCAGCCCTGGCCCCGCTCTCTCCTCATTGGCTCACTGGCTGTGATTGACAGTAGTGGGAACCAACATCTCCCACTGCTGTTTCAGCCAATGAAGAGGTAGAGAATCTGGAGAGCCTCTGCTTTTGTGCACATTGTTGGATCGAGAGGCGGCTCCTGCACACAGTAGGTTTTTTACTTTCTCACATAGAATTGCATGAAGGTAAAAAATCTTCAGCCTTTACAACCACTTTAAAGTGAATAACTCAACACTAAGTTTACTATGTGAACCACATATGTATTTATACATATAGATCATATCCCCTTTAATCTCCTCTTCTCAAGAGAAAAGAAACTTAGTACAGCTAATCTTTCCTCATGCCTCTTATCAGTTTGGTTGCCCTTCTCTGCACTTTCTCTAGTTCCCCGTTATCCTTTTTGAGAACTGGGGCCCAAAACTGAACTGCATATTCCAGATGAGGTCTTACTAATTATTTGTACAGAGGCAAAAAAATATCTCTCTCTTGAATCCATACCTCTTATGCTCCCTGGCGGTATTCACGAGTCAGGCTCGGTGAATTTTCACTACCAAAAGCGGTAACCCCAAGCCACACTCGGGATTGCATTATCCTGGTAAAGTTACTAACCTTGTCCTCAGGATCCTGCGATGTCCCCCCGCTGTGTCCGCGGGCTGTGTACTCCTCCCGATTCATCACTGTGCCGGGCTCCACTTCCTGCGAGCATCGCATACATTACTGTATCAAATAATTTCACCTCCCTTTTTTCCCTAATGCTTTGTCCAGTGCCCTGCATGCAGATTTATGATATATATATACTGTTCTTTCTGCCTGGAAACTTGAGAATGTCCATGGCAACCAAAAAGTGTCCCTTTTTGTCAAAAGCATTTTTTGACCAGCTAGAAAACAGCGATAATAAATTAGAAACACTTGCAGAATTAAGCGATAATGAATCGTGGGGAAATTTGTCATCAAACACTGAAAGTGATGACAGCGACTGACCAAATTTTTTATGTTTTTGATTTGATTACTTTACTGAATAAAATTATTATTATATTATTTTTTTTATAATTATTTATTATATTATCATTTGTTTCGTATTTCAAACTTTATCATACCCGAGATGTCTACTAGACTCTTGTTTGGACAGATTTAAGTTATTCCTAAGAATTACAGGCCTACAATATAAAGAACAAAATTTCCATGCAAAATAATTGTACCGCTTTAAGCTTCAAAAATCTGACATAAATCATACTGCCAGGAAGGTTAATACAAGAAAGGACTTTGCTCGCTTTGGAAACCACAGTTTAGCATTGCATGCTATTATTGAGCTTATGATCTATCAAAACCCCCACATCATTCTCCATCATTGACCCCCCCCCCCCCCTTAGTATGTATGATGCATGCATATTCTTATGCCGCGTACACACGATCATTTTTTGTGATGAAAAAAAAACGACGTTTTCTGTGAAGTAAAAAACGACGTTTTTGAAACGTCACTTTTCAAAGACAATTTTGCATACACACCATCGTTTTTTCACAAAAAGCAAGGTTACGTTCACCACTCTTTTCCATTGAAGCTCGCTTCATAACTAGCTTCTGGGCATGCGCGGGTTGAAAAACGTCGTTTTGAAAGACGTTTTTGCTACACACGGTGACTTTTTGTGAAACAAAAAACGACGTTTTGAAAAACGACACAAAAAATTCAAGCATGTTGGAATTTTTTTTTGGTCGTTTTTTTGAAGACAAAAAACGACGTTTTGCCCACACACGATCAATTTAAATGACGTTTTAAAAAACGTCGTTTTTTTTCATCGCAAAAAACGACCGTGTGTACGCGGCATTAGTCCATAATACCTTTACATTTATCAACATTAAACCTCATTTTCCACATAGCTGCCCAATGAAACAGAGCATTGAGGTTGGCTTGTAAATTGGAGACATTGTTCAAGGACATTAATCCACTGCATAGCTTGGTGTTATCTGCAGACACCGAGACCCAATACCGAAAATCCGAGACCCAATATAATTTATAAATGTATTAAAGAGTAAGGGTCCCAACAGTGAACCATGGGGTTGTTGTAGAATCTCATATTAGCCAATGTATTTCATATTATTCTTTCATATTATTCATATTGATTTGCATATGTGTTATTGATAATATAATTATTATTCATTATTATTATGATTATTATTATTATAGTAAAGCAATAGTTATTAAATCTTTATTAATGTACACTGTTCTTCTATAAAAATACATAATGTCTTTATTTTTATGTACTGAACTTTAGCTGGTATTCGTAAGACAGTCATAACTAGGTGAAAGTGCACTGAAGACAGTTCATTCTAAGTTCAACTAATTAGACAAGGAACATTCTGATAATAGTTGAAATATAGTTGATGAGATAGGCACCAAAGATAGTGATACCGGTGGTTTAAAATAATTAGGCCGTTTGAGAAAGTTACGTACAGAACATTAATCAAGTTTGACAGAATCTATTTGTGCATCATTAAAACTTAAAATACATTGTATAAGATATATTAATAATTAGACAATATTGAAAAAAGTAATTAGCCATGTATGTGTGTGTGTGTGTGTATATATATAAATAATACAGTGGGGTTATTGAAAGTTCATTCTCTAAAAGTCATAAATCTGTCATCCTTGAAGTTGTGGCTAACACAGCTGGGTGCCAGACTGTCTCTACACAGGTGTTTTTAATTGGACAAAACCAGTTATAAATCATTTTAATGAACATATGGGAATTCTGGCAATAATTATGTTTGTCTGTTTGTAGGACAGGTATTACATTGACGTAGATCTTATCAACCAATCACATCTAGGAGAGATGGCTGAGATAAGGCTTGTGAAGGTATATAAAAGTGCCAGTTTTACAATTGTTAGTCAGACAAGTCAGATAGGAGCTCACAAGGCTGACCTCTATGTATGCTGCCCTATTGCATGGGTCATAGAGAGCATAACCAGTGGGCAATTATCTATTCAGATAGGCGTCTATCAGGCTAGCTGTTTGTCTTTGCAGCCCTATTGGCGGGTGGCAAGCGGTTAGAACCAGTAGGCAAATATCTGTCCTTTTGTTGTAACTAGTCTCCTAGTCTAATGGGGAAAACTTTTTAACTTGTTCCAGAGTGTGGTTTTAGGTGAATTTCCCTAACAAACTTGGTTGAGCCAGTCGACCGACTGGTCCCCATCAGGTAATGGGTTTCCAAGATTTGGCAGAAAAGACCCATTCTGGTTCAAGGTGAGAACATATTACAATTGTTTCAATTTGGTTTAGAGGATATGAATTTGTATATCCAATATGCTTGCATTGTAAGAAACGGTATAAACTAGACTTGTATCTTGTAATACTTTGAACATAAATCTGTATGTTACCAGCTGTTAATAAACCTGCATTGTTGAAGTCCTGCCTGGTTCGAAACTTTGTCATTCTACTTCAGTGTACACCACTAATCAACCCTAGACCATTCAAAGTATCAAAGATTAACCACTACTGAATTTGGTCTTTTAGCCAGTTTTCTATACATTTATAAACTGATTTTTCCAGGCCTGTAGACTTTACCTTACACATGAGCCACGTGTGGGGAACTGTATCAAACACTTTTGCAAAAAAAAAGTATACCACGTCCACAGCATCCCAGATTTTTTTAGAGGTTTTCTGCTCCTACTTCCTTCTTGGGCACCGCGGCGCCGGAAGGAATGTCACCTCTCCCTCTCGGCAATCAACTGGGACACGTCACAGGTCCCAGATGATTGCTCGGCCAATCATGGTATGCAGCAAGGCTTGTGAGTTCCCGGGTGTGAAGCTGTGAAGCCACAGCAAGGCACCCACAGTATTAATGCCAGCACCGTGGAGAGGAGGGGGAGATGAGTGCAGCTTCTTTCCCCCACATCTCTGGACCAGCAGCTGCAGTATTTGTAGCTGCTGACTTTTAATATTTTTATTTTAGTAGGAACTCTGCTTTAAATGAAATCATGTTATGGTCACTGCTACCCAGATGTTTTCTATTGGTAATAAGCTCTGCATTGTTTGAGATTACCAGGTCCAGCAGAGTGCCATTCCTAGTCTGGGCCTTAATAAACTGGACCATAAAATTTTCATGTAATAAGTTTATAAATTTTTGCTCTTTAAAAGTCCCAGGGGTGCCATTCCAGTCAAGTTCATAATAGTTAAAATCCCCCATTATTATCACCGTCCCAGCCCTTTCCTTCTGTGCAAAGAGCTGAGTCTCCACCTCCTTATTAACACCCATAGCCACCAATAGAAGTGAGAGGAAATACCTGCAAATTAAGGGAATGTCTTGGGGACCCCCAAATCACCAGAACTAGCGTCACCATTGGAAGATTTCCCCTCTATTACTTTTCTGGGGACAACCCAAAATGTGTGATTTTCTTTTACTTTCAATGATCGTGGTAAACAGGACAAATAGAGAGGATGAATGTCCATAACAAGTGCACAGACATCAATAAAAACTGACAGGGGTTCCAATCCTACTCCACTGCATCCAAAACTAAAAACAAAAGTCTTGACTTTAGCTATACTTTGAACTACTATGAACTACGCACATCCATATGCTTTTCCACCCATAACACCACCAATGTTGTTAAAGCTGCTTGTGTTCTGCATAATTTGGGGAGTGACAAATAGTATACCACCCCCCATCACCGGCGGCTTTACCTGCTCGATAGCCCGGCCGTTCTCCTATTCTCCACGGCGGTTTCCATTTTGTCCCTTTCCCCCCCCAGTGGCCAATTAGGAATCGTTTTATTTTGACCAATCGGAAAACGGGTTTCACACCCGCTTCTGGTTGGCCGAATTGAGGATCAGTGTTTTAACAGCGAATATTTATTCACTGTTGTAAAACACCTGGGTGGGATCGGAGCACATCCTCTGCGATCCTAGCCCATCCTATTTTGAAGCCTATTAGAGCCTATTAGACCCGGCCGTTGTAATTCATGCGCCTGGCATCCTGAAAGGGCTCTGGACACATGAATAGGGGGTGGCCACGACATCCATGGATAGATTCACGCTATGCATGACTCTATCCATTATGCATACAAGGGGTGACAAGGATAGAGGCGGCACCTGGGTACCCCTGGTGAACGGACCGCCACTGCTCCACACCCTTGAAAAAGCTCACCGAGCTCTTTTCCATGTGCTTTTTTGAGTCTGAGCCCAGTTGATTCCCAATCTGTGCTGTTCTATTTGCAAGGGAATTTTCCCTTAGCTTAGTGAATAAAGTGAAGCTCCATCATTCAATCATGTTGCATATCATTTTGTATTCTTCGCAAAGTGAATTTTTGCCACATTTACTAAGCTCTAGGGAAAATTCCCTTGCAAACATAAACTTTAAATGCAAAGTAAATGACCTATTAGCCTTTAGTAAACCAATCCTTCACTTATTGCTTTCATGTTAATCACAGTTATGTTGTTGCCCTACAACATCAATTTGGTTACACGCAGAAAGTTTTGTGATAACAGGAACTTCGGTCACTCACCAGTAAATTTTAAGATCAATGAAAATAAACTTGAGGGTTTTGCATAATTCTGATGAATTACACTTTATTAACACTATACCTACCTACCTGAATAGAAAAAAAAATAATAATCCTACAAAAAAATGTGTTTTACTTTATATTGTATATTGTGCAAACGTTGGGCTGCTAAAAAATGAGACAGTGAGATGATATAAACATACATTTAAGAAAATGTACCTATGCTGTTCTACTGGGACCTTGACTGTTCAAACCAATCAGCATACACCTTTCTGGCTATTTCACTTCAAATTACCTTTTTTATGAATATCCCCATAGTGCCAATGTGCCTGACCATAAAGCACTAATTTAATTAAGGCATCCACATTTAGGCAGGCAGCCTCTAATGAATGTGATCATTTATATCCTCTGTGACGCTGTCACTCTCCTCTCAGTGCATTGTAGTACTGTCCCTCTCTGCACTGTGCTCTGTTGCACTGTTCCTCTTGTGAATTGTTCTCTGTGGTGCAGGCAGTCCCTCTTCGTGCTGTGCCCTGTGGTGCTGTTCCTCTTGTGCGCTGTGCTCTGTGATGCCGTGCCTCTTTGCTTTGTGCTCTGTGGCATTGTCCCTCCCTGTGCTGTGCTCTGTGGTGCAGTCTCTTTCCGTGCTGTGCTCTGTGGTGCAGTCTCTCTCCACTCTGTGCTCTGTGGTGCTGTCTCTTTCTTTGCTGTGCTCTGTGGTGCTGTCCCTCTCCATGCTGTGCTCTGTGGTGCAGTCTCTCTCTCTGCCCTGTGCTCTGTGGTGCAGTCCCTCTCTGCACTGTGCTCTGTGGTGCAGTCCATCTCTGCACTGTGCTCTGTGGTGCAGTCCATCTCTGCACTGTGCTCTGTGGTGCAGTCTCTCTCTGCGCTGTGCTCTGTGGTGCAGTCTCTCTCCGCGCTGTGCTCTGTGGTGCAGTCTCTCTCTGCGCTGTGCTCTGTGGTGCAGTCTCTCTCTGCGCTGTGCTCTGTGGTGCAGTCCCTCTCCGCTCTGTGCTCTGTGGTGCAGTCCCTCTCCGCTCTGTGCTCTGTGGTGCAGTCTCTCTCCGTGCTGTGCTCTGTGGTGCAGTCCCTCTCCGCTCTGGGGTGCAGTCCCTCTCTGCGCTGTGCTCTGTGGTGCAGTCCCTCTCCGCGCTGTGCTCTGTGGTGCAGTCCCTCTCCGCACTGTGCTCTGTGGTGCAGTCCCTCTCCGCTCTGTGCTCTGTGGTGCAGTCCCTCTCCGCTCTGTGCTCTGTGGTGCAGTCCCTCTCCGCTCTGTGCTCTGTGGTGCAGTCCCTCTCCACTCTGTGCTCTGTGGTGCAGTCGCTCTCCGCTCTGCGCTCTGTGGTGCAGTCCCTCTCGGCGCTGTGCTCTGTGGTGCTGTCCCTCTCCATGCTGTGCTCTGTGGTGCAGTCCCTCTCCGCTCTGTGCTCTGTGGCGCTGTCTCTTTCTTTTCTGTGCTCTGTGGTGATGTCCCTCTCCCTGCTGTGTTCTGTGGTGCAGTCCCTCTTCGTACTGTGCTCTCTGGTGCTGTCTCTCTCCATGCTGTGCTCTGTGCATCTTTCACTCTCTGCTGTGTGCTCTGTGGTGCTATCCTTCTCTGTGCTGTGTTGAGTTTGACAGGGATCACTGTCTGTCAAACTTGCCCAATGAAGTCAAGGGACTTCACCACAACCACAAGCCAAATGCAGCACAATAGTTACACATGTAGCACCACCCCAAGAGGAGCCACTTGAGCATATTTGGTTCTGTGCTCTGCCTCTCAACCCCAAGAACAGTCCCAATACCTCTGGCACACCTATTAGACAATGTCACTGTAGCACAACAGTAAATAGACACAAATAATAGTGAACCAGAAAGTATCTTTACCTGTGTTGCCAACCGCCAGTATTTTTACTGGCAGCCAGTAAGAAATGGGCACCTTTCTCCTCCCAGTAAATGCCAGTGAAAGAATAAGGTTGCCAGTAAAAAATATTGCTGTGACGCTTGACCATCCGAGTGCCTGCTACAGTGTGTCAGGGCTGTGCCGGCAGTGTGCCTCATGTGCAGGTCTGCGGAACGGGTTAAAGGCAAGCCAGGAGAGGACTGAAGGGACCACCTGGCATGGAGAGAGAGGGACACTGTGACTCAGGAGGGGACGTGTCATGTCGGTGAGGTGTCATCATCATCTGTGCTGCTGCACATTGCTGTCAGTGTCACTGTAAGAGTCAATTTCATGTGTGTGCGTGTCTGAACATTCTAATTTCTTGCCCTTTCGATTCCTGTCCCTGAGCTAGTTATTTACTATATCGAATAAAAAAAAAAACACACTCTGCTAATTGCATATTGTACTAGTTTGTAGCCTAAATACTGAAATGTGCACTTAAAACTGTAATTTTGTAACTTTTAGATATGCTAGTAAAAACGTGACTGTGCCAGTAAATTGAGGGTGTCATGCCAGTAAATCTCAATCTGGTAGGTTGGCAACACTGATCTTTACAAAGTGGCTTTGGTCATAGAACTACAGTAGTAACAACACAGAATAATAAAACTTGGAAAACATTAACAGTATATCTATAAAGACACAGGCAGGTTATAAGTCAACACAGTTTAACCACTCCATAACACAGGGGAGGGCTGGCAGGGGGGGCAGGGTGGAAATCTCTCCCAGGCCGGTGACACTATGCACAGCCACCGGCTGCCACTACTAAATGCTGTTTTTGCTGAGCAGGAATATGCCTGCTGGAGCTCTGTTGACACAGGTAACGGCCCCCGCTCACCTCCCGCTGTGGAACCGTGTCAGCTCCGAGGTAGATGGCTGCAGCGCTGTGTTATGTCTTGTCTCACACATAGCTCAGCCTCAGCTCATACCAGCGCTGACATCCCCTTCTCTCTCTGCACAGACACGAGGACTCTGATGTAAGGGGAGGCTCTGTAGGGACTCTGATGTAATGGGAGCCTCTGTGCGGACTCTGATGTAAGGGGGGCCTCTGTGCGGACTCTGATGTAAGGGGGGCCTCTGTGCGGACTCTGATGTAAGGGGGGCCTCTGTGCGGACGTCAGTGTTGTCACATGACATGGCTGCTGGGTACTGATTTTGTTAACTTATGACCAATAAGTGCCTCCTGCCTGTGAGTTATGATACCATCCATTATTCCAGAGATACATACAAAGTACAATGTTATTGTAGTCTAATCACAGACACCCCCAAAGCACACCTGTTTTGAAGCCTTAAAGGCACTGGCAGCCCCACGATTGGATCCACTTCCCCTTGCCATCAGCTGAGCTTAGCTGCCCGTCATCGCCACCGCCCACCTCACAGCCTCTCAAGTCTTACTCTCTGGGCTCCGGCTACTACTGGGTGAGGAGCGGAGGAAGATCAGTCCACTGGGGAAGGCAAGGAGATAAACAGGCAGGCGGCTTGCCTGGGACTTGAGCCAAGGCAGAGGAACATGTGAGCGGAGTTAAATGGGAATGAGCCCGAAACTCCAACCAGCACATGATCGTCAGAAAGGGGCACAGATAATGGGAAAAAACACACCCTCCTAAGGGGGGGGGGGTGTAATTCAGATTTTTTTTTTTTTTTTTTCTGCACTGAATGTCTTTAAAATTGCCCCAGTCCCTGTTCAAATTCCATCTGGGGACAAAATCGGGGACAGACTTGGTTCGGGGACAGTGTCCTCAATCTGGGAACTGTCCTCGAAAACCGGGGATGTCTGGCAAGGAGCAACATGCAGGAGCTGTACATGTACATCGCTCAAAGGCAGTTTCTCTTACCCTGCTTCTCCAAAAAGACTCTATCCCACATGGAGAGTAGTGTTGCTCACGAATATTCGCATTGCGAATATTCGCTACGAATATTGCATATTCGAGTATTCGCGAATAACGCGAATATCGCGGCGAATATTCGCTATTTCGAATATTCGAATGTTTTAAATTTTTTTTTAGAACAGATCACATCCTAGAGATCCCCATCGACGTCTAAAAGCATTGCTGGTATGATTAGAGACCTTGGGCCGAGTAGCTGCAGCGCTCATTTTATATTGCCGAAAAATCGCAATGCGATTATTCGGCAAATAGCGATATCGCGCGATTATTTTATATTGTAATATATCACGAATATTCTGAGCCAATCAGAGTACTCCATTCCGCATTTCTCGAAATTTCGAAATTATTTTGTATTGTAATATATCACGAATATTCTGAGCCAATCAGAGTGCTCCATTCCGCATTTCTCGAATATTCGCAATTATTGTGTATTGTAATATATCACGAATATTCTGAGCCAATCAGAGTGCTCCTTCCCCATTTCTCGAATATTCGCAATTATTTTGTATTGTAATATATCACGAATATTCTGAGCCAATCAGAGTGCTCCTTCCGCATTTCTCGAATATTCGCAATTATTGTGTATTGTAATATATCACGAATATTCTGAGCCAATCAGAGTGCTCCTTCCGCATTTCTCGAATATTCGCAATTATTGTGTATTGTAATATATCACGAATATTCTGAGCCAATCAGAGTGCTCCATTCCGCATTTCTCGAATATTCGCAATTATTTTATATTGTAATATATCACGAATATTCTGTGCCAATCAGAGTGCTCCATTCCGCATTTCTCGAATATTCGCAATTCGCATTCGCAATTCGCAATCGCATTCGCATTCGCGATAGCGAAAATTCGCAATCATTTCATTTCGAAAATATATCACGAATATTCGTATTTAGCGAATATCTGTCGAATATTCTACTATATATTCGAGATATATCGCGAATTCGAATATGGCATATTCTGCTCAACACTAATGGAGAGTGCAAGCCCTGTATGCAAACAGAAGAAAAGAAGGCTGGACAGCTGCATTCCTGCGCAATTTCTTTATTTAAGTGCCGGATACAAAGGTAAACTGCAGGTATCAGCTTACATGTTTCACAACAAGGTCGGGTGCTTACTGATAGCTCCAAAACATGTAGGAGCTCTCTCATTTATAATTTTTTATAGACCAAGTCATAATAATGAGAGCCAGTAATAGGGTAGGGAATGAGGGGGCTGGAACAGGGGAGTGCCCCCCCGCCCCCGAGTCCCTGGCACGCAGTATCGCCTCCAAAAGGATGCCAAGATGGTGATAGCGGCCAGATACCCAGGATGCTGGCGTGGAGGAGTCCTGACGTCATCGGGTCGATGGGAGTGGCCAGATATGGCGTGATGGCGACAAGAGCCGGCGTCGCATCCAAGTGCCATAGCAACCGAGTAAACACTGACCAACGGGGCCAGAACCATCCTAACAAATCTTCCTTTGAGTTGTTATTCAGACTGCTATGTGGTGAAGTACAGTCTTCGAGAAAAAATTCGGCCCATTTATTCCAGGTCTTTTCACAACAACTTAATTTTTTCTTAACAGATCACAGATGGAGTCAGTGATCTTTCCCACTTTTTTTTTCAGATGGAAGACGAAATTCCATTATGGCTGAAACAATAGTAATATTAAGAAATTATACCATATAAAAAAAATCAGGCAGCGCAGTGTTATACACCAAAACTGTGTAACAATCAATAGAAATATGCTATCTTTTATTTATTTCCAAAAATCATCCATCTAAATTCTTCAACCTCTTAACTTGTAAAACTTCAACACTGTGTTTTCACCAACTGAGTAGGATTATCCACTCACCAGAAGCATAACATATGAACTTACTCCTTATTCCAGGTCTCGGACTTTAAGTAGGGTATGAACTCGCTATAAGTTTGACTCTTCCATCCGATTTAGCGCTAAAACATTAAACATTACACGGTACCCAGACAGCATGTAAAAAAAAACGTATGCAGTGCTCAAAATAGCATTATACGGTTGAAAAATCGCAAATAAAAACACCACTGGTACATGGTTTCACAATTTACACCGATAGAACAAGCCTAATTCAACAGCTGGTGCAGCTAATTTATTAAAGTTGTATCAAGCGTCTTACCGTCACATGGTACCTGTGCATGATATTGCACCTCTTGGCTTCAGAACATTCTACTTGAAAGTTGTCAGAATGTCAATACCAGTAGCGGTGTTTCATCACAACAGGACTTTGTCTAGGAATCCTGTGAAATTATAGGCAGCTGTTAGGAAGCAGTGACATCCAACTCTCTCACATGCCCTGCCAAATAGTTCAAACAGTTCTCAATAAACCGCTAAATCCTTTGGGCTCATACATAAATAAAATATCAAGTGGATGATTGATTTGTGACCTGGCTCAAAACTAGGAATGGGCCCGGACACCCCCAGGTTCGTTTCGCACCAGAACACCTCGGGCAGGCAAAGAGTTCTAGCGAACATCCGAAACCTTTTAAAGTCTTTGGGACAGCTTTCTGGCTCCCAGCAATATAGATAAAAAATCTATGAAAAAGACCCCCTCAGTCCATACTAGGTTCTTTGGGTCTGGTATGGATTTTAAGGGGAACTCCACGCCAAAATGTAAAAAAATGGTGTGGGGTCCCCTTAAAGTCCATACCAGACCCTTATCCAAGCAAGCAGCCTGAAGATCAGGATAGGGGGGGATGAGCGAGCACCCCCCTCCTGAACTGTACCAGGCCACATGCCCTCAACATGGGGGGTGAGTGTTTTCGGGCAGAGAGGGCTCTTCGCCTTCCCCACTCAAAGTACCTTGTCCCCATGTTATTGGGGACAAGGGCCTCTTTCCGTCAACCCTGGTCGATGGTTGTCGGAGTCTGTGGGCGGGGGACTTATAGGAATCTGGAAGCCCCCAAGGGGGCCCCCAGATCCCCACCCATGTGAATGGGTAGCGGGTACATTGTACCCTTACCCATTCACCAAGAAAGTGTTAAAAAGTAAAAACCACAACAGACAGTTTTTAACAATTCCTATATGAAAAAAAAGTGTCCCCCAATGTCCATCTATCTTCAATCAGGCCCCTCAATGTACCCAGAAAATAGTTTTTTTTAAAAAAAAGCTCCGCCTCTGTGGGAGGCCCCTTAGCGACTGTCTTTTCACTTTGACAGCTTTCATATAGGCAAGGGTGGGGCCACACACTGACGTAACCGGATCACCCTGCCCCCTCTGATGTCACAGGGCGTCACATGACATCAGAGGGGGGCAGGGTCACTCGGTTACGACACCAGGAGGCCCCGCCCTTGTCTATATAAGAGCTGTCAAAGTAAAAGTAACTTCCATGAAGGCAGAGATTTTAGTTGGGCATGATTGAAGATGAACGGACATTGCGGGACAATTTTTTTAATAAAGGAATTGTCAAAAACTGTCTGTTGTGGTTTTTACTTTTTGACTCTTTTTTGGGTGAATGGGTAGGGGTACAATCTGCCCCTACCCATTCACATAGGGGGGGTGATATCTGGGGGCCCCCCTTGTTAAAGGGGGCTTCCAGATTCCGATAAGCCCCCCGCCTGCAGACCCCGACAACCACCGACCAGGGTTGTCGGGAAGTGACCCTTGTCCCCATCAACATGGGGACAACATGGGGAGCACCCTCCCCATGTTGAGGACAAGCAGCCTGGTATGGTTAAGGAGAGAGAGGGGGGGTGCTTGCTGTCCCCTCCCTAACCTAGCCTTCCAGGCTGTATGCTCGGATGAGGGTCCGGTATGCATTTTTAGGGGGACCCCACACCAATTTTTTTTTTCACATTTTGGCTTTGAGTCCTCTTTAAAATCTATACTAGACCCAAAAAGCCTGTTAGGAATTCGGGGGGGGGGACCCACGCTGCTTTTTTTCCTTAATTCTGTCAAAGGGTTCCCCTTCCCTGTATTATATACTCTGTACTGCACTATATACCCTGCTCTGTATTATATATAATACACTTACTCCAATATATATTCTCTACTGTATTATATATACTACACTGACAGCACTATATACTCTGTAATGTATTATATATACACAACTCTGATAGCACTATATACTCTGAACTCACACACACTACACACTACACGGACCACACTATACTCCAAACTGTATTATATATACTACACTGACTAATTGGCACTGGCAGGTGGCACTGGATGTCACTAATTGGCACTGGCAGGTGGCACTGGTTGGTACTGGCATTGGCACTGATTGGCAGGTAGCACTAATTGGCACTGACTGGTGGCACTGGATGGCACCAATTGCCACTGGCAGGTCACACTGGATGGCACTAATTGGCACTGGCAGGTGGCCCTGGATGGTGGCACTGGCTGGCATTTGTTAGATGGCACTGGCAGGTGGCACTAATTGGCATTGGCAGGTGGCACTGGCAGGTGGCACTGGATGGTTTCAAACCCTACGTTCCTCCTCCCTTCTCCACACTCTGCTGGCAGAATTGTATTATATACACTACACTAACTGCACTATATACTCTGAATTGTATTATATATACTACACTAACTGCACTATATACTCTGAATTGTATTATATGTACTACACTAACTGCACTTTATACTCTGAATTGTATTATATACACTACACTAACTGCACTATATACTCTGAATTGTATTATATACACTACACTAACTGCACTATATACTCTGAATTGTATTATATATACTACACTAACTGCACTATATACTCTGAATTGTATTATATATACTACACTAACTGCACTATATACTCTGAATTGTATTATATACACTACACTAACTGCACTATATACTCTGAATTGTATTATATATACTACACTAACTGCACTATATACTCTGAATTGTATTATATATACTACACTAACTGCACTATGTACTCTGAACTGTATTATATGTACTACACTGACTGCACACCACACTACCTAATCTCCATTCATTCACTATATACAGCCGCTGTGTAAGCAGGAGCCTTATATAGTGTGGGGAGTGGACTTAACCCTGAGTCATTATTGGGCAAAGGCACCCTGCCTTTAGCCCATCATGGCTCTCACAGTACATGGCACTATGATCAGCCAAAGCATGCAGGTCAGGTGCATGCTTTGGCTTATCAGCAGCTGTCAATGCACTGCAATCTCGGGGACAGAGAAAGTGGATGAAACAACAGAATTGGGCATGGATAGCCAAACATTTGCAGAATAGATTGCAGAGGGCACAATAGGTGAAACTGGGGGCTGTCTGGGTAAAAACTGTGAATACACCTTCATATAAAGCTATGAAATTGTTCCATCAATGACAATAATGCAGGGTTATTTGACTCACCAAGAGCAGGACCAAGGTAAAGCCCAACAGAAGAAGACAGATCTGCAGCCGATGTAGAGAACAGCATCTGTGCTGGTTATGATTGCAGAAGCTCCTGTGCATCTGTGCTTGATGGTAAATCTGCAATATGCGTTGATAGTAGCTGTGCCAATGTCCTCAATGGCCCACTATGTGTAGGCCACTCTGTGTCTTTTTTTTGTTGTTCTTCTTCTTGGAACCTTGAGATCTAGGCATTGTTGATTGGTCCAGGGAGGCATGAGCGAATACTCCCTATGCCATTTCCTGGTTCTCCAACCTTGCCTTGAGTCGATTGGACGGACAACAAAGGTAGCTCTGCATATTTTTGGGTCACATTGCCCAACATTGTGGGTAACCGACGCTGCCGAGGGGGAAGCCACAAATAATGACTAGATGGGGGGGGGGGGGGCGGAGATGACAAATCTTTATCTGTGATGTGAGCGTGGCAAGAGTGTAATAGAATTGTATTATGATCATGTCCAGTGGGGGGTCATGTTGGGGGGGTGTAGTGTTCTATGTATAGAGTGTAATAGAATTGTATTATGATCATGTCCAGTGGGGGGTCATGTTGGGGGGTGTAGTGTTCTATGTATAGAGTGTAATAGAATTGTATTATGATCATGTCCAGTGGGGGGTCATGTTGGGGGGTGTAGTGTTCTATGTAGGGTTGTCCGATACCACTTTTTTAGGACCGAGTACAAGTACCGATACTTTTTTTCATATACTCACCGATACCGAATACTGATACGTTTTTTTAAATGTGTCCCCAAATGCAGCCATGTCCCCCACATATGCAGCCATGTCCCCCCACAAATGCAGCCATGTCCCCCACATATGCAGCCATGTCCCCAAACATATGCAGCCATGTCCCCCCACAAATGCAGCCATGTCCCCCACATATATGCAGCCATGTCCCCCACATATATGCAGCCATGTCCCCCACATATACGCAGCCATGCCCCCCCACATATACGCAGCCATGTCCCCCCACATATATGCAGCCATGTCCCCCCACAAATGCAGCCATGTCCCCCACATATATGCAGCCATGTCCCCCACATATTTCTTCAGCCATGGTCAGCAGACCCAGCCCCGAAGACAAATAGTGACAATACAACACCTCTTTACAATGTAGTGCCTGCTTTACATCACAGACCTCTTTGCATCCAAGTTCCCCAATTTACAACACAGCACACTTTACATCACTTTTACAGCCCCCTTCCTTACTTGCACCCAGTCCCCTTAACAGCTGCCCCCTTACTTGCACCACAGAAACCTGAAAAGCCCCACTCACCGCATCCCAGTCCCATTTACAGCCCCCCTTCCTTGAACCCCAGTCCCTTCCAGAGCTCCCCTCCTCGCATCTCAGCCTCCTCCTTGTATCACAGCCCCCTCCACAGCGCCCCTCCTTGTATCCCAGTTCTCTTCACAACCCCCCTCATTGCATCCCAGTCCCCTCTACAGTCCCCCTCCTTATATCTCAGCCCCCCTCATTGTATCCCAGTCCCCTCCACAGCCCCCCTGCTTATATCCCAGTCTCCTCCGAAGCCCCCATTCTTATATCCCAGTCCCCTCCAAACTCCCCCTCCTTGTATCCCAGTCCCCTCCACAGCCCCCCTCCTTGTATCCCAGCCCCCTCAACAGTCCCCCTCCCTGCATCCTAGGTCCACCTTAAATGTATCCCACTCCCCTTCACAGCCTCCCTTTTTATATCCCAGTCGCCTCCACAGCCCCCCTCCTTGTATCCCAGTCCCCTCCACAGCCCCCCTCCTTGTATCCCAGTCCCCTCCACAGTCCCGCTCACTGCATCCTAGGCCCTCCTTCCATGTATCCCAGTCCCCTCCACAGTCCCACTTCCTGCATCCTAGGTCCTCCTTTCATGTATCCCATTCCCCTCTACAGCCCCCTCCTTGTATCCCAGTCCCCTCCCTGCATCCTAGGCCCTCCTTCCATGTATCCCAGTCCCCTCCCAAGTGCCCCTCCCTGCATCCTAGGTCCTCCTTTCATGTATCCCAGTCCCCTCCACAGCCCCCTCCTTGTATCCCAGTCCCCTCCCTGCATCCTAGGCCCTCCTTCCATGTATCCCAGTCCCCTCCACAGTCCCCCTCCTTGTATACCAGTCTCTTATACAGCTGCCCCCCCATTACTTGCACCCACTCCCCTTCACAGTCCCCACCTTTCTGGTATCCCAGTATCCTTTACAGCCACCTTCCTCCTTTGAAACCCAGTCACCTTAATGTGAATGCCCCCTCCCTTACCTTATACAGCTGGTAGAAGACAGAAGATGCGGCATGTCCGAGCAGAGGGTGGGAGCTGTCCAACTTTCCATTTAATAGACAGATGATTGAATGCTAGGACCACCCCTAGCAACAAATCACAGGCTTTTTAACTTGAAAAGTTGGACAGCTCCCGCCATTTGCTTGGACATTGTGTCTTCTACCCGTTCTGTAAGGATGAAAGCGGTGGCAGGGGAAGGAGGAGGAGACATACTGGAGAGGAGGGGACACCTAGGAAGGCAGCAGCACTTGTCACCAGCAAATGTACATCAAAAGGCAACAATCATCTCAAACATTTATGATGTGAATTTAACAGCGGCTTCATAATGAGGCCATAACACCTTAATCATTTTCGTTAACAGTAACTTACATCTCTATGACCCTTTTCAGAGTAACTGAGTAGTATAGATTAGAGAGGTAAGTACTTCAAAAGTGTACCTAGTCAGGTTGAACAGTAGGTCATGAAAGGGGTGAGCATAGTACCTCCGTCCCTCTCTGTCCTTTGCTGGCAATTACATGTTTCCCGGAGGGCCTATAGCGCCCTCTAGGTGTAACCTGTGAGATATCATTGCATCAAAAGAAAAAATAAAGTATTGTTTTTTAATGAGCTCTTCGTAAGAGATTTTCAAAAATTGATCCAAGGTTTTCATATATCTGAGAAGCTGGCTATTCTATCCGGAGCAGGTTAGATCAGCTCCTCCATCGCTGCTATACCATTTACACGCAAGGCCCATTCTTTCATTGAGGGGGGGACATAGATCTACAATGCACCGATATACAAAGCCTAGGAGCATTGATCATACGGCAGGCTACCGAATTATCATTTATTTTTTGGGATATTTTAGTGAGATGAAGGCGATATGTTGCTGGAAAAAACTCCAATGGGAGTGAGGAAATCTGTATTATCGTGTCGTGTGCCTTGCGCCAATATGGCTGGATTAATGAGCATGTCATCCTTATGTGGAGGAAAGATCCCTTCTCTTTTTAGCATTGCATCTCCAGCATTGGTCTGAAACTGATGGAACAGATTTATGAAGCAGGTCAGGCGTTTTATACCACCGCGCTTTGAGTTTATATCCGTTTTCTTGGGTATTCACATTCAGTGATCCTTTGTGGATGTATAAATGAATGCGATTCCATTGGGCTTCCTCTCTCTGTGTTAAGAGTAGACATGTGCAGACTGGAATATTTTGTTTTGTTTTCGTTTGGAAAATAAATTGATTCAGTTACTCCCGAAAATCTTTTTGATTTATTCAGTTTTTCGTTGGGGAATAGCTTTCGTCCGAAAATCCAATAATACTTGGTTTGTCGAATGGTCAAAAGAATATTCGACGGAACGTCAAATCTTTATGTCAAATCGTACATTTCCGTTCGAATATTCCGCCTACAAGAATTCTAATGTTGTATGACTGGTAATAATGTCGAATCTATTTTCTCATAAATCGAAATCTAATCTCTGTAATGTCGAATCTATTATTTCTATAGTGTCAAATCTTTTCCCTATAGTGTCAAATCTTTTCCTTATAATGTCGAATCTTTTCCCTATAGTGTCAAATCTTTTCCTTATAATTTTGAATCTTTTCCCTATAATGTCAAATCTTTTCCCTATAATGTCAAATCTTTTCCCTATGATGTCAAATCTTTTCCTTATAATGTCGAATCTTTTCTCTATGATGTCGAATCTTTTCCCTATAATGTCGAATCTTTTCCCTATAGTGTCGAATCTTTTCCCTATAATGTCGAATCTCTCTATATCGAATTTTTACCACAACAAAAACGAAAAGAAACATTTTTTTATGTCGGATCTTTCGGTTTTCATTTCTTGCGCTTTCGTTATCGTTTGTTAAAACGATAACGAAAAAAACAGATTTTCGGACGAAAATGCATTCTAACAAAAACGAATGCACATGTCTAGTTAAGAGCGGACTCCCAGAGCCTATGTTCAGAGCTCAAGGAAACATATGGTTACTATTAAGTTTTACTTGGAATTGCTTCAAATAACTTACATATTCATCTTTATTTTCAATAGTTGTCAGCGATGAATTGTGCCGTTTGCAATATTCCTGGCTTTTGGGCCATGTTTCATAGCTTTCTGAGAGAAAGTAACATTTGTCTCTGTACAAGATCCATCCATCCTCACACTGAGGACATGTAGTCTTTTCTTTCTCTGTAAACAAACGTTTCTCTGAAACAAATATATATATAAATTAAACAATTAAAAAAAAAAAACACATTTAAGAATAGAAAGTAGAAATGTACAAACTGTCCAATTCTTAACATTAAATAATCAACTTTGAAGACTCAACCAACATAAAAGTTGAAAAACTGACCTTGCTTAGTTTGTAAAAAAATAAAATGTTGAATACATTAATGTCATGGATCGTGAAATCATACTTCATGTATTACATAAGATGAGACATTATGTATATGACATATTGCAGGATGCCTTTGCACATTATGAGGTGTCTGTCTACTGTAGATGGGGATTGAATTGAATTAGACTATTGAGGACTATTGAAAGGCTAAGTGGCTTGTGAAAGACATTCATTGTCCAGTGTGTAGAGGTGTTAATTCAAGTTGGCTCTTAGACATTTCTATTGTGTGATAACACTGTTTTGAGCCTTTTGATTATCAGGAGTATTGGATTAGCATGTCATTATCTAAAAAAGTGTGATCTCTCAGAAGTAGTGATGACCTCCTCTCTATGCGGAGACAGGCCGGCTAGATGACATATTCTGTTAACTTCACTGATGTCATTGTCTACAGGAATGTCATTCTCTCTGAGGTAGTAAAGTCATGCTGAGTGCATCGGCGCCGAGATGTCTCTGTATGGAAACCCCAGTGTGTGAAAAAGGGGGTGGAGATTTCATTGTTCTTTGATTGAGCAAAGCTGTAACCTGTATAAAACTAGCAGAGTGTTTCAATAAAGTTGAGTTCTGGTTGAGCACATATACAACTCGTTTGGTGTGTGTTCTTCATGGATCCAATCGGCACATAGCTGTAGATTGGATCCCGGAATCTTGGATGACTGGACCATCAGATGTTGCAAGCTGCAAGCTGATCCGATAGAAGCAGAGGAGTGTCGGGAGAGCAGGACTTGGGCGAGAAAGGGTCTCGTCACAATTAATATATTGAAAAAGATAATTGGAGGTTGTTGTGGACATTTTTATTAATGTATGTAGCACCCTCTACCTTAGGTAGGTGATAAGTGTTGGGTTTTTTGTGTAAGCTGCCAGCGCAGTTAAATTTAAAGGGGTGTTCCAGCCAATATTTGTGTTTATTAAAAGTCAGCAGCTACAAAATGTGTAGCTGCTGGCTTTTAATAAACAGACACTTACCTGCTCCAGCGTTCCAGCGACGCGCCGGCCAGGGCTTCGCTCCTTTCCCCCCCCCTCCCCGGCCGGCGTCCTCATCACAACTGTGGGCACCCTGCCGTGACAGCCTTCGGCTGATTGGACAGGCGATCGCATGGGACCTGTCATGTGTCCCATGTGATCGCCTACAGGGAGGGGCTGCTGTAGGCGATTAAGCTTAATCGCCTAACCAGCCCCTCGGTGGAAGGAGGAAGTGGGACAGGAAGTCCCACTCCTCCTGAAGCCCCCACTCCCACCCCCAAAAAAATGACATGCCAAATGTGGCATGTAAGGGGGAGGGGAGTGGAATAAGCAGAAGTTCAATTTTTGGGTGGAACTCCGCTTTAAGCAGGCCTATGCTGTGAGCTAGGCCTGTTTGTTTTGATCTGGGGGCAAGGGAGTGGTTTAGTATAGCAGTAGGTGACTGACTAGGGTGACCACGTGTCCCGGATTGCACGGGGCAGTCCCGCACTTTGCAGGTCTGTCCCAGGCATCTTCATTCCAGGACAATACAATGTTCCAGAATGAAACTGACACAGCCCCCCCCCCTCCCCTGGGCCAAACTGATTCCCCCAATAAAGGGCGCCACATCACCACTTTACTCACTGACAGTACTTGTCCTGGCTGGGAATGCATGGGGGAGCACAATCCCACCCCCTGCTTGTGATTGGAGAAATCATAAATCCCTGTGCTGTGATTCGTTACAGCACAAGCTGATTTTTGGGAAGGGAGAGTGTACCCGAATGGTAGTTTGGAAATGTGGTCACCCTATGACTGACATGTACTTCAGCTCTTGGGTGCCTTCTCTGTTTCTAGGGAGATTGTTCTGGAAAAGGGGCAGAGAAGAGAGCTGGAGTGACATGGGGTACATGTGAGGAGCTCTGACCAATCCCTAAATTCCCCTACATATACCCATGGTCAGCCTGCTGGGGGAGGAGTTGTCAACTGGGAGAACTGCATGATGGAGTGTTAGACTGTCATGCCTGAGGGAACCCCTTTCTGGGGGGGGGTGTATCTCAGGTGAGGATCTCGGGAGTATCTCCTTACACGGTCATAGAAAGGAAGGTGTCCTGGAACAGGAGCTGGTGGAAACAATTGGTGCGCATGTCCGAAGTGAAATAATTCGGGAAGGATCCAAGGCAGGTGTCGGTGAGTGGAAAGCACAGTGGAGAGATCTGAAAGAGACATTCCAGGGGAGCAGGATGTAGAGCCAGAGGGAGAGGGAGAGACTGGGAGTGCTGTGTCAATTCGATGCAGCTATGAGGGCAGGCAGGATATGCAAGCCAGACTTGGTGGGATCAGTAGTTTATCGCCATTTATTCTTCCAAAGTAAATCGGTTGCTGCTACAAAGGGGTACTGCAGGCCCCGTCCTACAAAAGGTCACCAAGTAAATACACAGGGTCTTATTCAGAGTGAGGCCTAGTCATGTTCTGATGGCATGACAGGATTAATAAGACTTGGACAGTAAAGTAGTGTGCTGGAGGAAGAAGTGTTCTGAGGTAAAAGACTGTCAAGTTTAGGGTTAGCCATCTTGTTCTACTAAGGCTTAATGTACACGAGACGTTTTTACAACCTCTCCTGAACGCTTGAAATGCCTCTAAACTCAGCATCTGAACACATTTTTTTGCTTTCCAAAAAAAGCCTCAAAAATCAACTGCCTAAAAGCAAGTATAAGCAACCCAGTGCGGAGAAAAAAATGCCCAACTGCTTCTAAAGGTCTGATTACCAGCAGCAGTGTACATGAGTCCTACAGCAAAAGTTCGATGTGAGCTTTTGAACAGAAATTTCGACCGTGTTTATGCTCCATCTGACTTTTTGCTGTCGGAATTTCCGCCAACAAAAGATTTAGAGCTGGTTCTCAATTTTCCAGACGGAAAAAATTCCGATCGGAGATTCCGATCGTTTGTATATACTGTATGACCCCGGCACATTGATTTCCTGCTGGCACAGTGAAGGAGAAGTGTTTACACACTTCTCTTATGGCAGAGTCAGTAAGAGAGAGAACTTCCCCATCTTCCTGCAGGTACACAGAGCAATAATTCTCCTGTGCATTGGGTGAATAGGGTGTGCCCAGGCACACCTGACACACCCTGTGCACACGCCTATGCTAAAGGGAATGGCGGCTTTGCCACAAGAGATGATGAGTGACCAAACTGAGTGCCACTAGAGACGATGAGTGGCCAAACTGAGTGCCAATAGAGACGATGAGTGGCCAAACTGAGTGCCACTAGAGACGATGAGTGGCCAAACTGAGTGCCACTAGAGACGATGAGTGGCCAAACTGAGTGCCACTAGAGACGATGAGTGGCCAAACTGAGTGCCACTAGAAACGATGAGTGGCCAAACTGAGTGCCACTGGAGACGTGCGTGAAACAATTGCAAGCATGTAGCCTTATCAGAAAGGCGAAAACAAAGATAGTGGAATTTGAGTATCTAGGAATGACCGACCGCAACAAACGTACAAAGACACATTTACACTGTTATACAAGCTGTACACTCACTACTACTTTACATTGTAGCATAGTGTCATTTCTTCAGTGTTGTCACAGGAAAAGATAGAAGAAAATATTTACAAAAATGTGAGGGGTGTACTTACTTTTGTGAGATACTGTGTGTGTGTGTGTAATATATATATGCACACACACTCACCCTTATGTTCAATGTTCATCCATCTAGGTATGTTAGCATATATCCCCTGAGGAAACCTATTCAATGGTGAAACATGTTGGCATTGCTACACCGATACTCAGGGTCAGGCCATCTGTGGCAGTGGAGTTCAAGTGGAAGCTGGAGATGAACTGCTAGTAGGACGTCGCAGACCATTGAATGTAACCCGTAGTCTGGGGGTGGGTGATCATGGGTCTGGGATCTCAGATTCTGGAGGGGTCCTCTGATAACACTCTTTGGGGAAAAGAGAGGAATGGATGGTGAGCTCACTCACCCCTTGGCAGTCAGCACCTTTCATTCAAATCTATCTGTGGCTGCTGGACTTCAAATGTCCCACCTCACTTTCTAAGGCACAGCACCTGGTATTGGATTGTCGACAGACACTGAACAATAGGAGAATATCAAGCCCTCTCTCCTCTCCTGTCTGTATGTGGAGGGGTGTTAGCGTTGGCTTTGGGCAATGTGAAAGAGAGTGTAACAGATGCTCTCGGCTTAGACAACTACAGCCAACAACCCTGCTGGGAGGCCATATTCCAATCTGAATAATGTGTCTGGGTTTTAGGCAGTCTGAAACCCGGACGCATGTTTCCAAACCTGAACTGTCCAGGTGAATCCCAGACAGGTGGTGTAACGAAATGACCTGTGACAGACTGGGATTCTCCTATGTCTAGGGTCAACTTATGTCCACTAGAGCCATAGGGTGACAAAGAAATGATATCATATATTACATGAGATGGGACATTAATAATAATTCATATTGCAGGACTGGAATATTACAAGGTGTTCCTACTTGACATCTGTTACACAGGAGAGGGACATTACAAGCTTATTCAATGCAAAGACATCTGCTATTGAAATGTTAAGTGAAGCCGGGCTTGTGAAAGACATTTCATTTTGTTGAAAAGGTGCTAATTACATCGGCTCCTGGAAGACCTTTCCATTTAGATGTATTGAATTAGCATGTCAATTATGTTTAGGATAGTATTGATGCCCAGGTGTCAGAGACAGTACGTCTGTCTAGATAATGTGGATTGAGGTCAAGGCATTGTGTAATTGTAGTTTGGAATGTGACAGATCTGTCAGTATCAGTGCCAAAATGTCTGCTAGATAATTAGCCCCAGTGTTAATAGGGGGGTGGAGATGGCATTGTCCCTTTGATTACTGTCACATGCTTGTAACTGTATAAAAAGCTGAGAAGAAAACCATTAAAGTGTTCAGATCCTTGAAACCAGTACCAGAGCTTGTGTCTCGGTTATTATGGGAAATGATATGGATCGTGTATGCAGGATTGTCGGAGTGTGTCAGATAAGCTTGTCGTGGGTGGATGGAGGGTCGTAAACGGTGGTGACCGTTACAGGTGGTAACCCTAGTGGCACATGGCACAGCATGTTTATATGAAGCACTTTGGCACCTTTTAAACTTTTTTGGAGCACTGAGCACTTTATAAGAGACTGTTTTGCAATGCTTTTTTTGTCACAGAAATAATTTTTTATACTATTGTAAACTGCAAGCGCTGCATTAGTTTTAGATTGTCTTTTGAGGGGACTTGGCACTCGGTGGACAGCAGCTGCAGGTCATTTTATTTATTTTGTTTTTTTACGACTATTTATTTGTTTAATTCTTTGAAACAACATTGATTTTCTTTTGTCAGATTCTAATAATTTACTGCACTTAAGACTTACCTCTTACAGACAGCACAATGATAACAACGATCAAAATGAGTATTGCTACTCCTTCAGCTACAACATAGATTACTGAAACCTTTGCTGACCGAAGTTTCCAAATAGTTCCTAAAAACAAATATACACATTATAGATTAGAGGTACATAAAATCTGATATTAATTATAATCAGAGAGACAGAACATAATGTTGTCACAGATAAACACAATTAAACTAATCAAGCAGAAGAAGAGGAATGAGCTCTATGTTATATAGTAGGTGAGGTTGAAAAAAGACTCAAGTCCAACCTATGTGTGTGATTATATGTCAGTATTACATTGTATATCCCTGTATGTTGTGGTCATTCAGGTGCTTATCTAATAGTTTCTTGAAACTATTGATGCCCCTCGCTGAGACCACCGCCTGTGGAAGGGAATTCCACATTCTCGCCGCTCTTACAGTAAAGAACCCTCTACATAATTTGAGGTTAAACCTCTTTTCTTCTAATTTTAATGAGTGGCCACGTGTCTTATTAAACTCGCTTCCACAAAAAAGTTGTATCCCTATTGTGGGGTCACCAGTACAGTATTTGTAAATTGAAATCATTTCCCCTCTCAAGCGTCCCTTCTCCAGAGAGAATAAGTTCAGTGCTCCCAACCTTTCCCTATAACTAAGATCCTCCAAAACCTTTATTAGCTTTGTTGCCCTTTTCTGGACTCTCTCCATTTCCAGTACATCCTTCCTGAGGACTGGTGCCCAGAACTGGACAGTATACTCCAGGTGCAGCCGGACCAGAGTCGTGTAGAGCGGGAGAATTATTGTTTTATCTCTGGAGTTAATCCCCTTTTTAATGTCAATATTCTGTTTGCTTTGTTAGCAGCAGCTTGGCATTGCTGAGCCTGTCATCTACTAGGACCCCCAGGTCCTTTTCCATCCTAGATTCCCCCAGAGGTTCTCCCCCCAGTGTATAAATTTCATTCATATTTTTGCCACCCAAATGCATTATTTTACATTTTTCCACATTAAACCTCATTTGCCATGTAGTTGCCCACCCCATTATTTGTTCAGATCTTCTTGCAAGGTTTCCACATCCTGTGGAGAAATTATCGCCCTGCTTAGCTTAGTATCGTCCGCAAATACAGAGATTGAGCTGCTTACCCCTCCTCCAGGTTGTTTATGAACAAATTAAACAGGATTGGTCCCAGCACAGAACCCTGGGGGACCCCACTACCCACCTCTGATCATTCTGTGTATTTCCTATTTATCACCACCCTCTGAACTCGTCCTTGTAGTCAGTTTTCAATCCATGTACATCATTACTAGTAAAAAATAAATCATAAATCTATCCCCTATTTTGTAGGCGCTATAACTTTTGCACAAACCAATAAATATACCCTTATTTCGATTTTTTTTTTTTTACCAAAAATATGTAGAAGAATACCTATCGGCCTAAACTAAAAAAAAAAAAGTTAAAAAAAAAATGGGATATTATTATAACAAAAAGTATAATAAATTGTGTTTTTTTCCAAATTTTCTCTTTTTTGTGTTAATAGCGCAAAAAAGAAGAAAAAACGCTGAGGTGATCAAATACCACCAAAAGAAAGCTCTATTTGTGGGAAAAAAAATGATTAAAACATAATTTGGGTAAAGTGTTGCATGACCGCGCAATTGTCATTCAAAATGCGTCGGCGCTGAAAGCTGAAAATTGGTCTGGGCAGGAAGGGGGTTTAAGTGCCCAGTAAGGAAGTGGTTAAACATAGAATTCACAATACAATGCAAAATAACACAAAGAGAAAAAATAGGGGGGGGGGGGGCAATAGGGGATTAATCAAAACAATGCCTAAATGTTTTTATGTTTGTTGTGTGTCTTTGAGAAAAGTGATCTGTAAAATTTCTTATTTTGTAGAACTCGCCATAAGCTCCTGAAGATCCGTCCCTTTCAATGACGCGCAACATGTTGAGCTGAGCTTTACACGATATATTGCCTTCTATAAACTTTGGGCCAGATTCAGGTAGGAGAGCGGATCTTTATTTTGGAGTAACGTTTCTCATTTACGTTACTCCGCCGAAACTTCAGGAGCAAGTACTGTTATTCACATAGCACTTGCTCCTAAAGTTGTGGCGGCGTAGTGAAAATGAGCCGGTGTTATTCAAATTGCGCATGCTCCAAATTCGTCAATCCCCATTCACGGACGTTTTACGCAAACGACACGAAAATTTTTAAATTCGACGCGATGACGACGGCCATACTTAACATAGGATACTCCACCTAGGGGGCATGTTTTTCTTTACGCCGCGTATCGCTTACGGAAACGTCGGAAAATCACTGTGTCAGGCCCGAGTACGATCGTGAATTGCCGATTCTCGCTGATTAACATATTCTCGCCGTTAATCAGCGGGAACGCCCCGAGCGCCATTTTTAAAATTGCAGTTCCGATACGACAGCGAAATACAATTACGCCGCTCATATAGGAACTCCAACCCGGCGTTTCTTGTTTTCTGCTTACAGAAAACAGATAAGCCGGCTCAAAGTGAGAGTTAGGCTGGCGAATCACTGATACTCCAGCCTAACTCTACCTGAATCTGGCCATAAATGGTTTTCTATACATACCAGTAGGAATTGACCCTAGTGTCATCCTTTTCAATTTACTGTACCTTTTAGGTTCTAGGTGGTGTATTATGAATTTTTGTGTTCTCAGGCCCTTCTAGGAATGGCCATTACTGTCAATTATGTGTTTTTTTAAACAATTTGTTTCTCCTTCAATAAATTTACATCTTTTTAACTGTAAGGCCTCGTACACACGAGGAAAACGTTCGTTTGTATGTTTTTCATCGAGAAAACCGTTGTGGATCTCAACGAGAAAAAGAGAGCAAGTTCTTCTTTTTACTTGTCAGGAGTTTGAATTTCCTCGTCGTGTTTCTCGTCGGGCTGGTTTACGTCGAGAAACACGTTGGTGTGTATGCTTAGAAACTCGAGCACCTTCGGTAAAAGTAGTGTTCGTAATGGAGATAGCACATTTGTCACGCTGTAACAGACTGAAAAGCACGAATCGTCTCTCACCAAACTTTTACTAACATGAGATTAGCAAAAGCAGCCCCAAGGGTTGTGCCAGTTGAATCGAACTTCCCCTTTATAGTGACGTCGTACGAGATTTTGTCTTGACAGTGTGTATGCAAGGAAAGCTTGACAAGATTCTCGACAAGCCTAACAAGGAACTCGTCGAGGAACACGTTTCTTTTACAATGAGATTCTCTGTCGTGTGTACGAGGCCTGATACGCCTATAAAGTCCATCATCTGACAACTTTTTCTTTTCAAACGTCATATGCTGAATTGTTGACATCCTTCTGAAAAGGCTAGTTGCTCAACTGCCCCATAAGGCCAATTAGGTCAAAACTGGTCTGGTGTACTTCTTCATTTTTCTGGATCATAGCCGAGGGGTCTACTTTACAGCCAGAGACATAACATTTTAAGAAGAAGATTAGCAATGGCAGCCTCAACTCTGCCACCTCTTTACTTGCTCTGCTCACACCAGGCTGAGTTTTATTTAGGGAGTCTGAGGGCCCAGTCACACTATCTCATCGTGGCAATGCAGGTTAAATGAGATGATGTGACACAGTGCCATTCAATTTGATTGGTACTCCAATGCACCTGCCAACAGGTGTGCATTTTGGTTGGGTGGCAACCCCAGGGCTTTTTTCCATCACCTCTGGCTCAGACCCTTTGGTGCCTGCTCACCACAATCACTGTGTTTACAATTGACAGCTCTGCACTCTGTGTGTACCCCCCCCCCCCCCAACTCTGCATGTAATGCAATCCTGGTATTTAATGCTCCTATAAAACCCTCCTACTGTTCGTGAAATTCGAATGACCACACCTACGATTTGATGTGATTTGGACGGTGTGTGTAGGGGAGGGGTTTTGGGGGTCGTGGTTGAGTTCCAGCACCTTTTTGTTTGAGAAAAAAAGCCCTGGGCAACACACTAATGCCGCGTACACACGACCGGAAATTTCTGACAACAAATGTTCGATGTGAGCTTTTGGTCGGGCATTCTGACCGTGTGTAGGCTCCATCATTTTCTGTCGGAATTTCCCGCAATTTTTCCGACGGTAAAAGGTCTTGTCGGAAATGCTATTGTGTGTATGCAATTCCGACTCACAAAAAAACACGCATGCTCCGAATCATTGAACTTCATTTTTCTCGGCTCGTTGTAGTGTTGTACGTCACCGCGTTCTTGACGGTCGGAATTTCCAACAACATTTGTGTGACTGTGTGTATGCAAGACAAGTTTGAGCCAACATCTGTCAGAAAAAAAACAAAACTGTGGTTTTGTTGTCGGAATGTCCGATCGTGTGTACGCAGCATTACTGGTGGGGAAGGGGGTCAAGCAAAAAATGTAGACATACCCAGAGATTAGCTGTAACGCATCAAAGTTTGTGGCAGAATAATTTGCTTGCTAATGTTTATGAATCCAGACCAGCAAAATATTGTATTCTAGAAAAACCAGTAACAGATTTTATATGTCTTCAAAAAAAAATATTCAAAAACAGGATTTGTACATCTAGCACCCCCCTGACCCCTAGAGGCATGGTGGTTCCTCCAGAGACATGGTGGGCTAACATTTCATCTCACAGGAAATAGATTTATTGTGCAATAATGGGAAATGGGAACAGATGGGCAACATTCACTTTTAGGTGAAATAAAAACAAAAATGCATTACTCACAGTCCATGGAAGAGAGGCAGAACTCTGTCAGGTCACAGAATAGGACAACAGTCTTTATGTTGAATACGAAACACCTGTGAATTATAATCCTTGCTTAGCAACTGTCAACCAGCACCAACTGGGACCCCACCGTAATCCCAATCTTCTGCAGGAGAGTCAACCAGCCTCCGTGGGACTCCATCCCAGTTTTCTGCAGGAGAGTCAACCAGACTCTGTGGGACATCATCCTAATCCCAATCTTCTCCATGAGAGTCAATCAACCTCTGTGAGACTCCATCCCAATACCAGTCTTCTCCATGAGAGTCAACCAGCCTCAGTGGGACTCCATCCCAGTTTTCTGCAGGAGAGTCAACCAGCCTCTGTGGGACATCATCCCAATCCCAGTCTTCTCCATGAGAGTCAACCAGCCTCAGTCGGACTCTATCCCAGTTTTCTGCAGGAGAGTCAACCAGCCTCTGTGGGACTCCATTCTAATCCCAGTCTTCTGTAGGAGAGTCAACTAGCCTCTGTGGGACTCCATCCTAATCCCAGTCTTCTGTAGGAGAGTCAACCAGGCTCTGTGGGATCCATCCTAATACCAGTCTTTTGTAGGAGAGTCAACCAGGCTCTGTGGGACTCCATCCTAATCCCAGTCTTCTGTAGGAGAGTCAACCAGGCTCTGTGGAACTCCATTCTAATCCCAGTCTTCTGTAGTAGAGTCAACCAGCCTCTGTGGGACACAATCCTAATCCCAGTCTTCTGTAGGAGAGTCAACCAGGCTCTGTGGGACTCCATCCTAATCCCAGTCTTATGTAGGAGAGTCAACCAGCCTCTGTGGGACTCCATCCTATTCCCAGTCTTCTGCAGTAGAGTCAACCAGCCTGCATGGGACTCAGGCCACAGCCTGGGGGGAACAGAACTTGCATCAGCTCCCCCCAAATATTTAAACCCTTTTGCATTAAGCACCACTGGCAAAAAAAGCAAACTGAGTGGTTAGCCGAAAATAGACATTAATATTAATAACTCAAACCCACTGTGTGAACTCTCAAATGGCAGGGATGATAGCGCTAGCTACTGACATAAGGGAGAACTAACAGCTAGGCTGAGTTTAGGGAAAGAAAGACTATAAATTGGAATTGGCTGACTACAGCCTTGCAGACTAAATTTAGGAGACATTCCTGCTTACAGCAGGGTGGCTACATATAGGTCCAATATTATGCATAACACTTTACAAGGAAAAGGGAGACAATAACGTTACAGTACAATCTGTAACAAGAGAATACAGTGGAACTTTGGAAAATTAGCATAATCCATTCCAGGAGAATGCTCGTAATCCAAAGTACTCACATATCAAAGCGAGTTTCCCTATAGAAGTCAATGAAAACATTGTTCCGCATTGAAGAAAATAATTAGTTCCGCATTGACTTCAATTGCATGCAATACCGCATGTGACCAGAGGTGGGGGGCTGCCGGAGAGCCTTGGAAACACCCGAAAAGGCCAGAGGACAGCTCGGCTGAACTTTGAAAACCTTGAAAAAAAGCTTGGGGACAAAGTATTTCTGAGGTTTTTCAAGCATTTCGGAACGGCTCCAGCGCCCCCCATCTCAGGCCAAACGGGGTACTGCACACCGCTTTGGCTAGAATCATGCTTTTTTGCGAGACAACACATTTGTAAACAAAGTCAGAATTTTTAAAAATACAGTGCTCGTATTGCGAAATGCTTGTTAACCGCGTTTCATTACATAAACCTCTAGAAAACCACCATATATGAGGGTTGCCAGCCATCAGTAAATTTACTGACAGTTTGCAAAAAAATGTGTGACTTTTACAACTGTCCATAAATATCAGGGTCTGATAACTTAGTCATGGTATGTTGACTTGCAATAGACAGGTGTAACCCAGGCAAATTATTTGTTATGGGGAAAAGGGGAAAAAACTGCGATAGCTCAAAAACAAAAATAGAAAATAGCAGCCAGCACACAAACACACAAAGTCAGAAACAGATATAGTACAATAAGTGCAGCGCTGATGTATGGTAATCAGTTAAATGACAACAGAAAACCAAAAAAAAATCCAATGAGGGATATTCCAAAGACAAATAGGTAAAATCCAATGAGGATATTCCAAAGATGGGTGAGTCACTAAGGGGAAGGGTGAATCACACAACAAATACACAATTAAGTGAATGAGTATAGTCCATTGGTAAGTCCCCTAACAGATGGGTAAATCACTTCACAGGTGCAATGATGACCAATTCAGGTGAGTTAGTGAATATGGGATAAATGGCTTGTCTGTAGTAATCATCCAAATATCAAAAAAGAGAAGTGGGTACTCTTACCAGCTGTGGTGGACTCGCATGTTAATGGTAACAGCAAGTCAGAGAAGGCGTGATGGTCTCAGCAGACCTGGGGCTCTCCATGGATGGCTGCTCCGGCCTAAATAGTTGAACCGATCTGGTCAGACGCCTACCTCCAAGAGCAAGGACCCGAATGGATATGGCCAATAGTGTGAATCACAAGGTGGCCAACCTCGTAGACTTTATGTTGCATTTAAAGTTCAGCAGTGTGGGGGTGCAGAGACATGCCCCTGTTGATGGCTTTGAGCCGAAACGCGTCGGGTATCATGTTTAGTAACCCATACTGCTTTTTTTATATTTCACATGATTTTATGTATTCTTTTTTAAATAAAACCTTCCCAGGTTTATTTTGTGATCTGCACCATTTGGAGCATTTTTCTTTATTTTTTCCATATCCATATATGCTTTGCTGAACTACGAGGTTGGCCACCTTGTGATTCACACTATTGGCCATATCCATTCGGGTCCTTGCTCTTGGAGGTAGGCGTCTGACCAGATCGGTTCAACTATTTAGGCCGGAGCAGCCATCCATGGAGAGCCCCAGGTCTGCTGAGACCATCACGCCTTCTCTGACTTGCTGTTAACATTAACATGCGAGTCCACCACAGCTGGTAAGAGTACCCACTTCTCTTTTTTGATATTTGGATGATTACTACAGACAAGCCATTTATCCCATATTCACTAACTCACCTGAATTGGTCATCATTGCACCTGTGAAGTGATTTATCCATCTGTCGGGGGACTTACCAATGGACTATACTCATTCACTTAAAGGTGTTGTAAAGGTAAAAGTTTTTTTACCTTAATGCATCCTATGCATTAAGGTAAAAAAAACTCTCACAGCACCGCCCCCCCCCCCCCCCAGTCCCCGTTGTACTTACCTGACCGTTCGAATCTCCCGGGCGCGTCCACGTCATCCTCTTCGGTTCCCAGCCTGGCCGTTGATTGGCTAGGCTGGGCGGATTGATAGCAGCGCAGCCATTGGCTGGCGCTGCTGTCAATCAGGGCGGATGACGCGGCGCGCCGGAGGCGGAGCCGAGTGATACAGTCGGCGGCTATGGCCGCAGCTGTATCATGGGAGCGCGCTCGCAAAAGCTTTCCACCGTGCGAGCGCCCTCGCATGAAGATGGAAAGCTTTTGCGAGGAGGAGCCCAGACAGCCGCCGAGGGACCCCAGAAGACAGCTTTCCAGGCCACTCTGTGCAAAACGAGCTGCACAGTGGAGGTAAGTATCACATGTTTGTTGTTTTAAAAAAAAAAAATCCTGTGTTTAGTGTCGCTTTAATTGTGTATTTGTTGTGTGATTCATCCTTCCCCATAGTGACTCACCCATCTTTGGAATATCCTCATTGGATTTCTTTTGGTTTTCTGTTGTCATTTAACTGATTACCATACATCAGCGCTGCACTTATTGTACTATAAATTATTTGTTATGTATATTGTTTCCACATCATGTTTATACATAAATATTAATGTCTTCGTTTTTAAAAGGGGTTCTGTCTTCTTCCTCTTTCAGTGATGTTTGGAAAGGGGAGAGATACGTAAGAAGGAGATATATGTTTGATTTTGACAACAAAGTAAAAGGGGATGTTTAATAATAAGATGGACCGTGACTGTTGTGTTGTTTTGTAATAATGGTCTGTTATGTATTATTTTTATATATATATATATATATATATATATATATATATATATATGTGTGTTGTTCTGATTTTGTTTATAAAAAAGAATTATAATCGAAAAAAAATAAAAGGGGTTCTGTCATTTTTTGTTGTCAGTAAAAAAAATTGCTCCATCAGTAAATTTCCCATGTTTTGTCAGTAAAAAATTCCCCCGGGACGTTGGAAACCCTGCGAGATACTGTACTGATTTTCTTGTTTCTTGGGTTGATGAGAATCTTTTTTATTTGTTTTGTAAAATAACATGCCGTCAATGCAAATACTTGGGGAAGTCCAGACAAGGCAAACCCAAGCTGTAAAATGAACATTCAACATAACACGATTTCATGATAGCAGTACAATTCAGTATAGTACACAATCTTTGTACACACAAATGCTTCTTTCATACCTTTTTCCCTTTTGTAATCCAAGTTTTCTAGGTTGTTGTTGTTGCTGTTATTCAGTGGTTTTAAGCAATCTGAACAGAGAGAAAAATATATTTATTGTTCCTAGATGATGCAATGCAAAAACACTTTTCTTATAGCTGCTCTTAAAGCGTTTGTTAACCCCAAAACAATCATATCCTGGTCCCTTAAAGCAGATTAAACAGCACAGTGCTTGTGCTGTGTAATCTGCCCCTTTCTAAACTCTAAAAAAAAAAACTCTGTGAACCTGCCACTTCCTGTATTCCCCTCTCTACATTGACCACAATAATCATGGCTGCTCAGCCCTGAACACTGTGGTCAGAGTGTGTCCCTCCGTCATACGCTGCCCTGCTCTCAGCTCCCCCCCCCCCTTCTTCCTGCCTGTTAGCTCCCCCCCCTCTCTCTCTCTCCACTTAGCCCCGCCCCTGCCATTGTTGAAATAAAAAAAAATACAATTGTCACTGCTAGCCCCTCTATAAGAGGCTGGCATACCATACCACATCATTTAAAAAAAACGAGCATTGTAAATACACATTTTGAGCTGTCTTCAGGCAGGTCACGTGACTCGCGGGCGCTATACAGCTACGAGACATGGCTTCTGTGGGAGGAGCCGAGTAGCCACATCATCTCCCCAGCTGACGTCAGAGGGAGTTCACGTCCCCTCCCACAGAAGCAATCCATTGGAGCTGGAAAGCGAGTCATGTGACCAGCCTGAAGACAGCTGAAAATCTGTATTTACAACACTTGTTTTTTTTAAATGACATACATAGTGTGATATGCCAGCCTCTAATAGAGAGTCTAGCATAGACTTATACAAATGGGTTCACAAACCCTTTAAGACAATATATCAATGCATAGAACTATAGGATAGGAGCAGCAGAAAATAAAATAGACAACTACACTATATGGTAATAAAAATGTTGTCTGCGCTGCACGCTCAAATATGACAAGGTCTGGTCCAAATGGCTGGCGGATCCATCCACTGCCTCCGGAGCCCCCCAATGATCCAGCTTGTTAAATAAATCCCTGTCGGGTGATAGGTGCTCACTGATACATACATACTGTAATAATTGATCTCATGGCCACAGGTTTGTGTAGCGCTACCCCCGGAGGAGCCGCTGGTTGATTTGTTGGGTTCGGCACATTACATAGCTCTATCGTTTTCTAGGGGTGTGATGCAGGAAAAAAGTAGTGAGCGGAGGTCCAGACATTCAATAAAGTTTTCCAAGGCTTTATTTCCAGGCCAATACAGCCAACATCAACTTCAGTTAGGAAGGAAAAGGTTGATGAGAGTAAAGGGATGAACTTGCAGTGTCAGGCCTGGATGTGGATGGGCAATCTAGCTCTTAGTAACAATGATCTGTAATGGATGAATAGGGGCAAATCCTTCCAATGGACTCCAGCCCGGGTTACCGGGAGACAGTAATGCGTACCTGTAACTCCCGGTCGCCAGATCGGAACTTGAGATCCGTTTCAATAGCACCTGGAACCCAGTGGATCACTGGGGTCCTCTTTCGCCTCCGGTTGAGGCTCAATGAAGCCTGCAAGCTTGGCCAGGAGGGCCATGCCGGCGGAGCCCATAGGTGCGCACACCCTGAAGGTGAAGCACCGGGACCCCGCAAAGTTTTTAGAACACATGACCCCTGTCACAGATATACTCCTCACCAGCATGCCCTGCGAGGGAGGAACTCCTCTAATTGGCTGCTGAGGAAGACTTGCTCCGCCAGAAACCCCGCTGGCGCGAACTACTGACCGGGGATGATACTACATCCCTAGAATGCAGTCTGGTCCAGGAGACCTTTCTGGAGCAACAGCGGCCATAACTTAAATAAATTGCGAATAGTAGCAACATAGCTCTCCCATTCCAACTAACTTTAGCGTAGTGCCCATACTGAAAGTAAGGGGGCGCTACATGTGTAACTGATTATCATATTAACGGCTTCTGGACCACCCTGTGTAAATTACTGCGTCATGGCAGCCCGGGTGTCAAAGAGCACATACCTGTACGTGATTTTGTGCACACTGTTTAGTTGTGGATTGTCACTTGCTGTGTCACTTGCCTGCTACAGCTACACGGTGCAGATTCTCACTTGCTGTGTCCCAACGTGAAGGCAGGCAGCAGAGAAATTATATAATCTCTCTGCTGCATGCGGCTGCACAGTGAGGGCAGGAGAGCGGTGATGCAGGGCAGGCGGTGAGAGATGATCTCTCTGCTCCCACGCCCGCTCACCTGCCAACTGGCCTGTATGGCTGCTCACCCATCGGCCTGATGACTGATTCACCCGCCGGCCCGCTAACTGATCCGCCGCCCCCCGCTAACTGATCCAACAGCTCACCCGCTGGCGTGATGACTGATCCACCCACTAGCATGCTAACTGATCCGCCGACACCCGCTTAGTGATCCAATTGCCTGCCCCCCCCCCCCCCGGATCCGCCCCTGATTCAGGACAATAAAAAGACATCCGTGCTGTTGTACATAGGGAAGTATAAGTGTAATAATCAGATATGTTCCACTTGAATACCACCATCAGTGCTAATTCAAAAAGGAGCCAAAAAGGAGAATTCCACTTGAAACAAAAGTGGTTTAAATCTGGAAAAATAAACTGCCGCGTACACACGATCATTTTTCGGCATTAAAAAAACGTTGTTTTAAAAAAATGTCATTTAAAATAATTTTTCGGGTTCTGAAAAACAACAATTTTTTTTTCCGAACATGCTGCATTTTTTAACGACGTTTTAAACAATGTCGTTTTTCGGGTTGTAAAAAATGGTCGTGTGTGGGCTAAAACGACGTTAAAAACTCGCGCATGTTCAGTAGCAAGTTATGAGACGGGAGCGCTCGTTCTGGTAAAACGACCGTTCATAATGGAGTAAGCACATTCATCACGCTGTAACAGACAGAAAAGCGCAAATCGTCTTTTACTAACACAGAATCAGCTAAAGTAGCAGCCCCAAGGGTGGCGCCATCCGCATGGAACTTCCCCTTTATAGTGCCGTCATATGTGTTGTACGTCACCGCGCTATGCTAGAACATTTTTTAAAAACGATGGTGTGTGGGAAAGGTCATTTTAATGATGAAGTTGGAAAAACGCCGTTTTTTTTCATGCCGGAAAAATATTATATATATATTGTATACGCGGCATTAGATTTAAGTGGACCTAGCCAAGAAATGCATAAATCGCAACGACTAACAGCTGTGAATGCAAATATTAAAGTGTACCAACGTCCCGATAAATGGAAGTGGAAATTAGTCTGGACTACTAGAATGGACTTTGAGGGTACAATATTGAATTTTGAGTTGAGTTGCTGCAACTTGGACACACTAAACCCCCCCCCCCATACTCCCTACCGGTCCCGGCTGGGTGCTTACTCCTCGGACATCAAGACAATATCGCACCATTTAGGGACCACCTTTTGCGCTGTGCTGAGGTTACTACCCACTACCTCATCATTACTTTTTCTCCTTGATGTCCAACTGATTCAACATTTGGAGATATACCAGTTCCAGGGACACGGTTTAGGGACTCAAGTTGGTATAACCGGTTGCCTGCCTTCCACTATCACCTCTCAACCTAACGTGCGTCAGCCAAAGTTTTTTACCGTCATATACAACGGTGTTTTAAAGGACCTAATACATGCCTCATTAGGCTGTCTTAGGCAACAACGTTGTATATACCTTACTTTACCAGTAATAGTCTGTTCCACAAAGCTGTGCGGAGACCTGTTTAACCTGCCTCTTTTCTCCTGATGAAGCGTCCTGTAGTGCCCCCTACTGTCAGTTATGGGCACTATTGTAAATTTAGTGGGGGAATGAGAGAGTTACCCTGCTCTCATCCATGTTAATTCCCTAACTTTGTGTTTCGGGCTGGGCTGCCTGTGGTCCCATTCTCTGTGCTGAGGATATGTTATCATCCTTGGGCAGCAGATGGCGCCCGAGGGGTTCCAGAACAGAGCCACCTTTCCTCAGCGGCCAATCAGAGGAGTGCTTCTCTCGCTGGGCATGCTGGGAGAGGGTATATATGATGCGGGTGCCTTTTTGTCCGGGTCTTCTACCTGGGTCTCCTACCCGCAGTGGGTCGCAGGTGCGCACCCACCTTCAGGGTGCATGCACGCCACGAGGCCGCCACTATGGCCTACCTGGCCGGGGCCTACACTATGCAGAGCTGCGAACTTTGGGCTTCATGGCTCATAGCAACTGATGCTATCAGGGACCCCAGGGACTTACCGGGTTCCCACTTCTACTGAGAAGATCCCAAGCTGGATGCTGTTTGGTGGGGGATCGGTCTGAGGAGAACCCGGAGGCAGGTGATCCAACAGGGCTTGAACGAACGATCTGGGATCTGGTTACCAGAAACTGACAGAACATTGTCAGGCTGTCAGCTGGTGACCTTTACTAAAATACCTACTGGGAGGATTTGCTCTACAACTCTACTCTGCAAACATTGGGCCTATGAGAGAGGTTTCCATCTTAAAATCCTAATTTAATAAGAGCCAAGTCGGTGGCAGAGACTTGTTCCTTCCCAGAAGCTTTATGTGACACTTCGGCTGCCAGGCCTGTGAGAGGGGTCTGTCTGGAGGCACTTCACCCACTCTGGCTAGAGTGGCGACGTGATAGATACTACTGTTGAAGGCAGGACTGTCTTATTTATCCAAAGTCTAATGCTGCAAGGTTCATCTTCTCTCTTTCATCAACCTATCCTGTCTACCTCAAGTTGATGTTGGTCGTGTTTGACCAGGAATAAAGCATCGGAAAATTCAGCTAGCAGTCTGGACATTCAATTACTGCTCTGCTCACCACCTTTCACCCCTAGACATCACACAGAGGTAACAAACATGCCGATCCCAAAATTGAATCAGCGGCTTCTGAGTGGGTATCGCTACAGTCCTGTACGTGAAACATGTTGTAAAAGCAAGACTTACCATGCCGCATATTAAAGGATCACTAAAGGAAAACATTTTATTAGCTAAATAGCTTCCTTTACCTTACTGCAGTACTGGTTTCATGTCCTTATTGTTCGTTTTTGCTTTAAAGTTGCTGTAATCCTGCTCTGATCTCCACACTTCCTGCTTGTCTGTTTCCTTATAACCACAGTGCTGGGAGCTTTCTCACGGTGGTCTAAGCTGTCATTACTGTGTGTCTAAAACTTCCTAGAACCAATCAGATTCACTTTAAAAACAAAACACTGCCCTGGATTTGTTTGTTTTTGTTCTGTGTGTCTATTTCTACTTCGCAGAAACATGAAGCCAGTTCAAAAGTGGAACTAACCTGCAGGCACATTATATGATTGATTTTTATCTATTTTTAATCATTTTGAAAAGGAATCAGTTAACTATTATGTCTCTATATTAGGGTTGTCCAGATACCGATACTAGTATTGGTATCGGGACCGATACCGAGTATTTGCGGGAGTACTTGTACTCGCGCAAATGCTCCCGATACCTGAATAGAATACTTTTTCTGTATTTATCAACATGTTCTGTGAAAATTCTTTACGTTTTTTACTACTGCGTGACAAGCAAATAAAACATTTTTATTAATTTTTACTAATTTTTATTCTTTTATAATGTCTTGAGTTAGAGTTCTTCATATGTAATGGAACTATTTGAGACTCTGATTAATTAATGAATTAGTCTCCTCTCAATCTCAGGGAGGTTGGCATTATCTTACTGCAATCAAGAAAAAGACAGGAGATGTTCCTCAGTAGAGGGAAAAAGAAATGAATGAGGAGACGAGCATGGTTGCCAGCAGAGAAAAGGGGCTGAGTTCAGGCAGCTCCCGGCAATTTATTTGCTAGGGGACGTCTCAAAACACAGGCACGTAATTGGTTCACATAAAAAAGTACACACCCTCACATGATAAAAACACACCCAGTTCCCTCCCATCCAACCCTTGGCACACCCCACGTACGCCCACTCAAGAACATGTGCTGTTTAGTCCTTTGTTTTAAATAGGCCTTCCAATGTTGAACAGTCCAGTATAACTTCTCTTGATTACAGGAAGTGGGGGAGGTGTACAGCAGAGCACACAAGCTCCTTTCAGAAGTTCTTCACAGTGGGGCATAGGAGAGAGGATCTCTTGCAGACTCTTAAAAGCACAGCATTATCACATCTTATGTAATCATCAAGGAAGATAAAGCACTATTTTGGTTCATAATCTCATACATGCATAATAACTCAAGCAATAAAAAAAAAGAAACAAAACAAATATAATGGAGGAAAGGCAACATCTGAGTCGCTCTATTCATAACACAAAAATATTAATTTCTCCATATTTTCCATCCAGCACACATAATTCTAAAGAAAATATCCTTAGTCTGTATTGTGGTGTGAAAACTGTCACATGACATTTAAAAAAAGTATCGGTATTCGGTATCGGCGAGTACATGAAAAAAAGTATCGGTACTTGTACTCGGTCCTAAAAAAGTGGTATCGGGACAACCCTACTCTATACCCTGTAAACAGTAATTTCAGCAAAAAAATAAAAATTCCTTTAGTGACCCTTTAAACCCAGTTCCAAGGATTAAAAGTTTATATATACTCTTCATGCTATATGGTTCTACATCATAAATTTGCATAAGTATAAGCCTTTTCTTTGCAACAGTCTTTACAAAATGTACTGAGTTATTATATGCCAATAATGTACTGTTTTCATGAAATTATGTATATTTTTCTTTATATACCTTTGTTTTATGAATAAATATTTATAGATTTTTTATATTCAATACTTGTACCCTCAAAGTCCATTCTACGTGGCATTACAGTCATATTTAGATATCATCCGCTTTCAACCCTTCAAAACTGGCAAGATGGTAAATTAATATGATGATATCATGCCAAACCAGAAGGTTTAACCAAAGTAAGACAGACATGGCCTTTTCAACTGTGGAGCCCAATATGTCTTATCTCACAAATACAGGAAAAAAGAAAAGTGCTAGTTGTATATCCTTTTGTGAGAACAGAAAATACTCTTCTTACATAGGCCAAGTGATCATTAGGTAATGATTGAGAGCCGATATACCCTTCATTGTTTAGGAGAAATGACGGCCTATTGGAATTACTGAACACAGTAATTCAGAACACAGGCGAAAACAAGATGACCAAACAGAGATTGAAGCTGTTTCAGTTGGAGTTTTCTAAGGCCGCGTACACACGACCGAACATGTCCGCTGAAACTGGTCTGCAGACATGTTCGATCGTGTGTACGGCCTATCGGACCGTTTTCCAGCGGACCAAAGTTTTACCACTTCCCGACGGCCGTACGAATATATGTGGCCGTCAAGCTGTCCTGAATCTGACAGGGTGCATATATGCGCCCTGTGCTTTTAATGGCCACTAGAGGGCGCGCGAGCGTGCCCGCTGCATTCCTGAGATGCCGATGCGCGTGCCTAGCGGCCGCAATGTCCGCCAGGCACTCGCAATCGGCGGTTACAGGGACAAGACATGGATCTCTGTGTGTAAACACACAGATCCACGTCCTGTCAGGGAGTGAGGTGACCGATCTGTGTCTCTTGTACATAGGGACAAGGCATCGGTCACCTCCCCAGTCACCCCCCTCCCCCCACACAGTTAGAACACACCCAGAATACATTTAACCCCTTCCATGCCCCCCTAGTGTTAACCCCTTCACTGCCAGTCACATTTATACAGTTATTGGTGCATTTTTATAGCTCTGATCGCAGTATAAATGTGAATGGCGCCAAAAATGTGTCAAAAGTGTCCGATGTGTCCACCATAACGTCGCAGTCCCAATAAAAATCGCAGATCGCCGCCATTACTAGTAAACACACAGATCCACGTCCTGTCAGGGAGTGAGGTGACCGATCTGTGTCTCTTGTACATAGGGACAAGGCATCGGTCACCTCCCCAGTCACCCCCCTCCCCCCACACAGTTAGAACACACCCAGAATACATTTAACCCCTTCCATGCCCCCCTAGTGTTAACCCCTTCACTGCCAGTCACATTTATACAGTTATTGGTGCATTTTTATAGCTCTGATCGCAGTATAAATGTGAATGGCGCCAAAAATGTGTCAAAAGTGTCCGATGTGTCCACCATAACGTCGCAGTCCCAATAAAAATCGCAGATCGCCGCCATTACTAGTAAAAAAAAAATTATAAAAATTAATAATAATTCTGTCCCCTATTTTGTATGCGCTATAACTTTTGCGCAAACCAGTCGCTTATTGCGATTTTTTTTTTTTTTACCAAAAATATGTAGAATAATACGTATCGGCCTAAACTGAGAATTTTTTTTTTTTAAATGGGCTTTTTATTATAGTAACAAGTAAAAAATGAAGACAAAGAAAAATGGATAGCCGCACTCCAAAACCTGATGGGTGGTCTTTTATTCAATAGACAGCATGTACAAAAATAGGGTCACAGCAGTAGAAACAAGGAACAGCCGACGCGTTTCGCACTGGATCAGTGCTTATTCATGGCCATGAATAAGCACTGATCCAGTGCGAAACGCGTCGGCTGTTCCTTGTTTCTACTGCTGTGACCCTATTTTTGTACATGCTGTCTATTGAATAAAAGACCACCCATCAGGTTTTGGAGTGCGGCTATCCATTTTTCTTTGTCTTCATTTTGCTTAGTGCACCGCCAGCACCCTCGGTATCCTGCACCACCTGTAACCATTTAGTGATCCCACCTGGAGCGGTGACTCCTTTCTCTCTAACAAGTAAAAAATATTGACTTTTTTTCAAAATTGTCGCTCTTTTTTTGTTTATAGCGCAAAAAATAAAAACCGCAGAGATGATCAAATACCACCAAAAGAAAGCTCTATTTGTAGGGGAAAAAGGACGCCAACTTTGTTTGGGAGCCACGTCGCAAGACCGTGCAATTGTCAGTTAAAGCGACGCAGTGCCAGAAGCTGAAATTTCACCTGGTGAGGAAGGGTTATAAGCGCCCAGTAAGGAAGTGGTTAAAAACATGCTTGAAAACCTGTCCGCTGGAAACCTGTCCATTGGACAGGTTCGATGGTTAGTGCACCAAATCATCGGACCAAAATCCTGTGCATGCTCAGAATCAAGTTGACGCAAGCATTGAACTTTGTTTTTTCATCACGTCGTTGTGTTCTACATCACCGCGTTCTGGTCCGATGGGATTTTGGTCCGATGGGGTGTACGCACATCAGACCAACAGACCACTTCAGCCTGGTCCGATGAAAACGGTCCATCGGACAAGTTTCATTGGACATGTCTGATCGTGTGTACGCGGCCTAATACTTTTTGCCAGTCTAACAAGGGTTAGCACTTAGCAGCCTGGCCAATTTGTCAATGGGTAGTCGAAAGGCATAATGAGTGAACAAGGGCACTCTGTTTTGTCAGCAGACAAAAGGATACCAAATTGACCAGAGATATCCTAAAATGCTGACAGTAACAGCTGATCACTTTTAAGGAATCCAATAAACAAGAAGTGTAGGTAATGAATCAATGATTAAGGGGTTGTAAAGGAATTTTTTCCCCCTAAATAGCTTCCTTTACCTTAGTGCATTCCTCCTTCACTTACCTCATCCTTCCATTTTGCTTTTAAATGTCCTTATTTCTTCTGAGAAATCCTCACTTCCTGTTCTTCTGTCTGTAACTCCACACAGTAATGCAAGGCTTTCTCCCTGGTGTGGAGAAAGCCTCTTGAAGGGGGAGGGGGCGAGCAGGCAAGTCGGGACACTCTCTACTTTGCAGATAGAGAAAGGAACTCTGTGTTAGTGGGCGCCCTAACACTCCTGCTCACCCCCCTCCCCCCTCAAGAGGCTTTCTCCACACCAGGGAGAAAGCCTTGCATTACTGTGTGGAGTTACAGACAGAAGAACAGGAAGTGAGGATTTCTCAGAAGAAATAAGGACATTTAAAAGCAAAAATGTAAGGATGAGGTAAGTGAAGGAGGAATGCACTAAGGTAAAGGAAGCTATTTAGGGGGAAAAAAAACATTCCTTTACAACCCCTTTAAAGATGTAAAACCTGGGACACAAACCACTCGAGGTAACTACTACAAAGTTAGAGGTAATGAGATGATTGCTTTAGAGTAGCCGAGTAGTAGAAGCTCGAAGTTGTGAGATGACACATCAGGAGACACATCCACCAAGCAATCCCCCTGGAATTGGCAACCCAATAGGAGGAAACTAACGTTGAACTGGACAGAGGCAGAAGGCAGGCTTGATGTCTGTTTTTGCAAACAGCTCCAAGGCCAGTGCAGATCCCACCAATGTCAGAGAACAAAAATAGCATATTGGACTTGCTGGTTTGGTAGTCAGTTGCTTTCCCTCCTTGAAGCAACAAACTGCTGGATGAGAAGATGACCTTTTTGAACATTGCAGAAACTCTGGCAGATTAAAAGGATGTAGGGCCTTTGTGGAGACATAGGAGACTAGAAGTCTCCATCTTTGAAGTCCAAGTGGAGTTTCTCGTGTGCAGCCATTTATTTATTTTTTGTTTGTGTAGCACCCCCTTACTTTCAGAAAGGGCGCTACGCTAAAGTTAGTAGGGTGAGAGACTTACTTGCTCTCACCCAAGTTGATTTATTCAAATTCGACAGCTGTCAGCCCTGAATTGTCCTGTGGGTCATTTTGCTCTCCTGGTCGGGGCCCGTGCTACGCTGAGTTCCCGATTTTGGGCCCTCATGGCTCAGAGACCCATGAAATGACTGAGGGACCTCAGTGACTTACTGGGGGTTCTGCATCTCAGGAGGACAGGATTGAGAGGATGTGCTCTATTGCTCTTAAGTACCGGACATGTGGCAGAGGCCTCTACTAATCTTCTAGAGCCAAGTAGGTGGCAGCGACTTGTTCCTTCTCAGCTTTCTCAGTGACACTCGGGCTGCCAGGCCTGTGTGAGAGATCTGTCCAGGTGCACTGCACCCACTCCGGCTGGAGTGGCGACATGATCATTTAACTATACAGGCATACCCCGCTTTTAAGTACACAATAGGGTTTATTTACTAATGCTGGAAATCGCAATATCAGGCTCATTTCTGCATAGAAACCAATGAGCTTCTAACTCCAGCTGGCTCAATTAAGCCTGGTAATAAAACCTGGAAGCTCATTGGTTTCTGTGCAGAAGTGAGCCTTATTTTGCGCTTTCTAGCTTTAGTAAATAAACACAATTGTGTACTTAAAAGTGGGGTATGCCTGTAGAAGGCAGGACTGCTTTCTCTATCCAAGCCTGACTCTGCAAAGTTACTCTATTTTTATCAACCTTTTCCTATCTACCTCAAGTTGATGTGTTGGACCAGGAAAATAAAGCATTCAGAAGACCTCAGCTACAGGTTTGTTACTGCTCTGCTCACTACATACACCCCTAGACACCACACAGAGGTAACTTAATCCGCCGATCCCAATCTAATCAGCGGCTCCTGAATGGGATAGCGCTAGATAGAGTTGGGATGGCATGTTACCTGTATGAATGTCTAGGGGTATGATGATGATGATGATGATGATGATGAGAACAATGACGGAATGTCCAAACAGCCGGTGTCTTTCTGTACTTTTATTCTTGCCCAACACGGCAAATAGTGAACTTGGGTTACATAGAATAAAGATGGGTGGAAAGGAGAATTTGCAGACTCAGGCCTAAGAACGACGGAAACAATGCTGCTTCCAAATGGGACTTTAACTTTGTCGCCACTCCAGCCGGAGCGGGTGCAGCGTACCTGGACAGTCTCTCTCACAGGACTGGCAGCCAGAATATCACTGAGAATCTTGAGAAGGAAATTAAGTCTCTGACACAGACTTGACTGAAATAGAAATAGGAGTGAGACCTTTGCTTTAGAACTCAATTTGTGAGGTGAATCCTTCTCAAGATTATTTATGCCTGAATCTCCCTCAGGTAGTTTTCTTCAATTAGTCACCGACTGACAGGTTGCCATTAGACAAACTCCCAGTGTCCGGTCACCTCGACCCCCGATGGTTTGTCTGGGCCCTATTGGATTGCCTGCCTCCGAGCTCTCCTCAGACTGACTCCCCACCGAACAGCACAACTCGCTTGGGATCTTCTTTCCAAAGATGGGCGGACCCAATAAGTCACTGGGTTCCATCACCGCTTCAGTTGCTCCGGGCCAACATGGTTCCGGAACTAAGAACAACCCGTGGCACGTGCGCCCCAGCCTGGTAGGCCATATCGCCAAGGCCTGTGATGTGAACACACCCTGAGGTGGGTGCCGCACCCACTCCAACCATGAACTCCCCCGTCCAAAAACCTCCGCCAGCATGCCCCGCAAGGGAAAAAACCCCTCTGATTGGCTGCTGGCAAGAAGGCGCTCTGACCTGGTCTCCACTGCCGCCACCTGTCGCCCCTCAGGAACACAGAATGAACTGACAGCACAGCTCAGCTAGGACGGAAGCAGAATTTACACAAATCACATGGATACATAACTCTCTCATCACCCCTCTAAATTTAAGATAGCACCTGGACTGAAAGTACAGAGGCGTTACATGTGAAACTGCATCGAACCACTGAAAAAACATCTTTGAAGTCACACTTTTATTTCTGGCCAGACATGCATACTGACATTTGAAACAGCCCTTAAGGTACTGCACCAACCCCAACCAGCATAATCTAACTATGTAAAAAATGCGGTCATCGTACATTACCAATAAACTAACATTATCAGCCCTTCCCCACACTCATACTCACTGAGAGTAGCTTGTGGATGTAGAGCAGGGGTCTCCAAACTTTCTAAACAAAGGGTCCGTTTATTGTCCTTCAGACTTTAGGGGGGCCGGACTGCAGCCAGTGTGAGCGGAAATTTTCCTGGCATCAGTGCAATTAAACAATGTCACATTTGGTACTAGGGGAAGGAATAGTGCCCCATCATTGGTATCATTGGGTGGAATAATGCCCCATTGTTGGTGTCAGTATCAGAAATGGTGCCCACTGTTGGTGTCAGTAGGCAGAGAAGTGTCTTGTATCAGTGGGAGAAATAGTGCCCCAAGAGCCAGATAAAGGCAAGCAAAGGGTCGCATATGTCCCCAGGCTGTAGTTTGAAGGCCACTGATATAGAAGGTAGGCTTGTTTTAGAGAATACAGGTATAGGGTCAGCAACATAAAGGCCAAATGTCACATGGTCTCCTGTAGATACTGGAAATGCCCGAGACAAAGGATTCATCTGTGTTTATAGTTGAGGATAAGAGCACATTGAAGTGTCTAAATGTGGTGGTTCAGTGGGATGCATTGCAGAGCCTAGGTCACATACATGAGCAGGGGTTGTCAAGCAGACATATTGTGCAGCATTAACTAAGGAAGGTCCTGTCTCATGTTTGTAGAATGCCTCTGCTTAACTGTTGAGGCAGGGACACATAAGGAGTCTTTAGAGTGAGGCGTGAGGACTGCTGAAGATGATGCTCTGATCCAGATATCACAAACTCCCACTTTGCTGGGCACAGGGAGTTGATCTGCAATAACTTCTGGGGAAGGCACAGTTGCAGCTGGTGAAGTTTTAGGATGGGGGGTGCCAGACCTGCCCCTTCCCATTTGACTCCTCCCACTTATCATAAGCCACACCCCTTATTGAATACACCTACTCTGTCCCCTGTATTCAACTTGCTTCCACTCGTAGTGTCAGGAGTATACAGCTTAGCATCACAGCACAGAGTACAGAGCCCGGTGTATAATGTACAGCCTGGTATATGTAATGCATCATACCAAGCTGTACATTATACACCGGGCTCTGCACATCATATACCAAGCTGTACATTATACACCGGGCTCTGCACATCATATACCAGGCTGTACATTATACACCGGGCTCTGCACATCATATACCAGGCTGTACATTATACACCGGGCTCTGTACATCATATACCAGGCTGTACATTATACACCGGGCTCTGCACATCATATACCAGGCTGTACATTATACACCAGGCTCTATACATCATATACCGGGGCTGTACATTATACACCGGGCTCTGTACATCATATACCAGGCTCTACATTATATACCGGACTCTGTACATCATATACCGGGCTGTACATTATACACCGGGCTCTGTACATCATATACCAGGCTCTACATTATATACCGGACTCTGTACATCATATACCGGGCTGTACATTATACACCGGGCTCTGTACATCATATACCAGGCTGTACATTATACACCGGGCTCTGTACATCATATACCAGGCTGTACATTATACACCGGGCTCTGTACATCATATACCAGGCTGTACATTATACACCGGGCTCTGTACATCATATACCAGGCTGTACATTATACACCGGGCTCTATACATCATATACCAGGCTGTACATTATACACCGGGCTCTATACATCATATACCAGGCTGTACATTATACACAGGGCTCTATACATCATATACCAGGCTGTACATTATATACCAGGCTCTACATTATACATCGGGCTCTCTACATCATATACCAGGCTGTACATCATATACCAGGCTGTACATTATACACCGGGCTCTGTACATTATATACCAGGCTGTACATTATACACCGGGCTCTGTACATCATATACAAGGCTGTACATTATACACCGGGCTCTATACATCATATACCAGGCTGTACATCATATACCAGGCTGTACATTATACACCGGCTCTGTACATCATATACCAGGCTGTACATTATACACCGGGCTCTGTACATCATATACCAGGCTGTACATTATACACCGGGCTCTATACATCATATACCAGGCTGTACATTATACACCGGGCTTTGTACATCATATACCAGGCTGTACATTATACACCGGGCTCTGTACATCATATACCAGGCTGTACATTATACACCGGGCTCTATACATCATATACAAGGCTGAACATTATACACCGGGCTCTGCACATCATATACCAGGCTGTACATTATACACCAGGCTCTGCACATCATATACCAGGCTGTACATTATACACCGGGCTCTATACATCATATACCAGGCTGTACATTATACACCGGGCTCTATACATCATATACCAGGCTGTACATTATACACCGGGCTCTGTACATCATATACCAGGCTGTACATTATACACCGGGCTCTGCACATCATATACCAGGCTGTACATTATACACCGGGCACTGTACATCATATACCAGGCTGTACATTATACACCGGGCTCTGTACATCATATACCAGGCTGTACATTATACACCGGGCTCTGCACATCATATACCAGGCTGTACATTATACACTGGGCTCTGCACATCATATACCAGGCTGTACATTATACACCGGGCTCTATACATCATATACAAGGCTGTACATTATACACCGGGCTCTGTACATCATATACCAGGCTCTACATTATATACCGGACTCTGTACATCATATACCAGGCTGTACATTATACACCGGGCTCTATACATCATATATCAGGCTCTACATTATACATTGAGCTCTCTACATCATATACCAGGCTGTATATCATATACCAGGCTGTACATTATACACCGGGCTCTATACATCATATACCAGGCTGTACATTATACATTTACACCAAAGCTGGATGGTATCCGGACCTCAAGGACGAGGTGTCGTCTGTAATGTCTTTCTCCGGAGGACTGGGCTCTGGGATCCAGCACTGTCGCTCTATACGCTAAAAGTCCTGGTAAGAGTCTTTTACAAGGCCCAGGAAGAAGGTCTCCTTTAAGTAGGAACCCATACCCCTGAAGGTTGGCACACAGACCCCGCCGGGATGGGGGAAGATTGGTATCTGCCTGACAGAGAACCTGTGGCGGGGACAAGGTGAGTTAGGAAAAAGTCCTAAGTTTTAAACTAAAGGACTTTTCCTATTTAGAGTGGGTGTCATTTTTTAAACCACCACTGGAGGGAGTAAAGAGCTGAGTTTTCACTCACCAAGCTCCAAAGCAGTGTCAGTCCAAACGACAAGCACACCCCTTTTGCTGCAAGCTCTGCATTGCTGCTCTCCCTATTCCACAGAAAGCTGAAGGATCTCCAAACACAGGAGAATGCCATGAACCGCACAGGGGTGCGGAGGATGCCCCTAGGATGCCCGTGCGCACGCTTTATGACGATCTCAGTAGGAGGGGGCGGGCCATGCTTTTAATGGCGGTCAAACAGAAGGGAACAAACCTCACATGTCTGGAGCTTCCCTGCATAAGACACAGCAGCGTTTAAGGGCATGTAAGAGCACTCCCTAAGGATATGACACCCACTCTGACATAAAACTGTGTGTTATTAGTTGCATACTTATATGTAGATTGTTAAACTAGCACAGTAGTATATGCATTTGTTGGTACTTTGGCTTTGCTTAGCATTATGTCTTCTCAGGAAGAGGCTCTGGAAGAAGCAAAAAAGCATCCCTGCCAGGGACAGGAGGCTCTAGCCGTGCCTGCGCGGTACCCTCATCTCCTGTAATACCTGAAGTATTTATACAGGATGAGACATTACCTCTATCAGGAGTTGCAGACTCTCCTGTTGTGCCTGCATATGTCACTGAAGACACTTTGGCAACAGCCCTACACAATTTAGAAGGGAGAATCGCTGCGTTAATCGCAAAGTCCTCAGAAAAGGACAAAAAGCGAAGCAGATCTCCTCCTGTTTTAGATCTCCTTGCAGAAAGATCTGAAGAGGGTGAGGCCCCATCAGGGGATGAGGACTCGGAGGGATCAGAGGAGCTTTTTTCTGCATCCCAGGTGCTAAAATTACAGGTGCAATATTATACTGAAGCAGTGCTCTCCACATTCAGATTAACCTCTAAGGAGTTAACTGAATCACCTGTTTCCTCTCTGGGCTCGTTAAAATCCCCACAAGCTGCTTGTGCCTTTCCAATTCATCCTTTATTGGAGAATCTGATTTACGCAGACTGGAAAAACACAGATAAGCGTTTTGCTCCTCCTAGGAAGTTTGAAGTGCTTTATCCTATGGAGGAGTAGGTATTTAGAGATCCTTCTGAAAAAAGGTTGGAATCTCTACTAAAATCATCCTTCCTCCTGTAGCAGCAGTGGGTATGTGTCTGGTCTTAAAGGACCAGGTGAAACAGGGGATGAAAAATCTGACTGCTGAACAGATCAAATTTTGGGAGAATATGCCCAGGGCCTTATGTTTTACAGTGGGTACCATTAGAGATTCTATCCAACAGGCACCGCGCCTCACGCTGCAGCTGGTGCTGATGCACAGAATTATTTGGCTAAAGCATTGATCAGCAGAAGCTCCATGCAAGAAGCTTTTGGCCAGCTTCCCCTTCCATGGCGAACACCTCTTTGGGAAAGATTTGGAGAAATATATCCAAAAGATAGAGCGGTAAAACTACCCTTTTACCAGAGAAGAAAAAAAATAGGTGTCCTTGTTTTAAGCGTTCTCTCTCCACAGCTCCTGGTAGATCTAGCTCCAGGCAGTGGCAACGCATTTTCAGCCAGCCACAAAAGCTAAGGAAGACCAAGCCCAGAAAAACAAGAAGCCATGGGGTTCAAAGGCTAACAAGCAAAACCCCAAAGCCTCTTCATGAACTACTTTGGCAGTTTTCAGCGGCATGGCAGACAGAAATCCAGGACAAGTGGGTAGTATCCACAGTATCGCTAGGATACAAACTGGAATTTTGAGAAATCCCATCTTCTCAGTTCCGAAGCTCAAGGCTCTCCAAAGATCCCTTAAGAAGAGCATCCTTCTTCAAAGGATTAGATCACCTGCTGTCCCAAGGGGCGATCAGAGAAGTACCCCTAAAGGAGCAAGGTTCAGGTGTTCAAACCTCTTTGTGATTCCAAAACCAAATGGAGACGTCGGACCCATCCTGGATCCAAGATCTCTAAATCAGTTTCTGAATATTCGCCATTTCTGAATGGAAACTATTCGATCAGTGGTCGCCTCCCTACAAGGCGGAGAATTCATGGCATCGACAGACATCAAGGACGCATATTTACATATGCCTATCCATCCTGCGCACCAAAGATTTTTAAGGTTTGCGGTAGAACATTGCCACTTCCAGTTTGTGGCTCTGCCATTTGGTGTGGCTACGGCCCCCCGGGCAATTACAAAGGTACTAGCCCCTCTGTTGGCAAATCTAATGGTACAGGGCAAAGCGGTAACAGCCTATCTGGACAATCTACTTGTGATAGATCAGTCAAAGGCAGGATTAGATCATGCTGTGCTCACCACAATGAAATATCTGGAGCATTTAGGGTGGATTGTAAACCTCCAAAAACCCTCTCTACAAGCCCAAAGAAGGGTAGAGCATTTGGGCATGATCAAAGACACAGCCCAAGACAGGGTATTTCTCCCAGAACCAAAGATCAAGTCGCTAAGGGACCTGATCCACAAGGTCAAGGCAAAGAAAAAGCCGTCTATAGACGCATGAGTGTACTAGGGAAGATGGTGGCCTCCTTCGAGGCTGTACCTTACGCCTAGTTTCACTCAAGACTACTTCAAGGCAGTATCTTTAGCTGCATGTAACATGAACATCCAAGCTCTGGATCTACCCAAGCGTCTGTCTCCACAGGTGCTCCAAAGCTTCAGTTGGTGGCTAGAAACTAAGAACTTGCGGAAAGGAAATCTGGAAGGTGGTGTCTACGGATGCCAGCCTAAAGGGCTGGGGAGCGGGGTTAGAAGAAGCTTTAGCCCAGGGAACCTGGGCCAAGACCGAAAGGAACCTGCCTATCAATATACTGGAGATGCGGGCAGTATACTTAGCCTTCAGAACCTGGACACACAGGTTACAGGGTCACCCAGTGCGGATTCAATCTGACAATGCTACTGCAGTAGCTTACATTAATCACCAGGGAGGCACCCGCAGTCAGGGCGCTCAGAAAAGGGTGAATCGGATTTTGGCATGGGCAGAAGAACATGTTCCTTGTCTCTCTGCAATCTTCATTCCAGGGGTAGAAAACTGGCAAGTGGACTATCTGAGTCGCCAGCAACTATTACCAGGACAGTTGACTCTCCACCCCGATATCTTTCAGACCATATGCCAGAGATGGGGACCCGGATGTAGACCTGCTAGCCTCCAGGTTCAACAAGAAGTTGGACAACTTTGTGTCCAGAACGAAAGATCCCCTAGCCTACGTATAGGATGCTCTAATAATTCCGTGGAAGCAGTTTTCACTGATCTATGCGTATCCGCTGATCGCTCTCTTACAAAGGCTACTTTGCAGGATCAAAAAGGAAAGGATTCCTGTAATCTAAGTGGCCCCAAATTGGCCCAGAAGATCCTGGTATGCCAAAATCATAAAGATGGAGGTAGGAAAACCTTGGAAGCTTCCGCTTCTTCACGACCTGCTGTCACAATGTCCAGTGTTCCATCCTTCCTTACAAGAGCTAAATTTGATGGCTTGGCTGCTGAGACCCACATTCTGAGGAAACGAGGGATCTCTGGTCCAGCGCTTTCTACACTTATTAAGCCTGGAAGTTTTATTAAATAAAATAAAATCAATAGTCTTACTAACAAAGGGAGTTAGAAAGAACGCTTGTCAAGCAATCAGACTGGTTCTCGGCACCGCCAGCAACCCCTGATTATAGCGAGGATCGGATGATATTTTGCCGGTTTGATATCATCCGATCCTCGATATAATCAGGGGTTGCTGGCAGGGCCGACAACCAGTCTGATTACTTGACAAGCATTCTTTCTAACCCCCTTTGTGAGTAAGTATTGATTTGATTTTATTTAATAAAACTTTTTATATGGTAATGCACATGCGACCTCCTTTTTCTTTCTTTTCTTTTTGTAGTTGCATGAACACCCATGGTTCTCAGGAGGGCTGCAAGATTCTAGACAAGTGGTTCTCAACCTGGGGGTCGGGACCCCCTCGGGGGTCAAATGGCGATTTGCCAGGGGTCACCAAATCCTGGGCCGTTCCTGAAGCCCGCGGCACTCTCCTAGCCTTTTCGCGACCGAGCCAGAAACACAGTGAGAAAGAATACCTGTGATTATGGTTGCCATTAAAAGTCCCCACTACAGTTCTCAGATCAGCAGATGACCTTGATCAGGAGCACCTAAGTTGGCTGATCAGAACTCCCCTAGCATTGCCACTGATCCCAACTCCCCACCAGCACTGCCACTGATCCCACCACCACTGCCACTGATCCCACCCCCCCACCAGCACTGCCACTGATCGCACCCCCCCACCAGCACTGCCACTGATCCCACCCCCCAGCAGCACTGGCGCTCATCTCATTCCCTCCACCAAGGAGTAAGAGAAGGAATACAAATAGAGAATACATGGAAATGAGAGAAAAAGAGGGGGAGGAACGAAGAAAAAAGGGAGCGAAAGAGTAATAGAAAGAAAAAAAAAAGCTAGAGAGAGGGATGGGGAGAGAAAAAACAAGAAATTAGGATATAGAGAGATAAAGGTAAATAAAGTAGAACAAAGAGAGTGGTACAGACAAAAATGTACCACAAGGGGTTTTAATACTGTACGAGTGGAAGGGTTAGGGGCGCAAATCACTTGGCCTGCCTTGGGTGCTGACTACCCATGCTACGAAAATAATTTTGCTGTTAGGGGTCCCCACAACTTTGGAAAATGTATTAAGGGGTCACGGCACTAGCACGGTTGAAAACCACTGTTCTAGACTTTGCGCCCATGCGCCCCCTATGGACGGGCTGCCACTGGGAAGGAACAGTGGCTGGGACACAGGTATGGCATCATCTCTCACCACCTGCCCTGCATCACCGCTGTTCCATCCTCACTGTGTAGCTGCGGGCAGGCTGGCAGCAGAGAGATTACATCATCTTTCACTGCTCACCCTCTCTATGGTACCCAGTCAGCATCTGGTGGTAGGCGACGGTGGCAGGTAACATGCTCAGGGTTCCCTCTAAATACTGCATTATGGTGAGTTGAACTACTTAATTTTATATTACAATGTAATAATAGAAATAATGCGATTCAATCATCCTGACACCATAACAACCATGGTGCTGTGATGATTAAAGCGCCAACACCAGCCATTGCCTTGACAAATTGCCTGTGATTGCCCCCCTCCTGTGACGCATGCCCCCTCCTGTCCCTCTGCCCCCCTCCTGTGGCGCTGCTCCCCACTTGTCCCACTGCCCTCCTTCTGTGATGCATGCCATCTTCTGTCCCCCTCCTCTGGTGCTGCTCCCCACCTGTCCCTGTGCCCTCTCCTGTGACGCAACACCCCTGCTGTTCCACTGCCTCCCTCCTGTGGTGCTGCTTCCCTCCTGTCCCTCTGCCCCCCCTCCTGTGGAGCTGCTCCACACCTGTCCTTCTTCCACCCTCCTGTGACACATGCCCTCGTCTGTCCCTTTGCCCACCTCCTGTCCCTCTGCCCCCCTATTTTCCCTCTGCCCACCTACTGTGGTGCTGCTCCCCACCTGTACCTCTGCCTACCTCCTGTGACACACCCCCCATCCTGTCCTTCTGCCCACCTCCTGTGACACATTCCCCCCATCCTGTCCTTCTGCCCACCTCCTGTCAGTCTGCCATCCATCTGTCCCCCTTCTTTCCCTCTGCCCACCTCCTGTGACGCTGTCCTCCACCTTTCCCTCTGCCCACCTCATGTGAAGCTGCTCCCCACCTGCCCCCAGCTGTCCCTCTGCCAACCCCCACTGATGCTGCTACCCTCCTGTCCCTTTGTCCACCTCCTATGACACTGCCCCCATCTGTCCCTCTGCCCCCCTCCTGTGATGCTGCTACCCTCCTGTCCCTCTGCCCACCTTATGTGACGCTGCCCCAGATGTCCCTTTGCCCACCTCCTGTGACACTGCCCCACTCCTGCCCCTCTGCCCACTTTCAGTGATGCTGCTACCCTCCTGTCCCTCTGCCCACCACATGTGACCCTGCCTTCCATCTGTCCCTCTGCCCTCTTCCTGTGATACTGCCCCCACCTGTTCCACCGCCCCCCTCATGTGATGCTGCCGCCTGTCCCTCTGCCCACCTCCTGTGACACAGTCGTGCAGAGGCTTCTCAGGGTGCTGGTGGTGACGTCTGTAGGAGGAGTTCAGGGATGGGGAGGATCCATCTGCATGAGGAATCCGAGGATGCGGCGAGTGTCCAATGATGGGGAGGATCTGTCAGTTTGCACACATTACAATCTGCACAGGGACACATGATTTGGGGTGGACGCGATTTATTTATTTTTGGGGTGGAGGGGCAGCATTTCATTCTTGGACCCGGGCAGCATTTCATTTTTGGACCAGCCCTGATTAAAGTGTTACTAAACTCCCATTTTTTACAAAATATCAAGTATACCACAGCTCTTACCATTCTTTTTTTTAGGTTTTTCTGTGGGGGGGTCAAGGAGAATGAACAAAGCCTCTCTAGAATGGAAAGTCAGAGAATAGCAGAAAAACTTGCAGTTGAGATATAGAGGGTATATTATACTTATTTTTAAACATATTGCATTTGTTTTATGTCATAAAAAATGTGAGTTTAATGTCACTTTAGGCATAGACAGTATTTGAGAGTTTTCTGGTGAACCTGAGCATGAAAGGTGATGCTTTTTTATAAAGAACAAGTCATTGTGCTATCACAGGTGCTGTTATTCAGAGTAAATTTGCTTCCAACCTCTATTATACATGAACAAAGGTAACCAGGGCACACCTTATCTACACAAAAGCACACACACTGAATAAATATACCTAAACAAACCTGACTGACAAAGTGACTTTCACAAAAATCATGTGACATATAAGGCTGGGTTCACACTAGTGCAGTGCAATTTCAGCTCTCTTATCTCTGCAGATAGATAAGGGAAGTGTTTAGCAGATTAGCTCAGTTTTTAGCTGCGAATTTGCAGACCTGGCAGAAGTTCCAGGTGAGAGGAGAGTGGGGGAGAAGTGTATTGAGCTAGGGTGACCAGACATCCCCAGTTTCAGGGGACAGTCCCCTGATTGAGGACACTGTCCCTGGACCAAGTCTGTCCCTGGTTTTGTCCTCAGATTGGATTTAATAGGGGGCAGGGCCAATTTCAAAGACAGTCAGTGCAGAATTAAAATAAAAAAATTAAAATTTTTAACCCCCCCGCTCCGTCGTGCCTACTAGCATAGGGGGGTTGTATTTTTCCCATTATCTGTGCCCCTTTCTGATGATCATGTGCTGGTCGGAGCGGAGGGAATATTTCTTCAGTTTCGGGCGCATGCCAATTTAGCTTCGCTCACATGTTCTTCTGCCTTGGCACAAATCTTGGCCAGCCACCTGCTTATCTCCTTGCCTTCCCTGGCAGAGTGATCTTCCTCCGCTCCCCACCCATTAGTAGCCGGGGCACGAAGAGTTATGCCCCATACACACGATCACTTTATGTGATGAAAAAAAACGACATTTTCTGTGAAGTAAAAAACGACGTTTTGGAAACGTTACTTTCAAAGACGATGTTGCATACACACCATCGTTGTTTCACAAAAAGCGAGGTTATGTTCACCACTCTTTTCCATTGAAGCTCGCTTCATAACTAGCTTCTGGGCATGCGCGGGTTGAAAAACGTCGTTTTAAACGACGTTTTTTGATACACACGGTGACTTTTTGTGAAACAAAAAACAACGTTTTGAAAAACGACACAAAAAATTCAAGCATGTTCGAATTTTTTTTCCATCGTTTTTTTGAAGACATAAAACGACGTTTTGCATACACACGATGATTTTAAATGACGTTTTTGAAAACGTCGTTTTTTTTCATCACAAAAAGTGATCGTGTGTACAGGGCATAAGACTTGAGAGGCTGTGAGGCGGGCGGCAATGGACAGAGAGTCGCTGATTGTTGCCATTACTAGTAAACAAAAAATATGTCCCCGAAATTAATTTTAAAAATCTGGTCACCTTATATTGAGCTGAATGAGAGAAATTCCTGAAGAGAACTGAACACATCTGCGAATCAGCTGACTACCCATAGAAGATAATGAATGAATGAATGAAAACTTATATAGCGCGGCACATGCGAACTGAATCGCCTCTGGGACTGAATTTGCACCTGCGCCGCACTGCAAGGCATAAAATCCGCACATGTTTTTACTGCAATGCGCAGTGCGAATGCATCGCACATATGTAAACCAGTCTCATTGAAAATAATGTATTTAGAAATGTTCTGCGTATTGGATGTGGTTTAAGTCGCACTCAATTCGCATAGGTGTGAACCTGGCCTCAGGCTGGGTTCACACCTATGTGAATTGAGTGCGGCTTAAACCGCATCTAATACGCAGAACATTTCTAAATGTTGGTCCGTGTGCGGCTTTTTTTTGGATGAAATGCTGAAACACCAGCAGCCCGATCAGCGATCTCAGCCAGCTGGGTTAAACAGAAAAAAAACACAGTGTGTGCCAGGCTTTAGGAGGAAGAAAACTTTCATCCATCCTATATTAACCACTTAACCCCCAGACCATATTGCTGCCCAATGACCAGAGCACTTTTTGCAATTCGGCACTGCGTCGCTTTAACTGACAATTGCGCGGTCGTGTGACGTGGCTCCCAAACAAAATTGGCGTCCTTTTTTTCCCACAAATAGAACTTTCTTTTGGTGGTATTTGATCACCTCTGCTGTTTTTATTTTTTTCCGCTATAAACAAAAACAGAGCGACAATTTAAAAAAAAATTATATTTTTTTACTTTTTGCTATAATAAATATCCCTCAAAAATATATAAAGAAACTATTTTTTTCCTCAGTTTAGGCCGATACGTATTCTTCTACCTATTTTTCGTTAAAAAAATAAAAAAAAACGCAATAAGTGTTTATTAAATGGTTTGCGCAAAAGTTATAGCGTTTACAAAATAGGGGGTAGTTTTATGGCATTTTTATTAATATTTTTTTTTTACTATTAATGGCGGCGATCAGCGATTTTTTTTTTCCGGTACTGCGGCATTATGGCGGACACATCAGACACTTTTGACACATTTTTGGGACCATTGGCATTTTTATTTCCCTAAATAGCTTCCTTTACCTTAGTGCAGTCCTCCTTCACTTACCTCATCCTTCCATTTTGCTTTTAAATGTCCTTCTTTCTTCTGAGAAATCCTCACTTCCTGCTCTTCTGTCTGTAACTCCACACAGTAATGCAAGGCTTTCTCCCTGGTGTGTAGAAAGCCTCTTGAGGGGGGAGGGGGCGAGCAGGAGTGTCAATACACTCATTACTGTGTGGAGTTACAGACAGAAGAACAGGAAGTGTGGATTTCTCAGAAGAAATAAGGACATTTAAAAGCAAAATGGAAGGATGAGGTAAGTGAAGGAGGACTGCACTAAGGTAAAGGAAACTATTTAGGGATTTTATTTTTTTACCTTTACAACCCCTTTAAGGCTTACCTACAGGTAGTGTAAATATCTCCTAAACATGCACTGTTTAGGAGATAATTACTGCACATTCAGCCAGTTACATAACTGGCGCATGAGCTCTAAAGGAACAGCTGCCCGTTTCATTTCTTCAGCACAGTGTGCCGTGAGCAGCCATGACGTCATCCTGGAAAGAAGACTGGTTATACAGTACATGGACACGGTTTCCAGCGATGACATTGCATTGCTGAAAGGCTTTGTTTTCAGGTACCGTATTTATCGAGGTATACCGCGTGCTGGCGTGTAGCGTGCACACCAAGCCTAGAAGGGAAGTTTAAGGAAAAAAAATACATACACTTTGAATGCCCCTCGTCGGTGTCTTGCCCGGCGTCCATCGGCTGTCTTGTCCGGCGTCCGTCTGCGGCCTTGGTGGTGTCCTCCCCGCTTCTCTCGGCTCAGGGTGCGCTGTCTCTGAGCGCCGCCGACATAGACCGAGCCAAGCAGAGTGTACCCGAGTGTACTGCGCACTTGTCTAGGCTCGGCCACGCTCCGCTCCTCTCGCATAAAGGCTAGGAGGCGGTACAGGGCGTGATCGCGAACAGAGCCAAGCGTGGCCGAGCCTAGAAGAGTGCGCAGTACACTTGGGTACACTCGGTCTATGTCGGCGCGGCACAGAGACAGCGCGAATCAGCGTATAACGCGCACCCATGATTTTCCCCTGATTTTAAGGTAAGTTTCACATAATGTACTACTAGCACATTAGGCCTTTTGCCCTGTACACACGATCACTTTTTGTGATGAAAAAAAATGTAATTTTTCTTCATGAAAAAAAACGTACATTTTCAAACTTCATTTTCAAAAATGACGTTGCGTACACACCATCCTTTTTGGAAAATGATGAACAAAGTGATGGCACTCTAAAGGGGAAGTTCTATTTGCCTTGAGGCTGCTTTTAGCTGGTTACTTGTTAGTAAAAGACGATTCCTGCATTTTTGTCTGTTACAGCGTGATGAATGTGCGATCTCCATTATGAATGGTAGTTTTACCTCCCGTCTCCTAACTTGCTTCTGGGCATGTGCGGGTTTAAAACGTCATTTTTTACGTAGTTTTGCCCACACACCATCATTTTTTATGACACAAAAAATGACATTTTGAAAAATGACATAAAAAATTCCAGCATGTTCAAATTTTTTTTTGGTCATTTTTCAGAAGACATAAAATGACATTTTGCCCACACACGATCATTTTAAATGACATTTTAAAAAATGTCATTTTTTTTCATCACAAAAAGTGATCGTGTGTACGCGGCATTGGTCTTGCAGGTAACAAAAAAAAAAAGTGCAGTGGCTTACAACTATAGCTTTAATGCTAAACCTACTTCCACCCCTATTCTAATGCCGCGTACACACGATCACTTTATGCGATAGAAAAAAACGACGTTTTTAAAAACGTCAATTTCATTGACCGTGTGTAGGGGAAAACGTCGTTTTATGTCTTGTAAAAAACGACAAAAAAAAATTGAAGCATGCTTCAATTTTATGTGTCGTTTTTCAAAACGTCGTTTTTTGTTTCACAAAAAGTCACCGTGTGTAGCAAAAAACGTAGTTTAAAACGACGTTTTTCAACCCGCGCATGCCCAGAAGCTAGTTATGAAGGAAGCTTCAATGGAAAAGTGTGGTGAACGTAACCTCGCTTTTTGTGAAACAACGATGGTGTGTAGGCAACATCGTCTTTGAAAAGTGACGTTTCAAAAACGTCGTTTTTTACTTCACAGAAAATGTCGTTTTTTTTCATCACATAAAGTGATCGTGTGTACGGGGCATAATTTTATGTCTTCTGAAAAATGCCCAAAAAAAAATTCGAACATGCTCGAATTTTTTATGTAATTCATCACGCTGTAACAGACAAAAAAGCAGGAATCGTCTTTTACTAACAAGTAACCAGCTAAAAGCAGCCTCAAGGCAAATAGAACTTTCCCTTTAGAGTGCCATCACTTTGTTCATCATTTTCCAAAAATGATGGTGTGTACGCAACGTCATTTTTGAAAATGAAGTCTGAAAATTTTCGTTTTTTTCATGAAGAAAAATGTCATTTTTTTTCATCACAAAAAGTGATCGTGTGTACGGGGCATAAGCCTAATCTATCTACCCTGTAAAAAAAAAAGATCTTTATTACCGATTTTAAAAATTGCTCCGGTTCCATTACACAATCTCTCCAGCGATTGCTTCTGTGTAGAGGAAAGATGGGCAACAATGGCTGCAAATGCCTGGGAGATTATGTCACCCATGGACTTATGCCGCGTACACATGATTGGAATTTCCGACAACAAATGTTCGATGTGAGCTTTTGGTCAGATATTCCGACCGTGTGTAGCCTCCATCGGACATTTGCTGTTGTAATTTCCGACAACAGATGTTTGAGAGCAGGTTCTCAATTATTCCTACAGCAAAAGTTCTTGATGGCAATTCCGATCGTGCATGACACACCATTGTGCAGAGCTTCAAGTTTAATCTCACAACACCCCTAAAGCACCACTTCGGTTTCTCAGTTCCTCCTACTGTCGCTGCTTATCTTAACAGGCGTTGATACATGATGTACTTTCCGTTAAACTTGTTCCATATTAAAAAAACAGATAAGCTTGTTCTATTGCCAGGGCTGTTTTCGTTCAAATATTTGAACAAAAGCAGCAATGAGAGTCGAAAAGCTTGTTATAAACAATCCCTGTGGGTTGTGCTTAAATTGGAATTACGGCTGTTTTTTTTTATTTTTTTATTGCAATCAGGAAGGTTTAAAAAGAAAACAAAATCTATAGTTCTGCCCCCTTTTCAGCTGCTTTAGCTAAAGTTATACAGCGGTGATCGGTGCTTGTAACCCCCCCCAAAGCCGCACCGATCACTGTTGACTGTCCCCGTGCTGTCCCCCTCTTTGCTGATCTCCCCCTCCATGCTGTCCCCCTTTGTGCTCCGTGCTGTCCCCTTCCGTGCTGTCCCCTTCCATGCTGTCCCCCTGTGCTCCGCACTGTCCCCCCCCCGTGCTCAGCGCTGTCCCCCCCCGTGCTCCGCGCCACTTCCCCCCCCCGTGCTGTGCTCCGGTGCTGTCCCCCTGTGCTGTGCTCCGTGCTCCCCCCATGCTCCGTGCTGTCCCCCTCCGTGCCCCGTGCTGTCCCCCTCCGTGCTGTCCCCCTCCGTGCCCCCGTGCTGTCCCCCTCCGTGCCCCGTGCTGTCCCCCTCCGTGCCCCGTGCTGTCCCCCTCCGTGCCCCGTGATGTCCCCCTCTGTGCCCCGTGCTGTCCCCCTCCATGCTGTCTCCATCCGTCCTCTGTGCTGTCCCCCTCTGTGCTGTCTTCATTCGTCCTCTGTGCTGTCCCCCTCTGTGCTGTCCCCCTCCGTGCTCTCCCTATCTGTCCTCTGTGCTGTCCCCCTCTGTGCTGCTCTCCCCCCTCCGTGCTGCTTTCCCCCCTCAATGTCCTCCTCCACCCCCTCGTTCTGTCAGGATGGAGAGCGGAGGTAGGAGCAGCTAAACCCGGCTCCTACCTTTTCCGAATGAACATGGACTCTGTCCATTCACATAACTGAGCATCGTTTATGAATGGAGAGGAGCTTGACATAGTTACCATAAATGTGAGCTTTGTTATAAACGATGAGTGTACACTGAAAGTGGCATGAATCCAGAAGGCCACAACTCTGTCATTCCTATGGCTGTAGACTAAGGTGACCAGATTTTTAAAATATTATTTTCTTTACTAGTAATGGCGACAATCGGTGGCTCTCTGCCCATCACGGCCGTCCGCCTCACAGCCTCTCAAGTCTTACTGTCCAGGCCCCCAGCTACTACTGGATGGGGAGCGGGGGAAGATCACTCCGCCAGGGAAGGCAAGGAGATAAGCAGGTGGCTGGCCAGGACTTGAGCCAAGGCAGAAGAACATGCGAGCGGAGCTGAATGGGCACCCGAAACTGAAGAAATATTCCCTCCACTCCGACCAGCACATCATCATCAGAAAGGGGCACAGATAATGGGAAAAAATACACCCCCTAAGCTAGTGGATGCAGTGGAGTGGGGGGGGTGCAATTGAGATTTTTTTTTCTCCACGGACTGTCTTTGAAATTGTCCTATCCGGTGACAAATCCGGGGACAGTGTCCTCAATCCGGGGACTGTCCCCAGAAACTGGGGATTTCTGGTCATCCTACTTTAGACCACAAACCCAGAAGGAAGACCAAGCAAAGAGGGGAGCGCAGCAATGGTGACAGTGCAGTGCTGGAGGGCTTCAGGGGGCTCCTTTACACCCCCCCCCCCCCTCCTCCCGCCTTGATTTTACCACCTTAGTTTTGTTTTTGTGTTTCACAACACAGAGACATATGTGATCATAAGAAATACTGGTTTGCATATCTCTTGGGCTGTTTTAAACAAGAAAAAATTTGCATGTAAAATAACATGCTGTCAAATACCTATGCAAGTTTAAACAAATCAACCAAAGCTGTAAAACAAATATTCAGCAAAGGAGCAGCATTCCAGCTCAATAGGTGTCCGTTTACAAAGCAGTGAAATATATTCACTGCTTCGTTCTTCAGCATTCACAGTGGAGATCTTTCTCCTCTGTGGTGTGCCAGTTTATAAAGCAGAGTAGACTATCGAGATTACAGCACCAGAAATTCACAGAAACACAGAGATGTCAGATGTAAGCATGCTTGTAATCCAAAGCAATCCAATTCTTCCAATTCTTAGCTTTCTAAGAATTGCCTCCTCCTCATCGTCGTTATCTTCCACACATTCTTCATTATTTATTGTTAGTCTATTCTGAGTGTTGGCTGTTTTCGTAGGATAATCATCAACTTTAACATCTTCATGTTCCGTTTCTGCTTTGGTAATCTTGGTGACACCAGGAACTCCTAACTTGGCAGAGTAGGCCCAAAGAAATGAACAGTGATCCATACAGCCCTGGCACCCCATCTCATGAAACTCAACGTGCTCCAATGGAACTGCCCCTAGGTGCCGACCATGAAACCAGTCCTCACACACCACACACTGGATCATCTCATCTGGGGTCTCATCCTCAGGATCCGTACCGGTCTCTTACATGTGCAGTCAGTGCCGCTGATAGAAATTATGGGGCCCCGTACAGCATACCTGACGGGGCCCCCTTCAGTTCCACCCCTGATTCCTCCTTCAGCCACACCTCTGGCCCCGCCCTTGGCCCCTCCCCAGACCCCGCTTAAAACAAAGAGCAAACAAAGTCCTGTCTGGAGATTTCCGCAGGCATTCTTGCCCACTCAGAACCCTTCCCTTTTGCTAAAAGGTACTTCTCCCTTATAAAGTGCTTTTGCAAGAATGGAGCATTTTCTCTCCTGCTAACCCTGTATTTTACTTGGGGGGGCTCTTGTTCTTGAAAGTTGTATGTACATGAGAGGGGTGCAGTGTCTATGTTGGGGGTAGTATGTACATGAGAGGGGTGCGGAGTGTATGGAGGGCGTGGTATGTACATGAGAGGGGTGCGGAGTGTATGGAGGGCGTGGTATGTACATGAGAGGGGTGCGGAGTGTATGGAGGGGGTGGTATGTACATGAGAGGGGTGCGGAGTGTATGGAGGGCATGGTATGTACATGAGAGGGGTGCGGAGTGTATGGAGGGGGTGGTATGTACATGAGAGGGGTGCGGAGTGTATGGAGGGGGTGGTATGTACATGAGAGGGGTGCGGAGTGTATGGAGGACGTGGTATGTACATGAGAGGGGTGCGGAGTGTATGGAGGGGGTGGTATGTACATGAGAGGGGTGCGGAGTGTATGGAGGGTGTGGAATGTACATGAGAGGGATGCGGAGTATATGGAGGTGGGCAGTATCAAATACACCATTTGTCACTAATGAATTGGTGACCAGTGGCAGTTAATTTAACCCCTCTGTGCTGCATTAGTGACACCAGTGTCAGTGTTTATGAACCCTTTCATGCTGCACCACATAGGGAAAATAAACACTGACACTGGTGTGACTAATGCAGCACAGAGGGGTTAAATTAACTGCCACTGGTCACCAATTCATCAGTGGCAGTACATTAACCCCCTCCATGCTGCATATTGAAAATACCATTGTAAAATACCCCCCCCCCCCCAAAGTGTTAATCACTTCACAACATAGCAAAGCCACTGTGATAAGTTTAACAAGGTTTTTAGCCGCCCTCTGCAAACTTACTTGCACTGTTGCATGGGGCTTCACTGGCTCCTCGTAGGTCTTTGCAGCAGCCTCTCCTCGGCTCTCTCTCATCCCGCCTCCCGGCATGTAAATGACATCATGCCGGGCGGGACTAGGAAGCTGTCGGGCGGAGAACAGGGGGGGGGGGGGAGAAGTATCACTCCACGGCGCTCCTCGTAGGTCTTTGCAGCAGGCTCTCTCTCATCCCGCCTCCCGGCATGTAAATGACATCATGCCGGGCGGGACTAGGAAGCTGTCGGGCGGAGAACAGGGGGGGGGGAGAAGTATCACTCCGCGGCGCCAGCCAGGGATGGACAAGCTGGCCGGGACTAGATTCAGCAGAGCCGGAGCGGGCGCGGAAGAGAGAGAGGAGAGATACTCTCCCGCGCTCGAAACAGAGGAAATAGTCCCGTCCTGCTGGCTCTGCCGCCCAGTTAAAAAAAAAAAAAAAGTAGAAAGCACTGGGGGGTTGGACGGATGACTAGCGGTCAGGGGGGCTGTGGAGGTTTTTTTTTTTTTTGTAACATTAATTAGTGCTGACTGTCGAGGCTGCCCGGGCCCCCTTGCTAGCCGGGCCCGTTGTACTGGCCTATCAGCGGCCCTGTGTGCAGTATATGCCAAAGAAATTGTCATTGTAATTATTAGCCAGGTTTTTCTTCTCTTTATTCAGATATAACTTGCACTCCAGCTGTTTAAATTTGGCATTTCCACAATCGCAGCAAAAGTTCCTCTTGATGTAGAGCTCAAACAGGTCGTGGCCTTCATGACACTTGTATGCACAGGCCAGACATTTCCCAGCAGGCTCCTCTTTATCCGGGGTGCAGGTACTGCAGGCGTACAGCGCTTGTCTCTTCACATAACCCAGGGGGTAGGAGCACTTTTCCGAATCGCTCCCCGCCAGCACAGCAGACACCTCATCCTGCAGGGCGTCGTCCTCCTCCTTCACTGCCATTTTCACTGCCATTTCCACCTTTACTTCCTCCTTCACTTCCTCCTCTTCATCTTCTGCACCACTTTCAATTTCTGAAAGCTCTTCGCTGTCAGAATCATCACATGGTAGAAGATGGAAATCCTCAAGCCCGGCCTAATTTTCTTCATTTTCTCTGTTGGTGAAAGAACCGGAACAGAGAGCAACTGCTTCAGACATTGGGTCACTTTTCTCATTTTCAGCATGAGCCTTTGTACAACTAAAAGATTCTTGATTTGAACCATCATCTTGACAGACAAATTTTCCAGAGCAGAGTCCCAGTAACTTATCCATAACCCCTATCTTGGAGCCATTAGCATTAGGCTGGCTGGTGTTGGACTGTGATTGGTGAAACTTTCCTGAGCAGAGATCTAACAGTTCGCCCATATTTGCATCCATAGCATTCTCATCCATACTGTCCATCACAAGTCTTTGCTTGGCAGAGCTGTACTTGCTCCTTTTGCGGCCAAAATTTAGAAAACCATGAGCATGCGTGACAACGATCTCTTCGTTGTAATCCTCATCACTCCAGAGTAAGCTTTCCGTGCAAGAATCGCTGAGCGTCTCCTCATCACTTAGTCTTGTATATGGACGGCATCCATGATCGCTGCTTTTACCGGAACACGAGACCTTATAATCACTGTTGAACTTTAGAAACCTATATGTTCTCTTCACTACCAGACAGCTCTGACTTTGCTTTCTTTTTCTTCTTCTTTTTCTTTGACTTCAGACTCAAGAAATCTTTGAACTTTTCTCTTACTTTTTCTTTAACACTTTCAGACAGCTTGTCTGGCTTGCGATGAGACTTCTGGATTAAGTTCTCCTTGCTTTTGTCTTTTAGGGACGGTCGGTGGGCATTTGAACTGTTTGTGGTGCGTCTTCTCTTTGAGCTTTGCTGACTGGCCTTTTCGTGAGCTAAAGAACCTCTTGTCTGCATATGCCTCGTGACAGGACTCTGATCCTGCTCTGACTTGTCCACGCCATGGAAATACTTTATATGGTAATGCAGCAATTCGGCTTTGCGAAAAAATTTGTAGCAATCCAAAATCTTGCCTTTAAACTTGTTGGGATTCAGTTCCAAGGTAACAGCTTTGGTAGCTGGATCATCAAGTTTCTTCAAAGTATTTGCTAAAGATTCTCTACTGTCTTTAGCAGAACTGTCAGACCGTCGCTTCAGCTTCATAGAAGCTGCTACTGCGGGGACAGCCGGGACCTCCTCAGCATCTTCTTGTACATGAGGGTCTCTCTCTTCTGGTTTGGTCTCGTCTGGTTTGACCTCTGGAACGCCATTCACAACAGGCTCTACAGACTCCTCTACTACTAATGGCGGCTCCTTTATTTCGGGAGTTTCAGGCTCTGCCAGGGCACACTCCTCTGGCTCCACTTCTTGTTCCTCTGGTGAAGTATTACACTCCGGTGATGATTCCGTCTCAACAGATGTGGTAACCTCCATAGCATTATGGTCCTCTGGATTCTCAATCAGAGAGGGCTTGATATCCTTTTCCTCTGTTCTCTCAAATAGTTTCCCGATGGTCTCCATTTGCTGCTGGTGTCTCTGTTCCCAACCTGCCATTCTCTCTTGGTGAGCCTGTTGTTGAGCTGCAATGCTCTTTTGGTGAGCTGCAATGCTCTTTTGGTGAGCTGCAATGCTCTCTTGGTGAGTCTGTCGTTGAGCTGCAAGGCTCTCTTGGTGAGCCCGTTGTTGAGCTGCGTGAGTTTGTTGTTGAGCTGCAAGGCTCTGCTGCCAACCTGCATTCATCTGCTGTTGATTTGCATTTGCTATAACCATCTGTTTTAGCATCTCCTCCATTTTGGGTTTACTTCAACTGCCCGCGGTACTCCACCATGTGTGAGGGATTAACTCGGTAGCGGGTGTGTGTGACCCCCTGGATGGGTTCTCTACACGCTGAACTGTACAAAAAAGGCAGTTGAGGATGATTGAAAACAAATGATATGGTTTATTTTTCCATCTTGCGGGATACACGTGCAAGCATTAAAACAGCATAAACAAAACAAAACATAAAATAAACCCTGGCCACTTGGGGCGTCTACCTTCACAACACAGGAACCTACCTATGGAGTCTGGCACAGCCTACTGCTGGGCAGACACTGCTGGTCCTACAGCAGAAAACAAAACGTCTCTTTGATATTTCTCACACAGAAATATCCATCAGCACCTCACCTCTTCAGTACTGGTTGTGACTGCTCCTTCACACACACAGCCTCAGGATGCAGCAATCAGTCGTCATCCCTAGGCTGTCTTTATAGGAGCTTTAATTGCTTAATTCTGAACAGCTGAAGCCTTTCCAACGCCCTAAAGCTCTCTGCCCATTTTCTGCAGCCGACACCCAATAGTAATTGGTGTATTGTCTAAACAAGGCAGAAATATATCTCCCGTCTGTGACAACACACACAGATTTACCTGACTTCTTGTCACATAAGGTACAACTCAAATGGTTGATGATTAAAACAGGCACATGTAAGTATGCAGGGATGCACGGATGCGTGGTAAAGCCATCCACATAGACCATCCTCCACACCGCTGGCTCTCAGTCTGCAACCGTGACCGGGAAGACTACCCTGCAGTAGAGTGATCTGAAAGCGAGGTTTGAAGGGCTGGTGGAGTGCAGAGTAGAAGGGATGACGTTGATGGTGTTGCTGAGGACGGTCTATGTGGATCGCTTTAACACGGATTGCCTGCATACTTGAATGCGCCTCTTTTAATCATCAACCACATGAGTTATTACATGTTGTACCTTCATTAAAATGTAACCATATTGCTACATTTAGAGGCTCCTCTCTTCTTTTTTTATACTCAGGTGTGACATGACACTACTCTTATATCAAGACATCGCTTGTATATCAAGAAAAAATTTATAAAAAAAAATGCTTGTTTTGCAAAATTACTCTCAAACCAAGGTTTTACTGTATATAAATACACATTATATATATATGTATACACAAAAATATTACAGGGGGACATGGTTACAGTGTTGGGGGGTCTGAACGAGGTAGAAAGAAGTTAAAAATCTTTCTCCTTCCTCCTCAGATCCAACGGGATTCCCTCTTCACTCCCCGATTCTCCACCTCCGAGCTGCGGGAATGTGCCAGTAAAATTAGCCGAGATCGGTTCGGCTTGGAACTGTGCATGGAGATTGGAGGCAGGGGGTGATGGTGGCACCGCAGAGGGGGATGGAGGCAGGGGGCCTGGGGGAGATTGGAGGCAGGGGGTGTTAGTGGCAGGGGGTGATTGGAGGCACCGTAGAGGGGGATGGTGGCACTGGAGAGGGTGGGGGGTGGAGACAGGGGTTGTTGGTGGCACCGCAGAGGGATATGGAGGCAGGGGACGATGGAGGCAGGGAGTGATTGGAGGCAGGGGGTCTTAGTGGCAGGGGGAGATTGGAAGCAGGGGTTGTTAGTGGCACCGCAGAGGGTGGGGGATGGAGACAGGGGTTGTTGGTGGCACGGTAGAGGGGGATGGAGACAGGGGACAATGGAGGCAGGGGGAGATTGTTGCACCGCAGAGGTGGGTGAAGGCAGGGGGTGTTGGTGGCAGAGGGGGATGGAGGCAGGGAGTGATGTGACTAAACAATTTGCCCTTATTATATCGAAAATAACAAAAACAATGTTTTTTTTACCTTATTATCTACCTTAAATCACATTGCTATTTGCCTAGTGTACTTGTTTGTAGCCTAAATACTGAAAGGTGTACCTAAAAATGTAATTTAGTAATTTTTGTGATGTGCCAGTAAATTTCAATCGGGTAGGTTGGCAACACTGCCTTGGGATAACTGCTGATCACTGCTTCATAAATGGACACCAATAGCTTTGTACATATATACACTTTTTTCCATACCTTGTTCCCGATCACATGCAGGCCTTTCTGGGTCTATGTTTTTGATGGAGTTTAAACATTCTGCACGGAGAGAAAAAAACATAACTTTCCTTACATCTACTATTAGGACATCAATATATATCAATGTACAGTATAGGAGCAGCAACAAACAACATCGTATGGCCAAATGATTGTGGACTCCCCTCTAAATTATTGACCACAGTGCACAGTGAGGGCAGCAGGTATCCAACACATCGTGAAGATTTGAATGCTGAAGACTTTTAAAAAAAAGTGAAGATTGAGGTATTTACCCTCTTTTTACACTTTTATTTTTGGGAGGGGGGTCACTTTGGTTACTACAGGTATAAATGCTGACCTCTGTTTTTATGTTATTGTCCCAGAATCCTACAGTAGGTGACCGCGATATTGTGTCAATCTCGCTCCTTTTCTCTGCGAGATTGACCACCTATAAGCCCCGTCGCAGAGCCAGCGCAGAGCCGGCTCGCCGCGACGGGAAAAAGCCAACATAAAAGCGATGGGGATCCCACCAATTCTAGACTCTGTGTTTGGTATGAATCATAAGGGGGAGCTCCACGCCAAATTTTAAATAAAAAACCGGCATGGGTTCCCCCCCAGGAGCATATCAGGCCCTTAGGTCTGGTATGGAATGTAATGAGAACCACCCCAACGCCGAAAAAACGGCGTGGGGGTTCCCCCACAATCCATACCAAACCCGGCCAGCCAGGAAAAGAGTGGGGACGAGAGAGTGCCCCCCCCCCCCCAGAGCCGTACTAGGCCGCATGCCCTCAACATGGGGGGGTGGGTGCTTTGAGGCAGGGGGGCCTGCGGGCCCCCCCCACCCCAAAGCACCCTGTCCCCATGTTGATAAGGCACTCCCCGGTTCTTCTTCCGCTCGCTCTCCGGTGCCTTCTTCGTTCCTTGTCGCCTTCTGCCTTTTCTTCCGATGTTGACTCAACGCTCCCTCCCGCTGTAATGCTGGGTGTGCGGTGCACAACGATTTATATAGGCCTCTTATGACGTCCGGGACCCGTGGAGCATGCTGGGACTGTGATGTCATAAGAGGCTTATATAAATCGTTGTGCACCGCACACCCAGCATTACAGCGGGAAGAAGCGTCGAGTCAACATAAGAAGAAAATAAGAAGGCAGAAGGCGACAAAGAAGACCGGACTGGCCACCGCTAGTAAAAGAGTTTCAGAGTAGATATCGGCGGCCTGTTAAGACGGCTCTCATAGGGAAACATTGATTTTCACACATGCGACATGAGCTCCCAATGTCGGAGCGTTTGTTGTACAAGTGTGAACCCGACCTAAGGCTGGTTTTACACTTGTATGACACGACAGCCATACTACTTTGAATCCGACTTTTCCCTGTGACTTAAAGTCCGACATGTGTCTGACTTCAATGAACATTGGATCCGACTTCGATCCCCAAAAATACCAGGCAATGTGTCTGGTATGAATCTTGAGGGGGAACTTCACGCCCCAAAAAAAAAATGGCATGGGTTCCCCCTCAAGGGCCTAGTATGGATTTTAAGGGGAATCCCCTACGCTGAAAAAACGATCCATAATAGACCCTTATCTGAGCACACAGCCCGGCCAGGAAAGGGGTGGGGATAAGCAAGCGGCCTTCCCCCTCTTGAACCGTACCAGGCCGCATGCCCTCAACATGGGGGGTGGGTGCTTTGGGGCAGGGGGGCGCCCTGTACCCCCCACCCCAAAGCACCTTGTCCCCATGTTGATGAGAACAAGGGCCTTTTCCCGACAACCCTGGCTGTTGGTTGTCGGGGGGGTCTGCAGGCAGGGGGCTTCTTGAAACCTGGGAGACCCCCTTTAATATAGGGGCCCCCAGATCCCAGCCCCCCACCCTATGTTAATGAGTATGGGGTACATCGTACCCCTACCCATTCACCTGGAGAAAAAAGTGTCAATAAAAAAAGCACACTACAAAGGTTAAAGTAATTTATTAGGTAGCTCCGGGGGTCTCCTCCGACATCTTCTCGCCTCTCCGGCCTCTTCTCCACGCTCTCTGGTTCTTCTCCCCAAAGTCCGGTGCCTTCTGACAGGATCTTCTGGTCTTTTGCCTGCTCTTTTGCTAGCTCTTGCCTGGTCTTCTCCGCCGTCTTCCTCCCTCTCCTCTTCTTCCGATGTTGGCGCGACGCTCTCTCTAGCTGTAATGCCGTGTGTGCAGTGCGCAATGACTTATACAGGCATAGGGTTATGTCATCCAGTGACTCTGCCCCTTATGACCTCAGCACCCGGGACATGGAGTGGTGAGGTCATAAGGGGCTGTGTTGCTGGATGTCATCACCCGGTGACCCCCACCCCATGCCTATATAAGTCTTTGTGCACCGCGCATGCGGCATTACCAGCGGGAGAGAGCATTACATCAACATCGGAACAAGAGAAGGAGGAAGAAGACAACGGAGAAGACCACACAAGAGCTAGCAAAAGAGCAGAAGATCCCGGCAGAAGGCACCAGACAGCAGGAGAAGAACCGGAGAGTGCAGAGAAGAGGCCGAAGAGGAGAGAAGACGTCGGAAAAGACTCCCGGAGCTGCCTAATTAAATTACTTTAAAAACCTTTGTAGTGTGCTTTTTTTATTGATATTTTTTTCCCAGGTGAATAGGTAGGGGTACCAGACTGAGTGCTCGTCAGGAAAAGACCAGGCCGAGTGCTTGTCAGGAAAAGACCAGGCCGAGTGCTTGTCAGGAAAAGACCAGGCCGAGTTCTCGTCAGGAAAAGACCAGGCCGAGTTCTCGTCAGGAAAAGACCAGGCCGAGTTCTCGTCAGGAAAAGACCAGGCCAAGTTCTCGTCAGGAAAAGACCAGGCCGAGTTCTCGTCAGGAAAAGACCAGGCCGAGTTCTCGTCAGGAAAAGACCAGGCCGAGTTCTCGTCAGGAAAAGACCAGGTCGAGTTCTCGTCAGGAAAAGACCAGGCCGAGTTCTCGTCAGGAAAAGACCAGGCCGAGTTCTCGTCGGGAAAAAGCCCAGGCTGAGTTCTCATCAGGAAAAAGACCAGGCTGAGTGCTCGTCAGGAAAAAGACCAGGCTGAGTGCTCGTCAGGAAAAAGACCAGGCTGAGTGCTCGTCAGGAAAAGACCAGGATGAGTGCTTGTCAGGAAAAGACCAGGCTGAGTTATCCAGGAAAAGGGCTAGGCTGAGATCTCCAGGAAAATACCAAGATGAGCTCTCAAAAAAAGGCTAGACTGAGCTATCAATGATAAAATACCAGGCTGAGCTCTTCGGGGAAAAAGGCTAGGCTGAGCTCTCCAAAAAAAGACCAGGCTGAGTTCTCCAAGAAAAGACAAGGCTGAGTGCTCATCAGGAAAAGACAAGGCTGAGTTCTAGTCAGGAAAAGACCAGGCCGAGTGCTCGTCAGGAAAAGACCAGGCCGAGTTCTCGTCAGGAAAAGACCAGGCCGAGTTCTCGTCAGGAAAAGACCAGGCCGAGTTCTCGTCAGGAAAAGACCAGGCCGAGTTCTCGTCAGGAAAAGACCAGGCCGAGTTCTCGTCAGGAAAAGACCAGGCCGAGTTCTCGTCAGGAAGAGACCAGGTCGAGTGCTCGTCAGGAAAAGACCAGGCCGAGTGCTCGTCAGGAAAAGACCAGGCTGGGCTATCCAGGAAAAGGGCTAGGCTGAGATCTCCAGGAAAATACCAAGATGAGCTCTCAAAAAAAAGGCTAGACTGAGCTATCCAGGAAAATACCAGGCTGAGCTCTTCGGGAAAACAGCTAGGCTGAGCTCTCCAAAAAAAGACCAGGCTGAGTTCTCCAAGAAAATACAAGGCTGAGTGCTCAGCAGGAAAAGACCAGGCTGAGTGCGCGTCAGGAAAAGACCAGGCTGAGTGCTCGTCAGGAAAAGACCAGGCTAAGTGCTCGTCAGGAAAAGATAAGGCTGAGTGCTCGTCAGGAAAAGACCAGGCTAAGTGCTCGTCAGGAAAAGATAAGGCTGAATGCTCGTCAGGAAAAGACCAGGCTGAGTTCTCATCAGGAAAAGATAAGGCTGAGTGCTCGTCAGGAAAAGATAAGGCTGAGTGCTCGTCAGGAAAGGACCAGGCTGAGTGCTCGTCAGGAAAGGACCAGGCTGACTGCTCGTCAGGAAAGGACCAGGCTGAGTGCTCGTCAGGAAAAGACCAGGCTGAGTACGCGTCAGGAAAAGACCAGGCTGAGTGCTCGTCAGGAAAAGACCAGGCTGAGTGCTCGTCAGGAAAAGACCAGGCTGAGTACGCGTCAGGAAAAGACCAGGCTGAGTGCTCGTCAGGAAAAGACCAGGCTGAGTGCTCGTCAGGAAAAGACCAGGCTGAGTGCTCGTCACGAAAAGACCAGGCTGAGTGCTCGTCACGAAAAGACCAGGCTGAGTTCTCATCAGGAAAAGATAAGGCTGAGTGCTCGTCGGGAAAGGACCAGGCTGAGTGCTCGTCAGGAAAGGATCAGGCTGAGTGCTCGTCAGGAAAGGACCAGGATGAGTGCTCGTCAGGAAAAGACCAGGCTGAGTGCTCGTCAGAAAAAGACCAGGCTGAGTGCTCGTCAGGAAAAGACCAGGCTGAGTGCTCGTCAGGAAAAGACCAGGCTGAGTGCTCGTCAGGAAAAGACCAGGCTGAGTGCTCGTCACGAAAAGACCAGGCTGAGTTCTCATCAGGAAAAGATAAGGCTGAGTGCTCGTCGGGAAAGGACCAGGCTGAGTGCTCGTCAGGAAAGGATCAGGCTGAGTGCTCGTCAGGAAAGGACCAGGCCGAGTTCTCGTCAGGAAAAGACCAGGCCGAGTTCTCGTCAGGAAAAGACCAGGCCGAGTTCTCGTCAGGAAAAGACCAGGCCGAGTTCTCATCAGGAAAAGACCAGGCCGAGTTCTCGTCAGGAAGAGACCAGGTCAAGTGCTCGTCAGGAAAAGACCAGGCCGAGTGCTCGTCAGGAAAAGACCAGGCTGGGCTATCCAGGAAAAGGGCTAGGCTGAGATCTCCAGGAAAATACCAAGATGAGCTCTCAAAAAAAAGGCTAGACTGAGCTATCCAGGAAAATACCAGGCTGAGCTCTTCGGGAAAACAGCTAGGCTGAGCTCTCCAAAAAAAGACCAGGCTGAGTTCTCCAAGAAAATACAAGGCTGAGTGCTCGTCAGGAAAAGACCAGGCTGAGTGCTCGTCAGGAAAAGACCAGGCTGAGTGCGCGTCAGGAAAAGACCAGGCTGAGTGCTCGTCAGGAAAAGACCAGGCTAAGTGCTCGTCAGGAAAAGATAAGGCTGAGTGCTCGTCAGGAAAAGACCAGGCTAAGTGCTCGTCAGGAAAAGATAAGGCTGAATGCTCGTCAGGAAAAGACCAGGCTGAGTTCTCATCAGGAAAAGATAAGGCTGAGTGCTCGTCAGGAAAAGATAAGGCTGAGTGCTCGTCAGGAAAGGACCAGGCTGAGTGCTCGTCAGGAAAGGACCAGGCTGACTGCTCGTGAGGAAAGGACCAGGCTGAGTGCTCGTCAGGAAAAGACCAGGCTGAGTACGCGTCAGGAAAAGACCAGGCTGAGTGCTCGTCAGGAAAAGACCAGGCTGAGTGCTCGTCAGGAAAAGACCAGGCTGAGTACGCGTCAGGAAAAGACCAGGCTGAGTGCTCGTCAGAAAAAGACCAGGCTGAGTGCTCGTCAGGAAAAGACCAGGCTGAGTGCTCGTCACGAAAAGACCAGGCTGAGTGCTCGTCACGAAAAGACCAGGCTGAGTTCTCATCAGGAAAAGATAAGGCTGAGTGCTCGTCGGGAAAGGACCAGGCTGAGTGCTCGTCAGGAAAGGACCAGGCTGAGTGCTCGTCAGGAAAAGACCAGGCTGAGTGCTCGTCAGAAAAAGACCAGGCTGAGTGCTCGTCAGGAAAAGACCAGGCTGAGTGCTCGTCAGGAAAAGACCAGGCTGAGTGCTCGTCAGGAAAAGACCAGGCTGAGTGCTCGTCAGGAAAAGACCAGGCTGAGTGCTCGTCACGAAAAGACCAGGCTGAGTTCTCATCAGGAAAAGATAAGGCTGAGTGCTCGTCGGGAAAGGACCAGGCTGAGTGCTCGTCAGGAAAGGATCAGGCTGAGTGCTCGTCAGGAAAGGACCAGGCTGAGTGCTCGTCAGGAAAAGACCAGGCTGAGTGCTCGTCAGGAAAAGACCAGGCTGAGTGCTCGTCAGGAAAAGACCAGGCTGAGTACGCGTCAGGAAAAGACCAGGCTGAGTGCTCGTCAGAAAAGACCAGGCTGAGTGCTCGTCAGGAAAAGACCAGGCTGAGTGCTCGTCACGAAAAGACCAGGCTGAGTGCTCGTCAGGAAAAGACCAGGCTGAGTGCTCGTCACGAAAAGACCAGGCTGAGTTCTCATCAGGAAAAGATAAGGCTGAGTGCTCGTCGGGAAAGGACCAGGCTGAGTGCTCGTCAGGAAAGGATCAGGCTGAGTGCTCGTCAGGAAAGGACCAGGCTGAGTGCTCGTCAGGAAAAGACCAGGCTGAGTGCTCGTCAGAAAAAGACCAGGCTGAGTGCTCGTCAGGAAAAGACCAGGCTGAGTGCTCGTCAGGAAAAGACCAGGCTGAGTGCTCGTCAGGAAAAGACCAGGCTGAGTGCTTGTCAGGAAAAGACCAGGCTGAGTGCTCGTCAGAAAAAGACCAGGCTGAGTGCTCGTCAGGAAAAGACCAGGCTGAGTGCTCGTCAGAAAAAGACCAGGCTGAGTGCTCGTCAGGAAAAGACCAGGCTGAGTGCTCGTCAGAAAAAGACCAGGCTGAGTGCTCGTCAGGAAAAGATAAGGCTGAGTGCTCGTCAGGAAAGGACCAGGCTGAGTGCGCGTCAGGAAAAGACCAGGCTGAGCTCTCCAAGAAAAAGACCAGGCTCAGCTCTCCAGTAAGTGACAGGGCTCAGCACTCCAGTAAGTGACAGGGCTCAGCACTCCAGTAAGTGACAGGGCTCAGCTCTCCAGTAAGTGACAGGGCTCAGCTCTCCAGTAAGTGACAGGGCTCAGCTCTCCAGTAAGTGACAGGGCTCAGCTCTCCAGTAAGTGACAGGGCTCAGCACTAGTGTTGCTCACGAATATTGCATATTCGAGTATTCGCGAATAACACGAATATCGCGGCGAATATTCGCTATTTCGAATATTCGAATTTTTTCAATTTTTTTTTTAGAACAGATCACATCCTAGAGATCCCCATCGACGTCTAAAAGCATTGCTGGTATGATTAGAGACCTTGGGCCGAGTAGCTGCAGCGCTCATTTTATATTGCCGAAAAATCGCAATGCGATTATTCGGCAATAGCGATATCGCGCGATTATTTTATATTGTAATATATCACGAATATTCTGAGCCAATCAGAGTGCTCCATTCCGCATTTCTCGAAATTTCGCAATTATTTTGTATTGTAATATATCACGAATATTCTGAGCCAATCAGAGTGCTCCATTCCGCATTTCTCGAATATTCGCAATTATTTTATATTGTAATATATCACGAATATTCTGAGCCAATCAGAGTGCTCCATTCCGCATTTCTCGAATATTCGCAATTATTTTATATTGTAATATATCACAAATATTCTGAGCCAATCAGAGTGCTCCTTCCGCATTTCTCGAATATTCGCAATTATTTTATATTGTAATATATCACGAATATTCTGAGCCAATCAGAGTGCTCCTTCCGCATTTGCCGAATATTCGCAATTATTGTGTATTGTAATATATCACGAATATTCTGAGCCAATCAGAGTGCTCCTTCCGCATTTCTCGAATATTCGCAATTATTTTATATTGTAATATATCACGAATATTCTGAGCCAATCAGAGTGCTCCTTTCCGCATTTCTCGAAATTTCGCATTCGCAATTCGCGATTCGCATTCGCATTCGCAATAGCGAAAATTCGCAATAGCGAAAATTCGCAATATTTTCATTTCCAAAAAATATCACGAATATTCGTATTTAGCGAATATATCTCGAATATTCGACTATATATTCGAGATATATCGCGAAATCGAATATGGCATATTCTGCTCAACACTACTCAGCACTCCAGTAAGTGACAGGGCTCAGCACTCCAGGAAAAAAGCTAGCGAAAATGTAATGGAGAAAAAACAGACACTCATGGGTTAAACCAAAAAAAAAAATCATACAGATTCATGGTCCATGTAACTATTACATTGAATACTTACTTGATACAGAAAGGTGATCTTTCCCATTCTAAAAGTTGATGAGTATGGATTTATTTGAGATATACTGTAATTCTATTCTATGTAATTCTAATCTTCTATGTAACAGCTGCTGCTCCAATTGCAATAAAACAAGCCTTACCCTCTAAAGCGTTCAGGTCTGCCTTTATGTCGGCGTCCAGTTTTCGTTCACCAAGCCCCATTGTGCTGCCTTGTATCAGGAGTGTACTGCAGTGTAATGTGTAAACCAGCAGCTGTCGTGTTACTTATAACCTACTTTCGTTTACTCCTCCTCGCCTCAGGAAACGAAACTAAAGGGAATAGATAAAAAAACAGAAAAAGAGGAGTGACATAATAAAAGACCTTTTCTGATTTATTAAACTTTTCTTTCTTGTTACAGATCTAGGTTAGTACTAAGCATATTTAACCACTTGCTTACTGGGCACATATATATATACCCCCTCCTGCCCTGTTGAAATTTCAGCTTCCGTCACTGCGTCGCTTTAACTGACAATTGCGCGGTCGTGCGACGTGGCTCCCAAACAAAATTGGCGTCCTTTTTTCCCCCACAAGTAGAGCTTTCTTTCGGTGGTATTTGATCGCCTGTGCGTTTTTTATTTTTTGCGCTATTAACAAAAAAGAGCGACAATTTTGAAAAAAAAAAATACAATATTTTTTACTTGTTGCTATAATAAATCTCCCAATTAAAAAAATAAAAAATTAAAAATTTCTCAGTTTAGGGCGATACGTATTCTACATTTTTGGTAAAAAAAGAAAAAGAAAATCACAATAAGCGACTGGTTTGCACAAAAGTTATAGCGCCTACAAAATAGGGGAACAGAATTATTTTCTTTTATTATTATTTTTTTTTTTTACTAGTAATGGCGGCGATCTGCGATTTTTATTGGGACTGCGACATTATGGCGAACACGTCGGACACTTTGACACATTTTTGGCATCATTCACATTTATACTGCGATCAGTGCTATAAATATGCACTAATTACTGTATAAATGTGACTGGAATTAAAGGGGTTAACACTAGGGGGTGAGGAAGGGGTTAAATGTGTTCCCTGTATAGTGTTTTAACTGTGTAGAGGGAGGTGACTGGGGGAGGTGACCGATCTGTGTCCCTATGTACAAGGGACACAGATCGGTCTCCTCTTTCCCTGACAGGACGCTGTGTGAGCCGGTGACGCGTCATATTTGGCTGCCTATCACACAATGCTCCGGAAGTGCCGCAGCGGCTTCATATGATGGTGGGCACAGTGGCTGCATATGATGGTGGGCACAGTGGCTGCATATGATGGTGGGCACAGTGGCTGCATATGATGGGCACAGTGGCTGCATATGATGGTGGGCACAGTGGCTGCATATGATGGTGGGCACAGTGGCTGCATATGATGGTGGGCACAGTGGCTGCATATGATGGTGGGCACAGTGGCTGCATATGATGGGCACAGTGGCTGCATATGATGGTGGGCACAGTGGCTGCATATGATGGTGGGCACAGTGGCTGCATATGATGGTGGGCACAGAGGCTGCATATGATGGTGGGCACAGTGGCTGCATATGATGGTGGGCACAGTGGCTGCATATGATGGTGGGCACAGAGGCTGCATATGATGGTGGGCACAGTGGCTGCATATGATGGTGGGCACAGAGGCTTCATATGATGGTGGGCACAGAGGCTTCATATGATGGTGGGCACAGTGGCTGCATATGATGGGCACAGTGGCTGCAATTGATGTTTATTTTTACAGAATCAGTTTGTTTGCACCCCCACGCCCCAAACTATATATATATATATATATATATATATATATATATATATATATATATTAGGGCTGTGCAAATTAACTTTTAATTAATCGATTAATCTTTAATTTTTTTGATCGGTCAAAATCTTTTTGATCGATTTAAAATTATTTTGCTTGGTACTCACCTCTCTGCTGACTTCTGGGCCTTCAGGGAGTTCCGTCGGAGATCCGGTAACGTCACGAACACCAGCAGTGCTCGCTGTGTCCATCTGAAGGGCTCCTTTGCTGTGCCTTCATATCTGCATGCCGGCGGGACCTTACTATCCCCCACACACAAGGGCTGTTACACTTCCCTCTATCAACCTGGGATTCTACAACCATCCACTGGGAGTTGTGATAGTTCCCTTCGTGGGACATCTACGTGCTGTCGGACTGATGTTAACCCCTCCTCATCTGGATTCAGCAGTGGTATCGTTGTACACATTTTTATACCAGTATCATACTTAGCTACATGTTTATATGACTGCTTTTGGTACCGTTTGGTATTACTCGCACCATTTATACAGTTTATGTAGCTACATCGATTTTATCTCCAGTGCAATATTTATTTGGTTACCTACTTGAATACTATAAAAGTTTTAATGCTATTCCCATCGAGCGCTGCCGTGTTTTTTGTATCCTGCTATCCATTTTTCCAGTGGTTGGGAGCTGCACTGGGAATCAGCCTGCAAGGAGATCAGCTAAAAGTACCGGTAGTTGGATCTGTATGTGCGTTTATAATTAATCAAAATTAGTCGATTAATCGATTAAAAAGAAAAACGATTAATCGAACAAAAAAATTTTGATCAGTAACAGCCCTAATATATATATATTTGCGCACTCACCGCCACTGCCCCCCAGCACCTATCTATCTCTCCCCACCCCCCTGCTAGCACTCCCCCTCTCCCCAGGACATATCTGACTTCTGCATTCTGTGCAGAACACTCACAATTCAGCCACACACTATTTGTTGCGACAAGCTATGCATCACATTGCTACTCTTTCAGGCCACCAAAAGTGTCCCAGGTCTTTTACAACACAGAACAAACTTACAGGCAGAAATAAAAGATCAAACACCTGTAAAAAGCAGCTTTTTTTTTTTGAGCTGCAGCAGTGTGCTAAAGTCCTAAAAGAAATGGTGTCAAGGAGATAAACACACCCTAAACAGGAGACTTGGTAATGAAGAAACAAAACTGCAGATACAGTAAATAAGGAAACTGAAAAGAACAGTCACTTCCAGGGCCGGTACAAGGCAGGGGCGGAAAGGGCGAGTGCCCTGGGCGATACCATTTTGTATAGGAGGGGGGGCGCAGCCGAAGGTGAAGTATTGCTACAGCCGCCAGTACAGTGACCTCTGTGTCATGGCCAGCGCGGGCAGCGGCACTGTATAAATTGTGTGCCGACTTTTACAGCCGGGAACGTCACCTCCTGCCCCGGCTCCCTTCCCTGCTTCATTGTTTTCTCCCCTACGGAGGAGTCTTAGTCCCTCCCTGCCAGCGAGGTGATGTCACTCTGCTCACGGCCGGAGGCGAGGGGGGAGATGGAGGACTGTGCAGGGAGCTGTGTCGGCGCTGCCTGTCATATGACTCACAGCCAGGGAGATAGAGAGGAGGAGCCGCCACCGAGGACTAGTCTCGAGGAGCCTGCCTATGCTAGGAAACAGACTACTGAACTTAAAGTAAGCAGAACCTGTTAGAGCAGGTAATAAAATGGCTGGATTGGGGGGAGGATGACTGAGGTGACCAGCACTTTATTAATAAAAAATGTCAGATAAAAAAATGTGTTATTTTAAATGAGCCATGCTTGCCATCTCTGACTGGAAAAAAAAACACATCAGTTGCAGCCTCACTATGCCCGTCACACGCCCCCACTGTGCCCGTCACACGCCACCACTGTGCCCATCAAATGTAACCACTATGCCCATCACACACAGCCACTGTGCCCATCACACGCAGCCACTGTGCCATGAATTGTCGCCACTGTGCCCATCACACGCCGCCACTGTGCCCATAACACGCCATCACTGTGCCCATCAAATGTAACCACTGTGCCATGAATTGTCGCCACTGTGCCAATCACACGCCACCACTGTGCCCATCACACGCAGCCACTGTACCCGTCACACGCCACCACTGTGCCCATCACACGCCACCACTGTGCCCATCAAATGTAACCACTATGCCCATCACACGCAGCCACTGTGCCCATCACACGCAGCCACTGTGCCATGAATTGTCGCCACTGTGCCCATCACACGCCGCCACTGTGCCCATCACACGCCACCACTGTGCCATCAAATGTAACCACTGTGCCATGAATTGTCGCCACTGTGCCCATCACATGCAGCCACTGTGCCCATCAATTGCTGCCACCAGTGTGCCCATCAATTGCCACCAGTGTGCCCATCAATTGCCACCGGTGTGCTGCCAGTTTGCCCCATCATTTGCCGCCAGTGTGCTGCCAGTTTGCCTCATCAATTGCCGCCAGTGTGCAGCCAGTGTGCCCATCAATTGCCACCAGTTTGCTGCCAGTTTGCAAATAAAGAAAAAACTGCGCTAATATTGAAAAAAGGAAAAAGAAGCTGCTACATACAAACAAACAAAGTCCACAGAATATAAAAACTAAATTGTAGCGCTAATAAGTAACAAATATGAGAATCACATTTGTGTGAGGTGAATGCATCAGAGTCACTGGCATTAAATGTGAAGTGGCCCAAATAGAAGTGCTCGGAGAGTGCAACGTTCAACAATCTATATGAAGACATGTGAATGGTGATCCAATGAAGGGAAGACAAACGATTTGCAATAAATCACAATCTCATGATCCAATGAAGGGAAGACAGGCGGTTTGCAATAGATCACAATCTCATCATGGTTGGTAGGAAATGTAAATGCGCTTACCAGACAGGTTGGACTCAGGTACTGTACAGTAGTGAGTCAGACAGGCATGGTGGTATTTAGGAACCGGAACCACTGGAAACTGGAAGACAAGATCGAGGTAGGGAACTGGAAGTGAAGCTGGAAATCCACATCACAAAGCCGGATCAAACTTGAATGATGTGGAACATCAGGTTGTAAATTCCAGGTGGAGTCCTTGAGCCAATAATCGAAGGTGGGAAGCCTAGAGTATGGCTGGAGCTCAGCAGGGCAGCAAGGTAGATGGTATGTAAAAAGAGGAAAAACACATAGGTCCAATGGTGCAGATGAGTAAAACCAATCAAGGTTTATTGATAAAAGTCATATAAACAAAATTATGACATAAATAAAAAGTGATCACAAAATGGCAATTTGGGGTGCTAGATAGCAAAAACCCGACGCGTTTCGGCTGAATAAGCCTTCAACAGGTTTGCCCCATCATTTGACGCCAGTGTGCAGCCAGTTTGCCCCATCATTTGCCGCTAGTGTGCTGCCAGTGTGCTGCCAGTTTGCCCCATCAATTGCCACCAGTGTGCCCCCCCTGCCTGGCACTTACCAAATCTAGACCCGGTGCACCTAATTGGCTGAGAGGCGGGTCAGTGTTAGAGAGGCGATTCCCTAACACAGCACTACATAAGCAGAGAACGCACAGCAGTGCGCCCGCTGCTTAACAATTTGGAAGGCTATTAGAGCCCACAGGCTCTAATTAGGAAGCCTGTTACAGCCTATGGCTCTAATCAGGCACTTCCAAATACACTCCCACCGCTGTAATTCAGATGTCCGGCGCTCGACAAGGGGCCGGACACCTGAATAGTGGACGGCAGCGGCGACAATAGATAGATATCTATTGTTGATTGACGGGTGCAGGAGAGAGGGGGCTGTGCATCACAGTGTCTGTGGCTTTCAAAGTCCCACTCAAGGGGGAACAGTATATTCTTGTTTTGAAACATCAATTCTTTCTTAAAAACGGGGGGGGGGGGGCGCAGGTTGCCATTTTCGCCCTGGGCACCAAATGGCCTTGTCCCAGCACTGGTCACTTCCTCCCTGATTGATGCAATTGGAAAAATGTGTCAAACCCGGGAGAAAGTATTTAGCCAACTCAATTTAATTTGCTGCCCAAAAAAAATCGTATATTTTTTATTTATTTAGAGGATATGTGTATGTACTGTGTGTGTGTGTGTGTGTGTATATGTGTATATATATATATAGCGCCCCCTGCGTTTAGCGTGGGTATTGCGCTTAAAAAAATAGTTGATTGGGAGAGTTACTTTGCTCTCAATCGCGATTATTAACCACTTGTGGACCCTGCACTGTATATATACGTCCTTTTTTCAAAGATGGATATCTCGGTAACGGCAGCAGCTGCTGCCACAACTGAGGTATCCATATTTTCAGTGCAGGGTCCTTTAAATGATAATGGCGGTCTCCGCGGCGGATTCACCGCGAGATCGCCGTTATCGGTGGCGGAAAAGGGCCCCCCTCACGCCGCTCTCCCGCGTCCTCCGCCGCTTACCGTTGCCGTCGGTAGCGGCGGAGGCGATCGGGTCCGTTCGGTTCCTCAGTGGGGATGTCATTTGAAAAAATTACAGTTTAAAATTCTTTCTTTTTTATTCGCATTTAAGCCTGAATATGAGATGTGAGGTATTTTTGACCCCAGATCTCATATTTAAGAGGACCTGTCATGCTTTTTTCTATTACAAGGGATGTTTACATTCCTTGTAATAGGAATAAAAGTGATCACTTTTTTTTTTTTCTGTGTAAAAAATAATAAAATAAATAAAGAAATTTATTTTAAAGCGCCCCATCCCAACGAGCTCGTGCGCAGAAGCGGACGCATACGCTAGTAGCGCCCGCATATGAAAACGGTGTTCAAATCACACAAGTGAGGTATCACCGCGATCGTTAGAGCGAGAGCAATAATTCTAGCCCTAGACCTCCTCTGTAACTCAAAAAATGCAACCTATAGAATTTTTTAAACGTCGCCTATCGAGATTTTTAAGGGTAAAAGTTTGACGCCATGCCACGAGCGGGCGCAATTTTTAAGAGTGACATGTTGGGTATCATTTTACTCGGCGTAACATTATCTTTCACAATATATAAAAACATTGGGCCACATTTATTGTTGTCTTATTTTTTAATTTAAAAAAAGTGAATTTTTTCCAAAAAAAGTGCACTTGTAAGACCGCTGCGCAAATACGGTGTGACAAAAAGTATTGCAATGACCGCCATTTTATTCTCTAGGGTGTTAGAAAAAAAAATATGTATATATAATGTTTGGGGGTTTTAAGTAATTTTCTAGCAGAAAAAACAGTTTTAGTCGCAAACACCAAAACTGAAAAACACCACATGTGGTTAAGTTACTGGCCTGTGTCATTTTGGGAAGGTCCACTGGCTCGGACTGCATTCTGGGGATGTAAGTTCATCCTTGGCCGGCAGTGGGAGCTAGAGGGATTCCTGACAGATCGAGCCTTCCTTAGCAGCCGATTGGAGAGTTTCCCCTCTCGCTGGGCATGCTGGGGAGGGGTATATCTGGGATGGAGGTCAGGTGTTTGGGGTTCTTTTGTGCTCTCCTGCGGGTGTCCCGGAGTCAGGGTGCGGCACCCACCTTTAGGGTGTGCGCACCCAAGGACCCCATCGGTGTGGCCCGTCTGGCCAGGATCCGGGCTTTGCTGAGTCTCAAACGGGGACGAATCTGAAGGGACCCCAGTGGTTAGCTGGGTTCCTAAATGTTGCCGGGAGGATCCGGTACCCAAGACATAGCCATCTCTACCAACAAAGCTGGGGACTTTTTAAACCTTCAACCCTCCCCTGTGCAATACTTTTAAACCACCTGAAATCCTGCAGAAATCGGCACTGTACATCAGCCAAACCTCCTCCTCCAGCGGCCATCTTGGAGGCGGGGCTTAGGTCACGTGACCCTGCTGTGAGAGAGCAAAGGGGCGTGACCTCTATCCAGCCAGGACTTATCTGGACAGAGTGCAGCGCTCGTACATCTCTACCAACAAAGCTGAGGACTTTTTAAACCTTCAACCCTCCCCTGTGCAAGACTTTTAAACCACCTGAAATCGGCACTGTACATCAGCCAAACCTCCTCCTCCATCGGCCATCTTGGAGGCGGGGCTTATGTCACGCAACCCTGCTGTCAGCCACGCCCCCCACTAACGAGGGCCTCTTCTGTCATGGCGACGGGGCGGAGGCGAGCCAGAGGGAAGCCCCTCTGTGCCTCTCCGTGCCAAGACGGACCAGGAGAGCCAGACTATGCCAAGGGAAGGTTTGCCGGAAAGAAACTTAGGTAAGATCATCTATACCAATATTTATCTGAAAAGTCTAGACAGCAATAATATAGGGCATCCATCTGATATAGTAAAAATCACATGTGCCCAACATGGAATTACCAAAACACCTCACTTCCGTGATAAACTGTCAAGACAGCTAGCCTCCCAAGCCGCTCTACTCCCTCAGGACACAATGGACATCTTGTCCCAGAGCCCCCCTGCCCTAATTAATACCTCCTCAAACAAGAAAGTAAAACCTCTCACTGTAGAGCTGCTGAAATTGAGCTGTGTAAACGCCAGGTCCGCTGTGAAGCATGCCTCAGGTATATATGATATGATCATGTCTGAGCACCCTCACATATTCTCCAGAACCGAGACATGGTTCGGTCCGGGCGCTGAAACAATTTTTGATGAGCTTATACCAGACAACTACAAAATTCTGCATAAAAATAGAGTGTGCAAAAGGGGAGGTGGTATTGCGGTTATATACAATGAAAATCTATCCTGCACGGAATTAGTTTTACCTTCTTCTAAAACTTTTGAAAGTCTTATCATTAAATGCTCAGTTAATCCTTGTTCATCATTTATCCTGGCCACTGTATATAGACTGTTAGACATAAGCTTTTGGAGCTAAACAAATTACAGGCAGACAGTCTGTAGGTCGTGGAAACAGAAACTGAACTTTATTATTACTTCTTGTACATAGACAAAACATGAACTAGCAAACGTAACACTGCCATCTAGTGATCATATAATGTAATAGGCACACAGTAATGACATTTAGTAGATGTTGCTCATATAATACAAACCTTGTATGCTAACATAGACCTCCAGAATATAACGGCCATTTTGTCAAAGAATTTAATGAATACATTATGCAACTTACTGCTAAGCAGGATAAATTAATAATTCAAGGAGACTTCAACGTCTGGTTAGAGCAGTTTAAAGACCTAGGACCTCCTAGAAGACCTGGAGGGTATGGGGTTCAAGCAGAAAGTTCAGGGGCCAACTCATATCCATGGACATCAGCTTGACGCCATATTCTCTAATGATCTCCAAGTCACAAATCTATCCACAATAGTGACAGGATGGACGGACCACTATTTGTTAAAATACACCCTGCCAGATTTAGCCCCCCAGAAAAAATACCTCAGGCCTTCCTATGGAAAGATCCAAACTAGGGCTGTTACTGATCAAAATGTTTGTGATCGATTAATCGTTTTTTTTTTTAATCGATTAATCAACTAATTTTGATTAATTATAATGCACATACAGATCCAACTACTTTTAGCTGATCTCCTTGCAGGCTGCTTCCCAGTGCAGCTCCAACCACTGGAAAAATGGATAGCAGGATACAAAAAACACACAAAGGCAGCGCCCGATGGGAATAGAATTAAAACTTTTATAGTTTTCAAATAGGTAACAAAATAAATACTGCACTGGAGATCAAATCGATGTAGGTACATAAACTGTAAAAATGGTGTGAGTAATACCAAATGGTAGCAAAAGCCATCATAAAAACCTGTAGCCAAGTATGATACTGGTATAAAAATGTGTACAATGATACCACTGCTGAATCCAGATGAGGAGGGGTTAACATCAGTCCGTTGGCATGTAGATGTGCCATGAAGGGAACTATCACAACTCCCAGTGGATGGCTGTAGAATCCCAGGTTGATAGAAGAAAGTGATAGAGGGAAGTGTAACAGCCCTTGCGTGTGGCAGATAGTAAAGTCCCGCCGGTATGCAGATATGAAGGCACAGCAAAGGAGCCCTTCAGATGGACACGGCAAGCCCCGCCGGTGTCCGTGACGTCACCAGCTCTCCGACGGAACTCCCTGAAGGGCCGGAAGCCGGCCGAGAGGTGAGTACCAATCAAAATAATTTTGATCGATCAAAAAAATTTAAGATTAATCGATGAATTAATAGTTAATTTCCACAGCCCTAATCCAAACCTTTCCGAAAACTTACCAAAATTAGTGATGAAACCTTCCATTCAGCCTATGTTAACAGCCAAGGCAATTCAGATCAGAACTTAATTAGTCAACATTGAAAATGATTTGGAAAAATTAGAACAGGCCTTGGACGCATTTGAACAAAAACTAAAAAACACCCTTGACAAAGTGGCTCCCTTCACTACGTCATACTACAGGCCTAGGAAATCTAAATCATGCCCATGGTATTCATCCTCACTGGGAGAGTTAAAATTAGGCATGTGCAAAAGTGAAAAATTTGTTTTGTTTAGTTTCAATTCGTCATTTAATAAATTTCGTTAAGTTAGGTTCGTTACATGTGTTGAATTCGTTTTCGGAATTCGTTCGTTTTCGACCGAATTTCGAAAAATACGGTCGAAATCGAAAATATTTCAACCAGATTAGAAAAAAAATAGTCTCTTTTCGAATAGAATTTTTTTCGAATTAAATTCGAAAATATATTTTTTTTTTTTTCGAATTCCGATCGAATTTAGTCCGCGGGTATTCGATTCGGAATTCGAAAAAAAAAATTTGATTTCGACCATTTTTTTTCGAAATTCGGTCGAAAATGAACGAATTCCGAAAACGGTCGAAATTTTTCGCTAATATAGCAATTCGGAAATTCGTATGCATCCGAATGTCCGAATAATGGAAAATTCGTCCTAATTTCGATTCGGAACGAAACGAAATGCACATGCCTAGTTAAAATCCAAAAGACGTCAGCTTGAACATAATCGGATCAGAACTAACCACCCGCAGGACAAACTGGCTTACAGGAGCCAGTGCAGAGTGTATAGCAAGCGAGTAAAAATCCAAAAAAGAAGCTACTATAACACCCAAATAGCCCAAGCAACCAACAAAGAGGCTGAATTATTCAAAATCACATCCAGCCTCTTTAACAACAAAAAATATTACTCCCCTATACCATCCTCAGATCACCTGTGCTCCAGCCTCCTTCTGTCATTCGAAGCTAAAATACAGAAAATCTGGATATCTACCAACTAGGCCGTGCGACCCCTAGACCAACAATATCAGGCCTTCATTCAGGTCTTATGCAGTTTATAGATACTACCCCTGAGGAGATACTGAAGATTATGAGTGACTTAAAAGCCTCATCGTATTCGGATGATATCTGTCCCGGGTGGCTCATGAAGGCCAACTCCAAAACATTGGCAAAGTCATTAACCTCTCTCTGCAATCAGGCATCGTTCCAGGAAAAATGAAGCATGCCATAGTAACACCACTTTTGAAAAAAATGGGCCTTGACATAAATGATCCGCTTCATTTCAGACCTATTTCCGCTATACCCTTCCCGAGCAAGTAGTTTTTAGGCAGCTACAAAACTATTTTGAGGGGGGGAACCTCTTCCATGACACCCAATCAGGGTTTCGTCAAGGAAGAGGAACTGAGATATCTGTGCTGGCTATGCGAGAAAGACTACTGACAATCCGCGATGCAGGGGGGTCGGCAGCTCTGATTCTGCTGGACCTCTCGGCGGCATTCGACACTGTCGACTATGATATACTGTCAGACAGACTAAAAAACCTATTCGACCTTGACGGGGTGGTCCTGAGCTGGATAAGCTTGTTTCTTCAAGAGAGAACACAATATGTTAAGATGGGAATACACCGGTCTACCCGAAGACCTCTTACATGCAGAGTTCCACAGGGGAGTGCCCTATCGCCACTCCTCTTTAATTGCTATGTCCGTCCTCTTGCTGATATCATCCAGAACAACAACTTGGAGTGCCAGCTCTATGCCGATGACACAAAAATTCTGGTTGATTCAGCAGGAGGACCTCGGCACCCTGTTCAGCTGGCGAAATGCCTGGTAGAAATACAGGATTGGATGGCTGGTAACAAGCTTGGACTAAATGCAGCCAAAACTGAAGTTCTTTTAATCGGTCCTAATAGCACCTTATTGTTGTCTGCTTGGCCTCCTTCTTTTGGACCCACACCCACCCCAGCCAAGCAGGTAAAACATCTAGGAGTCTTAATTGATGACACCCTCTCATTCGTGCCCCACTTTAGATACATCCTGCGGAATGCTAATTACCATCTAAGGCTCCTCAGAAAAGTGAAACATCTATTCACGCAAAAAAATAGATCATTACTTGTCCGGGCTTTTATCCATTCCAGGTTAGATGGGGCAAACGTATTCCTTCTGGGTGCTCTGTAGAAATGGATCCACAGGCTCCAGGTGGTGCAGAATCACACTGCTCGCTTTGTACTAGGTCTAGCGAGACGTGATCACATTAGCATGGCCAGGAGATCATTTCATTGGCTCCCTATGGAGCAGAGAGTGATTTTTTAAAACGCTCTGTATTTTCTTTCGTGCATACTGGGGACAGGGTCCCGAGTATTTACACAGTCTGGCGGTGCACTACGAACCTACGCGCCCATTAAGATCTAAGACTCAACATTTATCCACAGTTATTCCGTATTCAGAGTAGAGGTGCCATGCTGTGGAATGCCCTCTCCTTGGAACTCAGGATGACACCGAACCTGTTACTCGAACTGAAGACGGTATTGTTCGTTCAGGCTTACGAATAAACTGATTTTTTCTCACACTCCGCCCCTTCACTGAAGGGCCTACCTGCCACTCTAATGACCATGAACCCGGAATGGACCTGACTATTCAGACATCAATGATGTCAAGTACTTTCTCTCCTGAGTTCTTCCTTTTTCTTTTTTCTTTTATCTTTTTTTTCTTATGCTTTACGACTCTTTCTCGTGCACCCCTAAGGGCAGGATACCTGTCCCCTTTCTCCTTCCTCTTTTTTCTTTCCACCTCCTTTTAAACCGTAGATTGACTAAGGGTTACATCTCACCATGGGGCGCTTAGACGTTCACTCTCCAGTGGGTATTTGGCACCTAACTAAGTTCAAAAATCAATCAATCAATAGACAGGTACGCTTTGCTGTCGCCTGGTACCAGACGCACGGAAAAGTAGCTGGGAGGATTCGCTCTGCTCGAGTGCTGACATATTATGGAATGAATGCAGAAATATTCAAACAATTTGTAATAGTTCACTTTGAGACCAGTATTCATGTTAACCACTTCCCGCCCGGCCAATAGCCGATTTACGTCCGGGAAGTGGTTATGAAATCGTGACTGGACGTTCTCAAACGTCCTGCACGATTTCATGCCACGCGCGCCCGTGCGGGCGCGCAGCACGGCGATCGGTGATGCGGGGTGTCAGTCTGACACCCTGCACCTCCGATCTCGGTAACGAGTCTCCGGCGGAGCCTCATTACCACGTGATCAGCCGTGTCCAATCAAGGCTGATCACGATGTAAACAGGAAGAGCCGCCGACGGCTCTTCCTCACTCGCGTCTGACATTGTTTATCAGCGCAGCCCCCCCTCGGATCGCCACACGGACCACCTGGGCGTGCCCAAACTAGACCACAGGGAACTTAAAAATAAAATAAAAAAGGGCAAAAAAAAGACAAAAAAAAAAATAAGTCAGCAAAAAAAAAAAAAAAGGGGCAGTAAAAAAAAATGATGCCAATCAGTGCCCACACATGGGCACCGATTGGCAACATTGATCCATCAGTGCCACCCCTCAGTGATCATCAGTGCCACCCCAGTGTCTGTCAGTGCCACCCCACAGTGCCAATCCATGCCCAGTGCCCACCTATCAGTGCCCACCTGTGCCACCTATCAGTGCCCACCTGTGCCGCCTATCAGTGCCCACCTGTGCCGCCTATCAGTGCCCAACTGTGCCGCCTATCAGTGCCCACCTGTGCCGCCTATGAGTGCCCATCAGTGCCGCCCATGTGTGCCCATCAGTGCCCCATACCAGCGCCGCCTATCAGTGCCCATCAGTGCTACCTAATCGGTGCCCATCAGAACTACCTCATCGGTGCCCATCAGTGCCACCTCATCGGTGCCCATCAGTGCCACCATATCAGTGCCCGTAATTGAAAGAGAAAACATACTCATTTACAAAAAAATTAACAGAAAAAAAGAAAAACTTTATTTTTTTTTCAAAATCTTCGCTCTATTTTTAGTTGTTGCGCAAAAAAAAAATCGCAGAGGTGATCAAATACCACCAAAAGAAAGCTCTATTTGTGGGGAAAAAAGGACGCTAATTTTGTTTGTGTGCAGTGTAGCATGACCGCGCAATTGTCATTCAAATTGCGACAGTGCTGAAAGCTGAAAATTGGCTTGGGCGGGAAGGTGCGTAAGTGCCTGGTATGGAAGTGGTTAAACCACTAAAGACCCGGACCAAAATGCAGGTAAATGACCTTGCCCCTTTTTGCGATTCGGCACTGCGTCGTTTTAACAGACAATTGCGTGGTCGTGCGACGTGGCTCCCAAACAAAATTCGCGTCCTTTTCTTCCCACAAATAGAGCTTTCTTTAGGTGGTATGTGATCACCTCTGCGATTTTTATTTTTTGCGCTATATACAAAAATAGAGCGACATTTTTGAAAAAAAAACAATATTTTTTAATTTTTGTTATAAGAAAAATCAAATAAACTAAATTTTAGTCAAACATTTAGGCCAAAATTTATTTAGCCACATGTCTTTAGTAAAAAAAAAAAAAAATCGCAAAAAAAAAAAAAATTGCTTCCTAGCGGGAACAGCGACACTAATACAGCGATCAGAAAAATGATCGCTTAGTGACGCTGGCAATAGGGAGTGAAAGGGTTAACTAGGGTGGTGATCAAGGGGTTAAAACTTTATTGGGGGGTACGGGGGGCTACCCTGGACCTAACACTAACTGCCTGTCACACTGACACTAACTGCAGTGATCATACATATAATCACTGCATTCAGTGACACTGTGACAGGGGGGAGGGGGTGGGGGGCGATCGGAGGGGTTAAATGTGCCTGCGTGTGTGTAAAGTGTGTCAGTGTAGTGTTGTGCAGACTTACTGTGTAATGTGATCTCTCCTCAGTGGTGGTTGAAAAAAACGCAGAGGGAGAGATCACATCACTTCCCCCTTCCTGTGTTTACACAGGAGGAGGAAGTGACAGGGCAGGGGAGCGCGCGGATTGGCTGGGAGCGATCCGGAGGGGGCGGACAAAAACGAATTGCCGCCCCCTCATCCGGGATCGCTCGCCCAGCAAAACGGACCGTCGCATGTACCGGGAGGGGTCCCGATCGGACCCCCGACCCACGGCAAGGCAGGCACGTGTATATATATATGTTGATGTGCCTGCCTGTGCCATTCTGCTGACGTAAATGTCCGCAACAAGTTAATAAAATATTTTATTTGTTGGTAATTTGTTGGAATAAAATTTAGCTCTAAATGTTGGTATTTATAAAAACTTATATTATAACCCAAACAAACATTACTTGCACTACGTTTTATATTACTATAACTCCATAAACTAGTTTAGCTATAATAGCTCAAACTAAATACTAGATACTCGCAAGAAATATCCCCACACGCCAGGCCTTGACTACCAGCCTGGCACCCCACCCTGGCAACGGCCAATTCAACACTAGACTGCAGATCCAAATTAAATAAATCCAAGGCCACGTCCGACAAATGTACATTGTCAGGACGATAAAACCCTGGAAGCCCACCCTCCAAATCCAGATGTCTAAAGGAAATCCCCCCTATAGAGGGCATAAATTTAGCCACGGCCCTATTCATTTTTTTTTCCTTACTTTCTCCAGGAGACAGTAACCACGCAATACTCGTAATAATTTCTGAAAAGATTAGCACCGTATTAGGAAGTACCAAATGCAATTGATACAAGTCAAATCTAATTCTATTAAGCAAATCCAGAGTTTTATAATGTCCTAAGTCATTACCCCCAAGATCAAAAATAATCGCATCAGGAGGAGGCCATGAAGAATACAGTCTATTTAAAGCAGTGCGCAAGTCGAACCACGACATTCCGCCTCTGCCATACCAACAAATAAAAACATCCTTCCCATCCAACCCCAGATTATTCCCGTAAGGCCGCATACACCCGATCGAATCTATCTGCTGAAAACGGTCCGATGGACCGTTTCAGCAGACAAATTCGATCGTGTGTACGGGCGGACAGACAGATTTTTCCAACAGACAGATTTTAAAGCATGCTTTAAAATCTGTCTGCTGGGAATCCGTCGGCCGACATGTCTAAAATTTTAACCACATGAGAATACGAGTACTTTAAACCACTTAAGAAATCCAAAAATGAAAGGACCAAATGTTCACTGTATTCATTATGATGATGACCGGTAGACATCAAAAAGGAGTACCAGCTATTCCACTCGGCATTATAATTTGCCCACGTGGCAGGAGCCAAAGAATTCCGGACAGCATCTTGAACCCTCACTAGACTATGGACCAAAGCTGGACAGGGCACGGAGGGCCAAGAAGATCCGCGTGCGGCCTCAACGTTCTGAAACGGTCCTGTTGGAATCGAGACAGCGCATCAGCAACTTCGTTAAAATGGCCCCGGAACATATTTAGCCTTAATCCAAATATTAAAAAGAAGACATTTAAACACAATATGACAAAGAACAGCAAGCACAGGACGGGATTTGGAATTCATACAATTAATGGCGATAACTAAACCTTTATTATCTGAATGAAAAAGCAACCTCGAATCGCAAAACCTGTCGCCCCACAATTCCAAGGCTACTAGAATGGGAAAAATTTCCGGGAATACAATGTTAGATGTCAGACCTCTCTCAATCCAATCCACAGGCCAATGAGAAGCTGACCAATGATCGTTCCAAAACACACCATAACCGCACGACCCCAAAGCATCTGTGAAAAGGGAAAGAGCTGAAACCTCACAAAATGGAGACTGCCAAAAACAACAACCATTAAAAGAAACAAGAAAACTATCCCAAACCTTCAAATCGTCCCTCAATTCTGAAGAGATCCTAACAAAATGTCGAGGGTTCTTCAGACCTGTCAAAGCCTTGTACAAACGCTTTGAAAAAACTCTCCCGACCGCAATGACTTTAGTCGCAAAGGCCAATAAGCCCAATAAAGCCTGCAATGTACGCAGCGTAACCTTAGGCTTGCTTAAAACGAACAAAACTAAAAACCGCATACGACAAACCTTCTCAGGGGGCAAACGGAATTCCATCTTTATAGTATCGATCGTGATACCTAGGAACTCCAACGATGTGGTAGGCCAGACAGATTTTTATTCCGCCAGTGGAACTCCAAATTTTCTACAAATCATTCTAAAAGTTGTAAACAAATACAGACATTCCGTAGCGGAGGACCCGACAAAGAGAAAATCATCTAGGTAGTGTACCAATGTAGTAGAACCTGCCACCAGCGAGACTGACCACTCCAAAAATGATGAAAAAGTCTCAAAATAACTACAAGACTTTGAACACCCCATAGGCAAACAACGATTGAAATAAAATTGTCCCTCAAAATAAAATCCCAGGGAATCAAAAGCAGACGGGTGGATGGGCAAAAGACGAAATGCCGATTTAATATCAGCTTTAGACAAAAAAGCAGAACGACCAACAGAACGAATTAAAACGTTAGCGTCATCAAACGAACCATAGGACACCGTACAAGCATCTGAGTCAATGTCATCATTTAAAGAAGAACCCTCTGGAAATGATAAATGATGTATCATTCGAAAACTCCCCCCATCTTTTTTAGGAATAACACCCAACGGAGATAGCCTAAAATTATCAAACGGGGGGGAAGCAAAAGGACCCGAGACCCTACCAGCAAGAACTTCATTAGCAATCTTATCTCTAACAACTTCTATAAATCTGTCAACAGATGGCAATGTGTCAACAACCGTACAACCTTCCCCAGAGAAAGAGGGTAATAAAAAAAAAAAACGAAATCCTTCAATTATTAAGGCCGCTTCCCGATGCAGAGGCCATATGCGGAGATATGGCAACATTTCTGCCAGCTTTACCGGAGTTACTGCCTTTACGAAAAAGGTCCTTAGACGGGGGTTGTGCAGCCAATGCCATTTTTTTAAGCATTTGGAAGCTGGGTGCATACCAGAACAATTCATGCTTGAATCGGCATGTTTGCGGCCATTTACATTGCCCCTCGTTAAAACCAAAGCAAAGACCCTTACAAAAAGGCCCAGATTGAACCAAAAGGGATCGAACAACCGGCCTTTGAGGCAGCAGCAAATTGAGCCACAACCCAACATCTTTAGATCCCCATTGCAACGAACCGTGCACCGCCAATTTTTGTCGAAACGATTCGTCATAGGTAAACCATGACAAACCTGGGAAATTTTTGTATGCCTCCAGAATAATTTCCACATGATGAAACATTTTTGAACAAATGTCTGGATGTTTCTCGCCCATGACGCTGGCGTAAATACAGAAGGTTTGTAGCCAATTATTAAAAGAGCGAGGCACTACTTTGCGCCTATCATCAACATTCTTGTCTTGTTCTCTCTTAAGAGACCTGTCATCAGCTGCTGGCAAGAGAGACAGTATATCTATATATTCCCCTTTCCATATTTTAGATTTAACTGCAGCGGCCAAATGAAACCCCAATGGGGACATCTCACAGGCCATTGCTTCCCTAAAACAATGTTCAGGAACATTGGCAAGAGTAGGCACACTAGGACGTGGTTCAACATGAACCATCTGTTCCATCACAGACGCAGACTGCGCAGAGTTTTCACCCGACCAAGCATGTGAAACATCCACAGCATGCAAAGGAGTTCTAGCCAATAATTGTTGTAATTGCTCAGACATTGATGAGAAGTTAGAAATCAGAGTAGCTAAAGCAGCAGCATTTTGAGACTCACCTCCTGAATTCTGTACTGAAGCTGCATCACTAGCCACCACCGGAATAGTACTGTGTGTCTGCGCTGAACCTTTTAACCACTTGCATACTGGGCACTTACACCCCCCTCCTGCCCAGGTAAAATTTCAGCTTGCGGCACTGCGTCGTTTTAACTGACAATTGCGCAGTCATGCGACGTGGCTCCCAAACAAAATTTACGTCCTTTTTTTCCCACAAGTAGAGCTTTCTTTTGGTGGTATTTGATCGCCTGTGCGATTTTTATTTTTTGCGCTATAAACAAAAAAGAGCGACAATTTTGAAGAAAAATACAATATTTTTTACTTGTTGCTATAATAAATATCCCAAAAAAAAAAAAACACATTTTTTTTCTCAGTTTAGGGCGATACGTATTCTTGTACATATTTTTGGTAAAAAAATAAATAAAAAAAAATCGCAATAAGCGACTGGTTTGCGCAAAAGTTATAGCGCTTACAAAATAGGTGAGAGAATTATTATTTTTTATTATTATTTTTTTTACTAGAAATGGCGGCGATCTGCGATTTTTATTGGTAATGCGACGTTATGGCGGACACTTTTGACACATTTTTGGCGCCATTCACATTTATACTGCGATCAGTGCTATAAATATGCACTAATTACAGTATAAATGTGACTGGCATTGAAGGGGTTAACACTAGGGGGTGAGGAAGGGGTTAAATGTGTATGCTAGGTGTGTTCTAACTGTGGGGGGAGGGGGGGTGACCGATCTGTGTCCCTATGTAGGAAGGAACACAGATCGGGCTCCTCCTCTCCAGAGACAGGAGTGACGCTGTCTCTGTGTAACACGGCAATGAGAGATGATCTATGAGAGATCATCTCTCATTCGCCCACAGATCGCATCGCAAACGGCCGCTCTGATTGGCCGTTCGCCGTGATCTGTGATTGGCCGTGTCCAAGGGACACGGACAACACAGGGCTTCCCCGCAGGGAACGCCTGAACGACATGCCGTCAAATGACAGCATGTTGGATATTCAGGCCCGCGCTGTTGCCGTCATCCGACGGTAGCGCGGGCCTGAAGTGGTTAATGAAGTATCACTGTGACCTGCATGAGAAAAATTATCAGAGACAGCAGGCAATACAGCATTACCATGTAGAGGACTACAAGCATCAGCACGCACAGCAGCAGCAAAACTTCCATGGACCTGAGCATGACATGGCGCAACTCTTTTAGGCTGGGAAGGAGCTTTTTTACCACCCTTACCCTTTGCAGTCTTAGCAGTCTTAGCAGGCGGCGATGGAGAATAGCAGCGGCGTCCTTTTAAAATCCTCTTGTTCAGAGTCCTGCCTGTCCTATCTGCTTTGTTACCAGCCTCGACCACGCTGTCATCAGCATTAGCATGTCCGCTGTACAGCACTTCAGGAGAGGGGAGGACCGATGACGCAGTAGAACTAGCCACTGACACAGCACTAGGCGGAGCAATGCAGCCGTCAATGGGCTCAACAGGGGAAGGGGTGAACTGGGGAACTGGAGGCGGGACAAATGCAGGAAGGGCCCGAGAAGAGCAGGACACAGCAGCCCTCACTTCCTGCGCAGTCGAAGATGGAGGAGACAGGGAAAGGCAACACTGTATCCACTCGTCACCGCCCGGTGCAGCGGCCCGCTCCATCAGCTGACGCAGGAGAAATTCCATTCCGACTGACGAGAGGACGTGTCTTCAAGCTGTCACCACCGCTCTGCTGATGAGTCCGGACGTCCACTCCTATTTATAGGCTCACAACTTTCAACTGTCAGCAATGGGCTCGTGCTTACTAGGTAACCAATCACTTTAACCACTTTCCCCCCGGACCATTTGTCAGCCTAAAGACCAGAGGTGTTTTTACAATTTGGAACTGCGCTATTTTAACTGGTAATTGCGCGGTCATGCAATGTTATACCGAAACGAAACTTGCGTCCTTTGTTTTCCCCACAAATAGAGCTTTCTTTTGATGGTATTTGATTGCCTCTGCGATTTTTTTTTTTTTTTTTGCGATATAAACGGAAAAAGACCGTAAATTTTGAAAAAAAATGATTTTTCTTATAACAAAAAGTAAAAAATATCGAATAAACTAAATTTTAGTCAAACATTTAGGCCAAAATGTATTCAGCCACATGTCTTTAGTAAAAAAAATCACAATAAGCGTATATTTATTGGTTTTCGCAAAAGTTATAGCGTCTACAAACTAGGGTACATTTTCTGGAATTTACTCCAAATTAGCTCGAGGTTGAAACGCCAAAGGACCTTGAAGGTTGACCTTCTCCTGCGGGAGATTAGATCTTTAGAGACGCAAAACAGGACCTCGCCTAGCCCAGATTTGTCAGGCAAACTGGTTAAGCTTAGATGTGACCTTAGACGCCTACTCTTGGAATCCCACAACAAGTTTGTTAAAGCCCTAAAGATGACGCACTACTCATCTGGTAACAAAGCTGGCAAATTCTTAGCACGTCACCTTAAGGACCAGAGGACTCGTACGACAATCCCCTTTATCCGCAACCCGACAAATGATAGCAAGTTGTACGACCCGAATGACATAGCCAACTCATTTGCTGACTACTACTCGTCCCTATATAACCTAAAAGATGACGGTAACACCCCACAGCCCACGGACCAGGACATACAGAACTTTCTGGCCGATCTATCTCTCCCCACCCTGTCCCCTTCTCAACTAAAGAACTTAAATGCCCCCGTCACGGATGAGGAAATTCTGAAAACGATAGCCAAGATGCCCCTAGGTAAATCTCCTGGTCCTGACGGGTTACCGAACGACTATTACAGGACGTTCGGCAAACTCCTAGCTCCTACATTGCGCTCGGTGTTCTCTCAGGCCATGTCCTCTGCCAGCTTCCCCCCTGAGATGTTAAATGCCTATGTGGTAACCATACCCAAACCAGGCAAACCCCCTGATGTCCCCTCCAACTTTCGCCTCATCTTATTATTAAATACTGATGTCAAGCTTTATGCCAAAATCCTCTCCCACAGACTTTTAACTGTTTTGCCATCATTGATCAATCCAGACCAATCTGGTTTCACTGTAGGCAGACAAGCCTCCGATGCCACTCGTAGGATTGTTGGAGTGGTGTAGCACGCTTGGGCCTCTCGAACGCCTTCTCTGCTCCTCTCTTTGGATGCGGAGAAGGCGTTCGACAGGGTCCATTGGGGCTATATGTCCCAGACTTTAACTAAGTTTGGGTTTCGGGGTCCTATCGTATCAGCTATCCTAGCCCTATACTCTCATCCCCTGGCCCAGGTCTACACCTCCAATTGCCTCTCCCGACCTTTCCATATATCCAATGGGACGCGTCAGGGGTGCCCCCTATCCCCCTCGATTTTTAATCTCCTGATCGAACCTCTGGCCGAAAAAATCAGAACCCATCCCCAAATCCTGGGGTTCTCTATCCAAGACACACTCCATAAGATTAACTTATTCGCCGATGACATCATCCTATCCATAACATCCCCAGCTCAATCACTCCCCCACGTCCAAAGTGTTCTTCAGTCCTTTAGTAACATCTCCTATTATAAAGTTAATTGCTCCAAGTCGGTTATATTGCCTATTCATCTCCCCCCTCTGACCGGGCCTATTTGGAAGGTGCCTTCCCATATGCGTGGTCTACAAATAGCATCTCATACCTAGGCCTTCAGATCACGGCAGACCCTTCGGGATTAGCCGATGCCAACTACCCAGCTTTAATAGGGAAACTCTTGAGGGAGTCCACCAGGCTGGCTAAGACAGAACTCTCTTGGTCTGGGCGTCTTGCTTCCTTTAAGATGTTACTGCTACCCCAGATCCTGTACGTCTTTCGCACGCTCCCTGTCCCCATTAAGCCCCCTCACATGAGATCCTTGAACTCTATCTTACGGACCTATGTGTGGAGCGCACGTAGACCCAGATGCTCTAAAACACTACTAACTAGACATAGATCGGCCGGGGGCATGGGTCTCACGGATATAAGGGACTATTACCGCGCAACCCTCCTGAACCAACTAAAGACATGGTTTACTAACCCTCCGGTGGTCCCTTGGTGCAGCATCGAACGGTCACTAAGCCCCACTAAGGACTTATCCTCCCTACTACTTCTTAATAGGATGAGACCCTTTTCCCTACACCAGCTTCCCTTGTCCATTCGGGCCTCCTTGGGGGCCTGGAGGGACCTCGGGCTCATCTCCGACCCTCGAGATGTGATGGTGGAAGTACCAATCCCCATTGAAACCTTAATGAGTGCCATCCCTAATATCAACCTTGGAGACTGGAGAAGCAGGGGCATCACCCATATCTCGGACCTTTTCCGTGAGGGCAGCCTTGTCTCCTTTCAGCTCCTCCAATCCATGTACCACCTCTCCTCGAAGGACATATACAAATTCTGTCAAGTATCTCATTTCCTACAATCGGTTAATAGCCACAAAATACTCCTCCCGGACCAGGTGTGGAAATTCTTTACGTCTTCCACTCCCCTTGTCAAGGGGATACCCCTTTTCTACAATCTCCTCCAGCATAGACGTACCTTTGTCAAGGCCCCCCCATTCTTGAAATGGGAGGCGGACCTTGGCAGGAACTACACAGACTCACAGTGGCAGGTCGCCCTCAATTCGGTCTTCAGGGCCTCTAAATGTTCCAACCACTGGGAACTTGCCCAGAAGATCTCTCCAAGGTGGTACCTCACGCCATACAGGATGTCCAAATTCTCGTTGGCTAATTCTCCTCTATGCTGGAGGGGATGTGGAGAGGTGGGTAACATTATGCACGTTTTTTGGAAGTGCAAACACCTGACTAGCTTCTGGAACAGCGTGTTCAGATGTATATCCTCTATTACAGGTGTCATTACACGGCCGGGACCCGACCTGGCTCTGTTGAGTTTAAACATTGACAAGTTCCCCCCTCAGTTTCGAACTGTGGTAACGCACCTCCTGCTAGCCTCTAGATCCCTCATCACTAGGAACTGGAAGTCTAATGTAGTCCCCAATCTCTCAAATGTAATCTCTCTCGCGCGCGATAATTGGGTTTATGAATCCCTAATCGCCTCTAGGGCTGGACAGAGGAGGAGCTTTGATAGGAGATGGCAGATATGGACTGAGTGGACTAAGGAGTGACCTTACCTTAGTTAACTGATTGCTTATGTTCTCTTAATGATTACTTACGTTTCAGCGGAGCTTCTCTCCAAGCCCTGGTATTAACATGCTCTGTACTGGTCTTAACTACGAGGTCCATCCCACTCCCCCCCATCCCGCTCCCTTTCCCTCTTCTCTCCCCATCCCACTCCCTTCCTGTCATGGTCGTGGTCGACCACCAGGTGGCGCTAGCGGTGCAACGGCGCGCACAGGGGCGCCGGGAGCGCGCATTCGCGGCACTTCGACGTGCACGCGCACGGGCACGCGCACGCGCGGCACATCGGCGCGCACGGGAGCGCGCATTCGCGGCAGCGGCGCGCGGGCACGTGATGACGCCATTTTGGCGCCAGTTCAGGCTATTTAAGGGAGCTCTTCCCATGGCCTCTTGCTGCTCGATCATCAGCGTTCCTGATACCCGCCTGAAGACCCGTTACCTGATTGACCCCTGTTCCTGTGATCCCGGCTTGTCTCTGACCCTCCTGATTGCTGCCCGCCCTGACCTTGGCCTGTCTGACGCTGCCTCTGCCTTGCCCTGTACCAGTGACCGCCCGCCTGTTGCCGACCCGGCCTGAACCACGACTCTGCTGTTGCCTTATCCCTGAACCTGATCCGTCTGCCTGTACCTGACCTGGCCTGTCTTACTCTGTCAGCATCCGTACTACAGAACACCTCCCTCCTGCCGTCCGCCAGTCATCTGCACCAGCTTCAGCTACCTGTCAGCATCCAGACTACAGAACACCTCCCTCTTGCCGTCTGCCAGTCATCTGCACTAGCTTCAGTTACCTGCCAGCATCCGTACTACAGAACACCTTCCTCCTGCCGTCTGCCAGTCATCTGCACTAGCTTCAGCTACCTGTCGGCATCGGTGCTACAGCACACCTCCCTCCAGCATCACTCCAGCGATCTGCACCCAGCTCGGCTACCCGCCAGGACGGTACTACAGTGCACCTCCAGTAGACTGACACCGTGTCTGCACCACATCCCCGCCAGGCGCTAGTGTGACTCTAAACTCCAGCACCTCCTGTCTGCACTACCAGGGGTTCCGGAGTCAGAGGAGCAAGAGTGGCCACTCCCGCACGTCAGGCTCTGCTCAGCACCAGGTACGTGACAGTATCGAGCAGCCATGTCTGAGCCTGCACAGGGAGTGGACCCTATGACTGAACTCTGTCGCCATTTGGATGGCTTAACGCAAGCGGTCAGGGCCCTGCAGGAAGGCTACACCCGACTTGAAGACCGCGTCCAGGCCTTGTCCGCACCTTACTCTGCTTCCGCTTCAGGTACTTCTTCCTCTCCCTCCGTCATCATGCTACCACCAGAGCCCAAAGTGCCCATGCCAGAGAGATTTTCTGGGGAAAGAAGCAAGTATAGGGCCTTCCGGAATGCCTGTGAACTATATTTTGCACTCCAGCCTCGAACTTTCTCATTAGAGGCCACCAAGGTCGGGTTTGTCATTTCCTTGCTAACCGGTGAACCGCAGGCCTGGGCCCACCGGCTCTTGGAGCAAAAGGACTTATGTCTTGACCGTCTAGATACGTTCTTTCAGGCCATGTCCTTGCTGTACGAGGACCCTCACCAGGCCGCTACTGCAGAGGCCGCCTTGCACGCCCTCCAGCAGGGTCGCAGACCTGCGGAGGATTATGTATCTGAGTTCAGAAGGTGGAGTGCGGACACTAACTGGAATGACGCGGCCCTCTGCTACCAGTTTCGTCTTGGCCTCTCTGAGACACTTAAGGACGAGCTTGCTCGAGTGGGGGTCCCCGGAACTCTGGAAGCTCTTATTAATCTAGCCATTCAGATCGATCGGCGCCTAAGGGAGCGCAGGACTGAACGTGCCACAGGTCCGACCCGTCCGACATGGATGCTGCCTAGGGTCCCCACCTTTTCTAACCCGACTCCTTCTGCCTCGCTCCCCTCCTCCAGAGACATACCAGAACCTATGCAGCTGGGTCTGATTCGCCCATCCCTCACATCCGAGGAACGACTCCGTCGCCGAATCAACAACTTGTGCCTCTACTGCGGAGAGCCCGGCCACTATGTGAGGACCTGCCCAGCAAAGTCCCGTAAGTCCACCTCCATGTCTTCTGTCCATACACCTGTTGTCCTCAACAATTCTACTCATCTGGCTGTTCCTGTCTTGTTCCAGCTTCCAGGAGGGGCCATCCGGACCAGCTCCATACTTGATTCTGGGGCCTGCAGCTGCTTTATGGACTCTTCCTTTGCCACTCTACACCAGATTCCGTTGCGCCAAATTGCTGTGGGACTGTCTGTGCACTTAGCTGATGGGTCAGTTCTAAAATCCGGCCCAGTTACCCAAGAAACTGTACCTATTGCCACCACTATCTTAGACATTCATCGGGAATTTCTGTGCCTGGATGTTATTGAGTCCCCTTTATTTCCCATAATTCTGGGCATACCCTGGCTCCGGGCTCACAACCCACAAATAGACTGGACTACCGGGGAGATTCGTTTCAGTTCCGCCTACTGCCAACTACACTGCCTGCAAGTGACCTCCTGTTCCCCCTCTCTGCTTTGCATGGACTCTGACATTGAAACCCGCCAATCCGTTCCCGAAGTTTATTATGAATTCCTGGACGTATTTAGTAAAAAAGGGGCTGACACTCTCCCTCCGCACCGGCCCTATGACTGCCCAATTGAGCTTCTCCCTGGGGCTGAAATCCCTTTCGGCAGGATTTTTCCTCTGACAGAGCTAGAGCTGGAAAATCTGAAGACCTACCTCGATGACAACCTTAAAAAGGGGTTTATCCGCCCCTCCACCTCACCAGCAGGAGCAGGAATTTTTTTTGTCGAAAAGAAAGACCATACACTCCGCCCCTGCGTGGATTACCGCGAGCTTAACAAGGTGACGATCAAGAATCGGTACCCCCTTCCCCTGGTACCGGAATTATTTCAGAGACTTGGAGCAGCAGTCATTTTCACGAAACTCGACCTGCGGGGGGCCTATAACTTGGTACGAATTCGGGACGGCGATGAGTGGAAAACTGCCTTCCGCACCCGCTTTGGCCATTTCGAATACCTGGTGATGCCATTCTGACTCTGTAACGCCCCCGCCACATTCCAGCACTTCATGAATGACATCTTTAAGGACTATCTTGATCTGTTTGTTGTGGTATATCTCGATGACATCCTTATCTTTTCCCCCTCTATTGACAGGCATCGGGAACACGTTAAGAGCGTCCTCAGACGACTCCGAATTCACGGACTATATGCCAAGCCTGAAAAATGCGAATTCGAACGTATGAGCATACAATTTCTAGGACTGATCATTTCCGTAAATGGTATCGAGATGGACCCACAAAAGGTCGCAGCAATTCTTGATTGGCCCGCGCCCTCAGACAAGAAAGGTGTACAACGGTTCATCGGATTTGCAAACTTTTACAGGAAGTTTATCAAGGGATTTTCCAGCATTATCTCCCCCATAACCAGCCTGACCAAACAAACTGTCCGTTTCCGATGGTCTCCGGAAGCCCAGGTAGCCTTCGAAACTCTGAAGAAGTTGTTTACATCGGCACCTGTCCTTAAACACCCTGACGCCAGTCTGCCCTACATCCTGGAGGTGGATGCTTCAGAAACGGCAGTGGGAGCTGTTCTTTCCCAGAGACAGGGGCCAAAGGCTCTTCTGCATCCGGTCGCCTTTTTCTCTCGTAAATTGTCCGACGCTGAAAAGAACTACGATGTGGGGGACCGAGAACTCTTAGCGATTAAAGCCGCACTGGAAGAGTGGCGGTACCTGTTGGAAGGCGCAGCTCATCCGATCCTGGTCTACACGGACCATAAAAACCTAGAATACCTGAAGATAGCTAAAAGGCTAAAACCACGACAGGCCAGATGGGCACTTTTCTTTACTAGGTTTACCTTCCACATAACGTATAGGCCTGGATCTAAGAACACCAAACCCGATGCCCTTTCGCGGATGTACTGCGATCCTGAAACTTCCGCCCCTCCAGACACTATTCTATCCTCTGGGAATTTTCTGTTGTTGCAAGATGACCTAGTGGCTCGGATCAAGCAAGCCTCTGCAGGAATTTCCTCTCCTGTGGATACAGATCTGCAAACTCGGGACGGTCTGTTATGGCATGGAAACAAAATCTTTGCACCAGAGGACTTGCGGGTCACTGTCCTGAGCCTCTGCCATGATCATGTACTGGCTGGTCATTTTGGGGCACAAAAGACTTCGGAACTTCTACAGCGCACGTTCTGGTGACCCCAACTTGTGAAGGACTGCAGAAGCTATGTGGAGTCGTGCACCACGTGCATCCGAAATAAAGGGAGCAAATCCAGAGCTTGGGGATTGTTAAGGCCTTTACCCGTACCAGAGAGACCATGGCAAATGATCTCCATGGACTTTATTGTTGAACTGCCACCCTCTGAGGGGTTCACGACTATCTTCGTAACGGTAGATAGACTATCTAAGATGGCACATTTTCTGCCCATGAAGGGTACACCCTCTGCCCCAGAGACTGCCAAGATCTTTATTAAAGAAGTTGTGCGGCTTCACGGCATTCCTGCAGACATCGTTTCTGACCGCGGGGTGCAATTCACCTCCAGGTTCTGGAGGGCACTCTGCAAATCCCTCAAGATTGGGCTGTCCTTCTCATCCGCCTATCACCCTCAGTCGAACGGCCAGACCGAGAGGACAAACCAGACATTAGAGCAATATCTACGCTGTTTCTCTTCGTTTTCTCAGGAAGATTGGGCCTCTCTATTACCGCTGGCCGAATTTGCATATAATAATTCAGTCCACTCTGCTACTAAGCAATCTCCTTTCTATGCAAATTATGGCTACCACCCACCATTTCTGCCTAACTGTGCCCCGGAGTGTGCGGTGCCTGCCGTACAGGAGACATTAAACTTCTTTAGCACTAACAACAAGCTACTGCAAGAAACCATGGCAAGGACTCAGGAGCATAATAAAGAGATCTTTGATAAGAAGCGGAGGGGTGAACTCAATCTGGAACCCGGAAACCTGGTGTGGTTGTCTACCATTAATCTGAAACTTTCCTGCCCATCTAAGAAACTAGGACCTAAGTTTATGGGGCCTTTCCCGATCAAGAGGAGGATTAATAGTGTGGCCTACGAACTTGAACTGCCAGACTCACTCCGCGTTCATCCAGTCTTCCATGTCTCTCTCCTCAAACCTGATGTTGCTAATCCCTTTCCGGGGCGAAGCACCGATCCGCCCGAGCCGGTCTTAGTGAATGGAGAGGAAGAATTCGAGGTGGAGTCTATTGTAGACTGCAGGAGAAGGCACAACCAGGTCCAGTTCTTGGTAAAGTGGAAGGGTTACGGCCCTGAAGAAAATTCGTGGGAACCTGAGCGCAACATCCACGCTAAGAGACTGGTCCGGTCCTTCAAGGACGCTCACCCACTTAAGATGGCCCGGTTGGGCATCCGGAGGCTGCCCATTGGGGGGGGCAATGTCATGGTCGTGGTCGACCACCAGGTGGCGCTAGCGGTGCAACGGCGCGCACAGGGGCGCCGGGAGCGCGCATTCGCGGCACTTCGACGTGCACGCGCACGGGCACGCGCACGCGCGGCACATCGGCGCGCACGGGAGCGCGCATTCGCGGCAGCGGCGCGCGGGCACGTGATGACGCCATTTTGGCGCCAGTTCAGGCTATTTAAGGGAGCTCTTCCCATGGCCTCTTGCTGCTCGATCATCAGCGTTCCTGATACCCGCCTGAAGACCCGTTACCTGATTGACCCCTGTTCCTGTGATCCCGGCTTGTCTCTGACCCTCCTGATTGCTGCCCGCCCTGACCTTGGCCTGTCTGACGCTGCCTCTGCCTTGCCCTGTACCAGTGACCGCCCGCCTGTTGCCGACCCGGCCTGAACCACGACTCTGCTGTTGCCTTATCCCTGAACCTGATCCGTCTGCCTGTACCTGACCTGGCCTGTCTTACTCTGTCAGCATCCGTACTACAGAACACCTCCCTCCTGCCGTCCGCCAGTCATCTGCACCAGCTTCAGCTACCTGTCAGCATCCAGACTACAGAACACCTCCCTCTTGCCGTCTGCCAGTCATCTGCACTAGCTTCAGTTACCTGCCAGCATCCGTACTACAGAACACCTTCCTCCTGCCGTCTGCCAGTCATCTGCACTAGCTTCAGCTACCTGTCGGCATCGGTGCTACAGCACACCTCCCTCCAGCATCACTCCAGCGGTCTGCACCCAGCTCGGCTACCCACCAGGACGGTACTACAGTGCACCTCCAGTAGACTGACACCGTGTCTGCACCACATCCCCGCCAGGCGCTAGTGTGACTCTAAACTCCAGCACCTCCTGTCTGCACTACCAGGGGTTCCGGAGTCAGAGGAGCAAGAGTGGCCACTCCTGCACGTCAGGCTCTGCTCAGCACCAGGTACGTGACACTTCCCTTCCCGTTCCCTTTCCCATTCCCCCTCCCCTGGGCCCTTGCCCTCCCTTCCCTCTTTTTTTTTTTTTTCTTTTTTTTCTTTTCTTATCTATACTCGTATTATTGTTTGATACCTTATCTTGCCTGTTGCAATTGTACCTTCATTATGCATCGCTTACCAATGCTATTTGCTCATGTTAGGACCGGTAAAGTTGGTTGTTAGACTTGTTTGAGGATGCCGACTAATCTGTTGTGTTCTACCATGCATCCGAGTTATCTTCAAGCTGTAAAACTAAGGATACCATGTGACTGTGTCCTACTCTCTCGTATGGTTACTTGTTTGATGATGTATGACATTCTTTGTATGTACAAAAATTTCCAATAAAAATTTTAATGGAAAAAAAAAAAAAGCAAGAACTGCAAAATACTCACCATACCTCTTAGCAAATAGGTTGGGGTGTCTACTTTCCAAAATGGGGTCATTTGGGGGGGGGTTTGTGCCATCTGGGCATTCCATGGCCTCCGAAACTGTGATAGGCAGTGAGGAGTGAAATCAAAACTTACACCCTTAGAAAGCCTGAAGGTGGTGATTGTTTTTTGGGGTCACGTACGCGTCTAGGCTCCCAAAAAGTTTCACACATGTGGTATCCCCATACTCGGGAGAAGCAGCAGAATGTATTTTGGGGTGTAATTCCACATATAACCATGGCATGTTTGAGCAATATATCATTTAGTGGCAACTTTGTGCAAAAAAAAAAAAAAAGTTTGTCATATTCCAGCAACTGGTGGCAAAATATAAAATATTCCATGTACTCAACATACCTCTCAGAAAATAGCTTGCGATGTCTACTTTCCAAAATGGGGTCATTTGGGGGGGTTTTGAACTGTCCTGGCATTTTATGCACAACATTTAGAAGCTTATGTCGCACATCATCCACTCTTCTAACCCACTTGAAGACAAAGCCCTTTCTGACACTGTTTGTTTACATAAAAACATTTTTTTTTGCAAGAAAGTTAAGTTGAACCCCCAAACATTATATATTTTTTTAAAGCAAAGGCCCTAAAGATTAAAATGGTGGGTGTTGCATTTTTTTTTTCCACGCAGTATTTGCGCAGCGATTTTTTTAAACGCATTTTTTGGGGAAAAAATACACTTTTTTTTATTTTAAAGCACTAAAACACACTATATTGCCCAAATATTTCATGAAATAAAAAAGATGATCTTAGGCCGAGTACACAGATACCAAACACGACATACTTTAAAATTTCGCACAAATGCGCAGTGGCGACAAACAACATACATTTTTAAAAGCCTTTAAAAGCCTCTACAGGTTACCACATTGGATTTACAGAGGAGGTCTACTGCTAAAATTATTACCCTCGATCTGGCCTTTGCGGTGATACCTCACATGCATGGTACAATTGCTGTTTACATATGACGCCAGACCGACGCTTGCGTTCGCCTTTGCGTGAGAGCAGGGGGGGACAGGGGTGCTTTTTTTTTTTTATTATTATCTATTTTGCTTTTTGAATTTTATTTTAGACTGTTCCTTCCTTTTTTTATTTTTTTTTTATAATTTTCATTGTTATCTTAGGGCATGTAAATATCCCCTATAATAGCAATAGTTAGTGACAGGTACTCTTTTTTGAAAAAATTGGGGTCTATCAGACCCTAGGTCTCTCCTCTGCCCTCATAGCATCTGACCACACCAAGATCGGTGTGATAAAATGTTTTCCCACTTTCCCAATGGCGCAGTTTATATCCGGGGGGGGGGCATACCCTCCCACTGCTTTTAAAAGCAGTCTAGAGGCTAATTAGCCGCTAGAATTGCTTTTACATGAAAGCCGACCGCTGGCTTAAGAGAATGATACCAAGATGATACCTAAACCCGCAGGCATCATTCTGGTATAACCATTCAAAGTCCAGCAACATACCATACGTTGATGGTTCTTGTTGGACATGTATTGTAATCTTTTTTTTTTCATTCAGCCTGTTGGCTGAACGAAAAAAATTGATTGATCGGTGGGTATGCCCACCATTAGAATACCTCCCTTCATCCACCCACTTCTAATGATGGGCATACATGCACCAGTTATATATGCCGAAGCATGGGGGCATCCTCCCTCAAAAAAGTTATGCCGCTTACAGACGTATGTACGCTGCATAAAAAGTTATGGCGCATACACACGGTCAGACTTTTCCACGGACAAGCTTCCGACGGAATTTCGACCGTATGTACGTGCATTAGGAGCAAAATCGCTCCTCCGCCCCTAATGCCCCCATGCTTCGGCATATATGCTCTTTTTTTAACTGTGGTGGTGAAATCACCTCCTACAGTGTTGGAGTCACGGCTTTAAATATCGTGGGAGCAAACGCTGTTGCTGTCACGCTAAATAAATCGGCGATGCAACTGGATGGCGTACCTGCTAAGCAAATGATGGTTAACATTAAAACAAAGTAACATTACATTCTAACAGTAATGATACACACGGTCGTTTTTTGCGATGAAAAAAAACAACGTTTTTTAAAACGTCATTTAAATTGATCGTGTGTGGGCAAAACGTCGTTTTTTGTCTTATAAAAAACGACCAAAAAAAATTTCCAACATGCTTGAATTTTTTGTGTCGTTTTTCAAAACGTTGTTTTTTGTTTCACAAAAAGTCACCGTGTGTAGCAAAAACGTTGTTCAAAACGACGTTTTTCAACCCGCGCATGCCCAGAAGCTAGTTATGAAGCGAGCTTCAATGGAAAAGAGTGGTGAACGTAACCTCGCTTTTTGTGAAAAAACGATGGTGTGTATGCAAAATTGTCTTTGAAAAGTGACGTTTCAAAAACGTCGTTTTTTACTTCACAGAAAACGTCGTTTTTTTTTCATCGCAAAAAACGACCGTGTGTACGCGGCATAAGATCTTACCATACCATACCTGCAAATCAAATACCAAAAAATAAAAAAACAGTAAAAAATAAATAAACGCAACCTGTGCCTAAAAAATATATATGCCGAAGCATGGGGGCATCCTCCCTCAAAAAAAGTTATGCCGCGTACACACGGTTGAACTTTTCCACGGGAAAAATCGCTCCTCCGCCCCTAATGCCCCCATGCTTCGGCATATATGCTCTTTTTTTAGCTGTGGTGGTGAAATCACTTCCCACAGTGTTGGAGTCGTGGCTTTATATATCGTGGGAGCAAACGCTGTTGCTGTCACGCTAAATAAATCGGCGATGCAACTGGATGGCGTACCTGCTAAGCAAATGATGGTTAACATTAAAACAAAGTAACATTACATTCTAACAGTAATGATACACACGGTCGTTTTTTGCGATGAAAAAAAACGACGTTTTTTAAAACGTCATTTAAATTGATCGTGTGTGGGCAAAACGTCGTTTTTTGTCTTATAAAAAAACGACCAAAAAAATTTTCCAACATGCTTGAATTTTTTGTGTCGTTTTTCAAAACGTTGTTTTTTGTTTCACAAAAAGTCACCGTGTGTAGCAAAAACGTTGTTCAAAACGACGTTTTTCAACCCGCGCATGCCCAGAAGCTAGTTATGAAGCGAGCTTCAATGGAAAAGAGTGGTGAACGTAACCTCGCTTTTTGTGAAAAAACGATGGTGTGTATGCAAAATTGTCTTTGAAAAGTGACGTTTCAAAAACGTCGTTTTTTACTTCACAGAAAACGTCGTTTTTTTTTCATCGCAAAAAACGACCGTGTGTACGCGGCATAAGATCTTACCATACCATACCTGCAAATCAAATACCAAAAAATAAAAAAACAGTAAAAAATAAATAAACGCAACCTGTGCCTAAAAAATATATATGCCGAAGCATGGGGGCATCCTCCCTCAAAAAAAGTTATGCCGCGTACACACGGTTGAACTTTTCCACGGGAAAAATCGCTCCTCCGCCCCTAATGCCCCCATGCTTCGGCATATATGCTCTTTTTTTAGCTGAGGTGGTGAAATCACTTCCCACAGTGTTGGAGTCGTGGCTTTATATATCGTGGGAGCAAACGCTGTTGCTGTCACGCTAAATAAATCCGCGATGCAACTAAATGGCGTACCTGCTAAGTAAATGATGGTTAACAATAAAACAAACATTACAGTATAACATACCATACCTGAAAAGCAAATACTATAAAAAAAAATAGAGAGAATAGATATAGAAAAATAGTGAGTAGACAGTAGAGAGTGAACATAAGAGAACAACAAAGAGAGGAGAAAAATACAACCACAACTATTTTTGGATTTTTTATTTTATATTTTTTTGTGTTTTTGTGTGAGTTTAATTTTTTCCACTTTTTTTCACTTTTATAAACTGTAAACTGAACGTTGCAGATTATGGTCTCTCAAAATGTGATGGCCATCACATCTTCCGAAACCCTGTGTTATTGTGCCTAGGACTGTGTGGTGCTGTACCCTACGCTAAAACTCAACTAGTGTGTGGTAGCGTTTGAAACATACACCAATGCAGAGACCAGGTTGGTCAGGACAGTCGGGACAATAAAAGCGGGTGTCACGCCTAAATCCAAGTTTGCTGCAGACACGACATCTTCTTTGGCGGGTTCTTTGGGTAGGGGTACCAGGGATGATAAAAGGAAAATGCCTCTCATACAGCCGGCTCACTGCATTTGCGTTGGGAAGGTGGGGCAAAGCACCGTCTGGAAACAGAAGGGCTTCGGCGATCTCTTCCTGGAATTTTAGGAAGGATCCAGTCTGTCCTGAAGCTCTGTATAGCACATGAGCGTTTAGCAAAGCCAATTGAAACAAATAAACCGACACTTTTTTGTACCAGCGTTTGGTCTTACGGGTAATTAGGTACGGCGCCAACAACTGGTCATTGAGGTCCACCCCTTCCATGTTAAGGTTGTACTCATGGATACAGAGGGGTTTCTCCACAACACCAGTCACCGTAGGAATTTGGACTGCCGTGTCTGCGTGAAGCGAGGACAGAACAAAAACATTCCGTGAATCCCTCCACTTCACTGCTAACAAATTATTACACTGTAAGCAGGCTCTCTCCCCCCGACTAAGACGGGATTCTACAAGCCGTTGGGGATGCCCCGGCGATTAGGTCGCACGGTGCCACATGCGCCAATTCCATAATCAAAAAGATGACTAAAAAGTGGCACGCTCGTGTAATAATTGTCCACGTACAAGTGGTACCCCTTTCCGAATAAGGGTGACACCAATTCCCAGACTATCTTACCAGCGCTCCCTATGTAATCAGGGCAATATTCCGGCTCTACGTGACTGTCTTTTCCCTCGTAAACCATAAAACTAGATGTATAGCCTGTTGCCCTGTCACAGAGCTTATGCATCTTGACCCCGTATCTGGCATGCTTGCTGGGAAGGTATTGTTTGATAGACAAGCGACCAGAAAACGTAATCAGGGACTCATCAACGCAGACAACTTGCTTGGGATTATACAAGGCTGCAAACCATTCGTTGAAGTGGTTTACGAGGGGCCGAATTTTGTAGAGCCGATCGAATTCAGGGTCTCCCCGAGGACGACAGAGTTGATTGTCACTAAAATGCATGAACCGCAAGATCTGCTCGTATCGTGTCCTGGACATGGAGGCAGAAAAAATGGGCATATAGTGAATTGGGCGCGTGGACCAATACAACCGCAGTTCACTCTTTTTAGTAATGCCCATGAGGAGGGTAAGGCCCAGAAAGATCTTAAATTCGGAAACCGTAATTGGCTTCCAATCTCTGGCAAGGGACAGGTGGGGATTAGCGGCGATGTGTTGACCAGCACATAAATTGCTTTGGTCCACAATAGATCTATAGAGATCTTCCGTGATAAACAGTGAATAAAAATCCAGTGACATAAAATCAACTGTTTCCACCTGAATTCCGGGTTGGCCAGTGAATGGGGGAAGTACGGGTGCTGCAGAAGTGGCAGGGACCCAATCAGGATTGGCTAATGCAGCAGGAAGGGCACTATGGGCACGACGGGCCTGTCTTTGTCTTCTTCTTCTTGGTGGCAGCGGGACACTACTTGTGCTTGCCACCTCGCCAGCTTGAACTGCACTTATGGGACTCGCCACGTCACCAAGTGTTACTGCAGTGCTGGATGTATGTCCAGGATGTACTAGGCCGCTGGTGCTTGCCAGATCACCAGAAGGAATGGCGGCGCTAGTACTACTCTGCCCCATACGAGAGCCCTGCGGTTCTTGCACCTCAGCGACAGCAGAAGATCGGGGTCTGGTACGCCTGACCCTAGCAGGGACCACTCCGTCGTCAGAGCTATCTGTCAGGGAGCCACTGTCGTCTACAGGATCATATGAGCTAGAATTTGACAGATGTGTGACCTCCTCATCACTATCTGACAGGCTCATAAACAAGTAGGCCTCTTCATCACCGTACATTCGATTTGCCATTTTGGGCTCTAAATTTAGGGGTACGGTGGTGAGATTCACAGGAAAAAAAGCACCTGACCTGTTAGCGACAGTCAAACGCTACCAAAAAACTGTTAGTGATCGCAGAGATCAGGCCTGACTCTGCGAACGCTGCAGTTATGTGTTTTTGTGTTTTGTGTCAGTGATCGATCGATCGATACTGCACTTGGTTGGGCTGGGCTGGGCGAAGGTGCTAAACGCAGGTGCTAGCAGGTATCTGGGCTGATCCCGCTAACAATGTGTTTTTGGGAACCCTAAACTGCAGGGGACGCTAGTATAGAACTGATCAGATCAGGTATCGATCAGTTCAGATACTATACCACTAAGGGGGGGTGTATGGTGCGTGCGTGGGTGTTAGCGCTACTGGCACTAATCTGACGCTGCCTGGGGCGACGCAGATCCTATCTGGCACTAAAACCAAACTTTGATCACCCGCCGGGTAATCAGGGGGTTAAAACTTTATTGCAAAAAATATGGCGGGTGCCTTGATGCTATAAAAAATAAACTAGCTAAACTGCGTCACCCGTGACACTTATACTGTGATCACTGGTGACAGGGGGTAATCAAGGGGTTAAACCTTTATTGGGGGGGGGTCCCTAGACTTATTAGGGCCTAAGACTAATCACCCTAACAATTATTTTAGTCACTAATGACACTTGTACAGCAATCAAAAAAAATCTGATTGCTGTACTGGGTGACACAGTGACAGGCAGTGAAGGGGTTAATTTGGGGGGCGATCGGGGGGTTAACAGGGGTGAATTGTGTGCCTACGTGACCTGGTGTCAGTGTAGTGTTGTGCAACTCACGGTTAGATGCTCTCTCTCTCGATCAGGAACGGAAAAACCGACACGAGGGAGAGAGCAGCATTTCCCCTAGCAATGTTTACAAAACATTGGCAGGGGAGAACAACCATTGGCTGAGGGTGATCACCAGGTCCAGGCCAGATTTTATTGGCCTGGACCTGGTGAGTGATCGGTTCTGTATCGAATCTGATCGTCGAGAACGGCGGGGAGGCGCGCGCGCGCTCCCTAGCCGTTCACGCGCCCGACGTAGAGCTACGGGCTCTCGCCTAGGAGAGCCGACCTGCCGCCGTATTACTGCGGCGGCTGGTCGGAAAGAGGTTAAGTTATCCCTTATTTGTTTTATTTTTTTTTTAAATAACTTTATCCTTACTTAAAATTCTGCCTCATTCCCATATTGATGGGAAACTAATTGTTTCCCCTCTCCCATTCAGATTACATTGGCCTGTGGCAGAGGCCTAGAGCGGGGTCAGTGGAAGAGACCCGTTCCTCCTAGCCTGCGTTGTGGCGGTGACACGTGTAGAATGGCTGAGTTGCGCTGTGAGTTTATCCAGGCCTGACATCAAAAATCTCTCTCTCTATGCATCAACCTGTCCTGTCCTTCTCTAACTAAAGTTGATGTTTGGCTATATTGGCCTGGAATTAAAAGCTTGAAAAGATCTTTTACATTCAAGATATTACAATGTGTTCTGGTGCATCCCTAGACTAAGCAAGGGTAACTTCAACATGCCGGTGCCATCATCAATCCAGCGGCTCCTTCGGGGGTGAGCGATATATATATATATATATATATATATATATATATAAATATATATATCATGACTATGGTATCCCAGATATAACCTTTACTGCTAACACCCACTGTTTATACTCCCCCTTAAACCTTTAATAATAATGAGACCACCACTGTAACTTGGAGTAAAACTGGCCGTAGCAGCCTCCTTTATTTTAGATAACATCCAATAATAAATAACATATAGCAAAACAGTGTATTTACAAGGCCTATAATACACTTCTCAGCGCCCAACAGACAATACCTTTAAAAAATAAAAATATAAATATATGAAACACACTAAATATCTCCAGATTGAGATATACAGGTGTGTATAAACATAAGCAGCTGTTAAAATGGTATGTCATAAAATAACAAAAAAGCATTCAAAGTCCAAAATGAATCATTAAGAGATAAATGCAAAACAGCGCTGAATATGGATATAAGTGTCCAATTCCACCATAAAGTAGGCAAAAGGATGGAAAATCTTGATATAAAAAAAAAAGATAGCCAAAGTCTGTGTGTTTATCCCAAAAATATAGTGTCAGATACAGAGAAAGGAAGCGTGATCCCCATTGGATGGAAATTCGATCAGTGACCGACCATATATTTATGAAGTGCCTGATATTATTGTCTGTTCGGTGAGTTTGAACCCCTGCGGGGACTTTGATTCCAACACGTGGTGGATTGAGAGTGGGCAGGCTGGTGCACGCTTCCTTTCTCTGTATCTGACACTATATTTTTGGGATAAACACACAGACTTTGGCTATCTTTTTTTTTTGATATCAAGATTTTCCATCCTTTTGCCTACTTTATGGTGGAATTGGACACTTATATCCATATTCAGCGCTGTTTTGCATTTATCTCTTAATGATTCATTTTGGACTTTGAATGCTTTTTTGTTATTTTATGACATACCATTTTAACAGCTGCTTATGTTTATACACACCTGTATATCTCAATCTGGAGATATTTAGTGTGTTTCATATATTTATATTTTTATTTTTATTTTTTAAAGGTATTGTCTGTTGGGCGCTTAGAAGTGTATTATAGGCCTTGTAAATACACTGTTTTGCTATCTATTTGTTGTTTTCTTAGCAGCCATGGACGCTTTACAATTTTTGGAAAATAGAAATATTGACATTACCAATGTATTTTCGTTTAATGAACATAGTACTGCACAAGTGAATTATAATGCTACAATGTCGGCACTAGGTAACGCCCTGGAAAAACAGGTGCGTACCTGGTGGGACATTCTCACTCTAGAACAATATTCTAAAGATCAAATTATCGTTAGAAGTTTACGTTGGGATGTTGTACCCCAGGATGGTCTGGATGACCCTAAGTCACAGGCTGAATGGTACGACTTTTTTAATACCATGGGTTTTAAATTGCAGGATTTAGTCCTGGAACGAAAACGTAGGAAAATGACCATACTGGAAACTAAAATTAATGAGCTTAAAATCAAATTAGACCCTATTAAAGAGTCACAACAAATCATAGATTTTAATATCAGAATTAAGAAAAAACTTGAAAAAGTGGATAAAGACACACAGAAGAAAAAAACTAAAAAATACCATCGTGATATGCTAGATTTTCAATCAAAAAATGTATACTTATGGCAACAGGGTACATCACCTTCTAATAGGGAGCCAAATGTGGACAATAGGAGTGAAAATTTGCCAAGTCAGACTCCCAACACCCCTATACAAAATCCTAATGTGGGGAGAAATGACTATCCCGCGTCTCGGGCCCCTAGAGGTCAATCGACACCAGTGAGACCTGCTGGCCGTGGAGGGGAAAGTTATGGCAATAATCGCCATCCTCCATATCCAGATATCCAACATCAGATACCTGTATACAACAGGTTTGAACCACTATATAATGACCCAAGAGGTCTCCACCAAACCCCACGTCCTTTTTTAGGCCGGGGGAGGGGGGGGCAGAAACGTGGTCGGGGACAACCACAACGAAGAGGCAAACCGCCTCAACATGCCCAAACCCAAAATCAGAGGGACCCCATTTGGAGGGAACAGCAATACTGGGAGAGGGAACAGGTCCCTCAATCAAGCCAAAGGAGAAACGACCCAGAGGTTGCCGTGGAGGACGAAAGGTCCAGAAAAAGAAGAAGGGCCCCGGAATAACGGGTATCTTTAATTTAAGTAATGTAACTTTGAACCATAAGGAAACAAATATTTTACATCTAGGTCTAAAGTGCGGTCTCAGAAGACCGGTGAATAAATTCAACGTTTTTATCGATGTACATAAGTATATACGAAAAATAAATATGAAAAAATATTATTTGAATAAGAATTCACAAGCCACTATGAGTAATTCTACAGTGGCAATTGATAGTGGGTTACGTAATAAATCTCTATTTAACCCCTTGAATAAAGCCAATCATCAGGTTGAGACTTTTAAAAATTTGGTTATACGAGACCTAGAATCTATTGTCCCTAAGAAAAAGGTAAATCCACAAAACATTATGGATGGCATAATCTCCCTGGAAAAAAGGAAAGATGTGATTGTCCGACCTGCGGATAAAGGGGGAGGGGTTGTGATCCTCAATAAAGATTTCTACTTGGATCAGCTCAATGTTATGCTGAGCGATACAAGTACCTACACTAGATTGGATAGGGACCCTTCCTTTCAATATGAGAAGGATCTAAAAGTTTTGGTTGAGATGGGTTTTAAGAGAGGTGTTCTCACATGCCGTGAGAAAAAATATCTGATTCCGAGCAGTAATAGAACCCCAACCATCTACACCCTCCCAAAGATCCACAAAGACCAGGTTAATCCGCCTGGCAGGCCCATAGTTAATGGGATTGGGTCAATTACCTCTCGTCTAGGCGAATACCTTGATATTTTTCTACAGAAAAGTGTGGTTGAGACAAGGGCATATCTGAAAGACACAAAAAGTCTGCTGCAATTGCTACAAACGATTGACCTTACAGGGAAAGATGATATCTATTTAGTTGCAGCAGATGTATCATCGCTGTATACTATCATACAGCATGATGATGCTCTTTTAGCGCTTAATTGGGCTTTGTGTAAACGAACCGATATACCCCACGATCAGAAAATCTTTATTCGTAATGCCTTAGATTTTTGTTTAAATCACAATTATTTTTGGTTTGATGGTGTCTACTACTCCCAAAGTACTGGTGTCGCCATGGGCGCTAAATTTGCGCCCAGTATCGCAAACCTCTATATGGGAGAGTGGGAGGATAAAATAATTTTCTCTAAAGATAGGCCTCAATTATTATTTTACAAACGATACATTGATGATTTGTTTTTTGTCTGGGAGGGGATGGTAGATACTCTACAACTATTTTTGGAAGAACTCAATCAGAGTACTGATAGTATCAGATTGACAAGTGAATTCAATGCCACTCAGATTCACTTTCTAGATGTGGATATATTCAGAATGGGGAATAGACTATGTACAAAAGTCTTTTTTAAACCAACTGACTCAAATAGTTATCTACCTACCTGTAGCGGCCACCATCCAACGTGGCTTAAAAATATTCCCAAAGGACAACTAACTAGGGTAAAAAGGAATTGCTCTGAACCAGAAGATTTCCTTATACAAGCCCAGATCATTAAAAATAAATTTGTGGACAAGGGATATCGTGAAGAAACCCTGGACACAATTATTACAGAATTGGCGCAAGCTCCGAGGGAAGATTTTCTAGCTATCACAGGATATAAAGAAAGAGATGAAAAACGTGAATGGAATTTTTGCTCAGATTTCCACTCTCAGTATAAAGAGGTTGAGAATATCCTCTACACACATTGGCATATTCTGCTGATGGACAAAACACTGGCTCCGGTATTACCATCTAAACCAGGCTTTATTTATCGGAAGGCCTCTAGCTTTGCGGATAGAATAGTCTGCAAAGTACTCAATCCTCCATCCCGCCCAGCTTCTTTTTGGGATAAGGATGGTTTCTTTGCGTGTAAAAAGTGCCGGGCTTGCAAGGAAGCTTCTCGCCCGGTAAAAGGAGTGGAAAAGTTCATTTCTACATCAAACCAACAGGAATTCTATGTAAATGAATTTATCACATGCAATACTGAATATGTTGTGTATGCCCTCCAATGCCCATGTGGGTTAATTTACATAGGACGTACAAAGCGACAATTGAAGATTAGAATTGCCGAACATGTAGTCAATATTATTAACGGATTCAAGGACCATAATGTGTCTCTGCATTTCAAACTTTTCCACAACAAAAACCCTGCGTTTTTAAAATTCTGGGGTATCGACCACCTTAAACCAACATGGAGGGGTTCTAATTTGGTACGGGACCTCTCGAAAAGAGAAACCCAGTGGATTTTTTCTGTAGATACTTTAGCCCCTAGAGGCTTGAACGCAGATCTAGACATAAATTGCTTCATTAGCGACTTTTAGAGTGAATCTGTCTTGAATTCATCTAGATTGAGGAAGTATCTACTAATAGCATGTTTTTGAGATCTGTATTAACAATCATTGTTCTCAGTAGGATAGTATCGTATCTATAATAATTATTTTTAAAAGTATTGGTCATTTTTTAAAATAGCATGATTTGCATATATGATTGACACCATTATGCCTGGTAGCTGTGATGTCTAATACAAATATATTTTTGATATAATGTATATTGCAAAACTGCATATTCTGGAATTTTAAATAGTGTTTTTAGGCGTGTTTGTCTAAACTATTTTAATTTGTAAATTATGTTTGCTTATTTTCTAGTATGTTTTGTGAATTGTTATGTTATGGTGTATAGCCTTTATAATTATACAAACGTACATTGATCCAAAAGGATGATGGGTGAGACAGTCTAGCACTGTTTATGGACTGAGACAGTTTGTCCGGTCTATCAATAAGGAAAAAAACGCAGTGTTGCTATATTTTTTCTTGTATATAGAAACCTCCCTAAATTCGCCACATTGAAGCCCAGAAGTGAGTATAGTGTAAACACGGAGGAACGTGACGTGCACCGTTAGGAACGCCTCCGTGCTTGCGTCATTTCTGACGGGCTGCCGAAAAATCATGATAAGACAATTTCGATTGGCCGTCGAATTCCCGTTTGAATTTACATACGGAAATTCCGATTGGCTGCCGAACGTTTGCAAACAACAGGCTTTGATTGGCCGACGATAGTGGACGTGCGTGACTACGTTCACGGCGTCGCACGGCGTGTCTACGTTGTCTTTGACGCGCTGCCGTAATTTTCGATACGATAATTCCGATTGGCCGTCGAATTCTTGCTTCTGATTGGCTCACATACGGGAATTTCGATTGGCTGTCGAATGTTTGCAAACTATTGGCTCTGATTGGCTGAGATTAGTGGAGCTGTACTATTAAGTTCATGGCGTCGCATATGCAGCTACACTCTCCGTTGAAGTCATTTACTGACGAAACTAGTCAGAGTGATAGCTGCATGCTACGCTTGGTATGTTATGTTATCCACGCCACACTGCAGGAACCAGGAAGAGTTGATCTGCTGGGATACCTTTCGGTGATCGCGTTGAGGACGCCTGATCGGTGATGTGATACATACATTGTTCATTGTTAATGTTTTTCTTGTACGTAGGATATTTTGGGATACTTGCTCGAAAGAGGGCTTTTTAATAAATTGAGTTACACTATATTTGTTTCCTCTGTTTGTTTCAATATCCCACCTTTTTGAGGTTAACTCCATGCAAGTGATCCCCATTGGATGGAAATTCGATCAGTGACCGACCATATATTTATGAAGTGCCTGATATTATTGTCTGTTCGGTGAGTTTGAACCCCTGCGGGGACTTTGATTCCAACACGTGGTGGATTGAGAGTGGGCAGGCTGGTGCACGCTTCCTTTCTCTGTATCTGACACTATATTTTTGGGATAAACACACAGACTTTGGCTATCTTTTTTTTTTGATATCAAGATTTTCCATCCTTTTGCCTACTTTATGGTGGAATTGGACACTTATATCCATATTCAGCGCTGTTTTGCATTTATCTCTTAATGATTCATTTTGGACTTTGAATGCTTTTTTGTTATTTAATAAATAACATATATAAACCATATAATTCCTGAGAAAAACAGTTCTTCTCATACTAGTGCTGGACTTTGCAGGCACCACTAACACTGACTTGTAAAACCTTTTAACATTATAACATTTTATTGGCACTGCGGTACCTCACCTCTGCTCATAGGCCTCAAGCCGACAAGCTGGCTCAGAGACGACCACTGACCGCAGTGCCCCCATTAACCAACATTCCAGCTACACCTTGGTAGACTGGAAACCACACCCCTTCAGAACCCATACCACCTCCGGGTAATGGCATCCATATTTGGGGTAATTTCTTCTCCTGCAAAGTCCAAACACCCGCCACCAGCACCCAAAGGTAACCCCTTGCCTTTGGGCGCACCTCCACACACTCAATGCTTGCTGTACCCCATCCTACGGGCCCAACCCCCACCATATCGATACCAACATCTGTGCAGTAAACTCCATCACTCCTAAGGTATCTTCACGTAGACACCTCCAACTCCCAGATGCCTGTTTCTACTTACAAACCACATTTGGTTGGCACTGCGTTATCTAACCCCTGGTCATAGGCCTCAAGCCGACAGGCTGGCTCAGAGACGACCACTGACCGCAGTGCCCCCACCACCTCTCTGTCCATCTTCCACCAAGCTCTTTTTCACCCCCCCACTGTCTGGCCATCCTCTATGATGTCCCAGCCACCATGACCGATCATACCACTATCGTATTCGGGAACCTCACGACCCCAGCATTGACCTCATCCCCTTAATCATTTCTCCTACATGGAGAACCAGTACCTCCAGTGGTCGGTCCCAACATGCAAACCTGTGCACTTCCGATACCACTCTACTTCCACATCATTCCTGGGAAACGCAACCAATGTACACGAGCCTGCCGTCTCGGGACCCCCAGCTGTCGACCCACCGGTCGCACATACACTCTCCAAGCCCCCCCAATCTCCGAAGGAGTGGCCCATAATCCAGACCAATCCTTGCACTGTACCTGAAAGACAGTAAGCAACCTATACAACCATTGATGCAACCACCAAATTACCCCTACGCCAGGCCCACCAACCATTGTGGCCTGCATCTAGTCAAAACCTCTTCGACTCCCACCTGCCTATCCCCTTGACTGTTTCCTCATCAAGACGATCACGTGCAGCCTCTGTCGCTGCCCCAATCCTAAGGGAATGCCAGAGAATTCCTTCTACACTAGGCACAAAGCCCCCAAACCTTTCTTAAACCCTGCCACGAACTGATACCGCGACCCTGGAGCCCCCTACTTATGTAACCAAATGAACCGCCCACCTTCGGGCGTACCTGCCGGAATTCCCCACCAGCCCGACTGGGCAAAGGTCTGAACCAACAACAGTGACCACCTGCACTGACTTACCTCACCCCCTCTGATCCGTTTTGGATCTGCTTAGAAGCAGTGTGGCCCCTTCATGTGCCCCCCACACGTCAGCAGCCAACATGCCGCCTTGAACTGTTTCTTGGAGGGGCTAACTAACTCGCCCACCCCGAATGCTCCAAAGAATTTGCCAGACCAAAACACTGTGCAGAAACGACACAACCCCATACCGGGATAAACACAATGTCCCCACATTCCCCATAACACCTCTTAAGATGTAACGATACTGGGCGCCGAGCCTCCCTCCGCCGTTCCTGCTGGCTATATCCCTTGAGCGCTTGTCGCACCCAAAAACCATAGTAAAATTCCAGGCACCTTAGCCACTCAAACGAGAATACCAGACTCAACAACTTTTCTTATTGAGTACCAACTGTGACATCCCAGCCTCTATGTTCCTGGACAAACAATACCGAATCAGGACCCATATCTCTTGACCCGCCAGCTACACCTCCGCCCCCTGAACTAGCATCTGCCACACCAACCAGACCTTCTCTTAGGCCGCCCATGTTTCCTCACTTTACCGACCTTCTGGGAGATGATTAAAACTGAATCCTCCACACACACACTTGCTACTCTGCCTAACGCACCAAACCCAGAACCTGTCCCCACTGCAAACCGGGACAAGGCGTCCGCCACAACTTTGTCCACTCCCGGTATACCTCTGGAAACAGCGCAGCTCCAGGTGCCGCAAGAGACGAATGACCGAGGGAGAGGAGCCGTCACCCTGTTGAACACCTGTACCACCCCAAGATTATCACCATGTAAACAGACCTTCCGGTCCCGGATGGCAGGGCCCCCATAGTTCCACCGCCAGCACTACCGGAAAACAGTTCCAGCCGAACCAAGTTCTTAGTGAACCCTGCTGGCACCAGGACTGGGGCCAAGGGCCCACCCTACACTGTCCCTGCAAGAATGCACCAAAGCCCGAACCCCCGGCCGCATCTGTGAACAGTTCCATGTCAACATTGCTGACCGGACCGAACATCCACAGAGCCGTACTGTTAAAGGACTCCAAAACGGAGTAACAAACTGACAGGTCTTTCTTGTGTTCCTTCACAAACCCACAAAGTGTTTGGGTGACTTAACCCCCCGCCGTGCTTGCCGAGCGGCGCATGCAAACGACTTGCCCCATAGGAAGAATAAGACAGATGAAAATAAGTTTTCCCAGGAGCGACTGCCGCGCTCAGATTTGTACTTTCTGTGAACCCAATATCTCGCCAATTTTTTGCCGTGAGGCTTTCCAGTGTGTCCCATGGTAATCTGCACTCCATTGCGTCCGAGCCAATTACTATGCCAAAAAATTGTATGACCGACTTCGGCCCCTACCTTTTCTCGGATGCCAGCGGCACCCCAAATCGCTCCGCAATGCGTTCCAGAGTGGCCAAAACACTGCGCAGATACGCGACCCAGCCGGGCAAACGCTGAGGAAGTCGACCCGATAGTGGACCAAGGAGTTCCCTCCAGCCACATACCGACCCACCCATTCTAGAAACAAACTAAACTGTACCCACAAGGCACATGAACCGAGCAACCCACCGGTACCCACTTGTCCCTCTTGAACTCCCCCTCCCAGTGACAGACCAATAGCCGGAAACTATCCGGGAGTACCGGAAGAAGCCAAAAGGCAGCCTCGATGTCAGGCTCGGCCATCACTGCCCCTCGACCATACCCCTGACCCAATCAACCGCCCCATCAACTGAGGCGTAACATACCGTACAATACCCCGCGCTAATAACCTCGTTACCCCCCCCCCCCAAAGACAGGTGATAAATGAGCCTAAACTTGTTCGGCTCCTTGTTTGGCCCCACCCCAAAGGGGAAAAACAACCAACTCATATTAAGGGGGGGGGGGCGGAGAGAATGGGAACCCCATTCGGCCCAGAGCTACTTCCTACCGCAGTGTATCCGAAACCACCGCAGGGTGACGTAGCGCGGAGCACCAATTGTTAGGCATGGGGGGGGGCCACCCCCAGCTTGCAAGGAATGCTAAAACCCTCTGAAAACCCCCCTCCAAAGACCGGGCAGCCGCCCTGTCGGGGTGCTACCGAGAAACGGACGTATCCTCTACACCATCTCCGTAGTCCTCCCTCTTACTCGTAAAATCTCCGGGACGTACCTTGCTTTGCTCACAAAACCCAGGAAAGAGGGATGGTTACACCACAGCCAGAGGCCGAGGTGCTTGAACCGGCAGGACCCCCCAAACTTGCAGTTACCCTCATTACACTGCCAGCAGACCCCCTTTTTCATTTCCGGCCGACTGTCCCGGGGAATAGGTTACACAGCCCCCCCCCCCCCCAAAAAACGTTGTGGACGTCCGTGGGACCGACATGAGCTGCATCCCAAGGCCAAAGCCCTCGGTCTCTCCACCTACATGTCCGGTCCCACCGCCCTGCGTTGCCTGAACTGTTCGTCGCAACGGAGCCATCCCGTGCCTCCGTAACACCGATAGGCCTTGCTAATCGCCTCCTGTTAACTGAAAAGTGCCGAACAGTGTTCAGAGTTTTTTCTCACCGATCACGCTCACCCCGATCTAGTATGACTGTGACCACTTCGCAAAAGTCCTGGGTATAAACCTATACCTCCCTTTGCTTCATCTTCCTTTTAGGACTCAGGCTTAACTCTGACCAGGTTAAACTTCCCCAGAGGCAAATGCGCAAATATCTCTACATATTCGCTCTTCCAGCCCTTCTCTCTCACCTCCTGCCTAAAATGTGAACCCAGGTGTGCCTCATAAAAAGTATACCCTTCCCCCTTTTGCGCCCGACAACCGGACCAGATCCCTCTTCTTTGCGGAGTCTCCCACCGCCTACACCTTAACCCTGGATTGCCCACCGTCACTACCCCCAGCCATACCCCCCTGCCGGCACCCGAACTGCCGCAGGGCTAACATCGGGATTGTCCCCCCAGCCTGGCTCACCAAAGTTACCAACCCTACCAAACAACCGATGCAAACCTGCATCCCCTCCAACCTTTTCCCCCAGGCACTAGGCCTTACCTCACTACACCCGCCACTGCGGGCTCTATAAAACGACTACAGGGACCCTCCCCCCGTCCCCCTACCAACACACCAGCATTTTGCAACACAGTAGAAATTGATGAAAACGACTTACCGGGCTGCCTGGAAGCAATCCCAACAGCCGAAACACTCGTCTCCAGCGCTGTAAACTGCGTCCCGGGCACAAACTCCTCCTCCTCGGAACCCGACAGCTCCCACTTCCGAACGATCTCAGGCTCCTCAGATGATGGCCCACCAGGCGACTCGGGCCTGGCAGCCGAGGGCCCAGAGCTGGCATCACTCACTCTGCGCACTCTGGAGCCGTGCACGGATTTCCCCATCGCTTTTCTGGGTGCTGTACCTCTGCTGCTGTCTCCCGCTCCCCCACGCCCCCCCTCCTCAGGGCTGGACAGGGAGTGGCTAGCCGTAGAAGGCAAGGGGCTAGCCACCGCTGCGATCGATCTCCCTCGCCGAGGCACATAAACCACCGGTGCACAACCGGGGTGAGAGCCCGCAGCAGCCTGTTCCACACGTAGGGCAGGCCTAGCCGCCGCTTTGGAGCCCGCTGGCCGCCCCCCCCCCCCGTGCCTCGCGGGCCTACAGGGCCCGCCGCTGTCCGTTTTTGCTGGGGGGCCCGGGCTGGGCTCCCTTCCCTCCTGAGCTGCCTGGTGGATGGCACCGGGGAGTACCGCTACGGAGGCCCTGCCCCCCCGTGCCCCGGCCTGATTGCTGGCCTGGCTCAGGAGAGGCTCCAGGTAGACTGTAGCCCCCCCCCGAGGGTGCCCCCCCCCACCGGATAACCCGGCCTGGTTGCTGGCCTGGCTCAGGAGAGGCCAGCAGCAATTCTACCTTAGAACTTTTCTCCCCAGACTGTGTTACCCGGGAAAGGAGAGGGGGAAATTTATAGCCTCTCCTCCTCTCCACACTGCACCTCTCATGACCACTCCCCCCTGGCTTGTGAGGGTTTCTGTTAACCCTGTCATGCCCGGCCCTACGCCTATGGCTTGTTCTTTTGCTCCGGGCCTCTCTTAATCACTGTGCTGTAATCCCCTTGTATTTTGTTTATTATGGTGCATTTTTGGGCGGGATTCACCTGTTTTTAGCTGCTGGTGTTCTCCACTACACAGCACAGTGAGCTCAACTTATTGTCAGAGAATAAATACAATAACTTCAGGTATCCTGTCCCTTTTTAATCTGAGTGTAGTGGAAATGGAGATAAGTGTTCAAGTCCTAAATATCTTCCATATATACAATACATGAGATACTAAAGAGGCGTAACCATAGCGCCCAACTGTCCCTGATTTCGAGGGACTGTCCCTGATTTCGAGGGACTGTCCCTGATTTGAAACAAAGTCCCTCTGTCACTCTTTCCGCCTCATTTGTCCTTCATTTTGGTCTAATTTATATAGATGTATATAAAATGCACTTTTTATCGTTCAGAAAGTGTTTCCCGGCATTAAACCTTTTAACCAGTTTCTAAATGGCTGCATTTGTAAATTTCAAAAAGCCATTATAAAGGAATAGTAGTGGTAAAAAAAAGCACTTGCGGGTTTAACTTTTTTGTATAATTCTCCTTTAAGGGGATGTGGCAAGGTGTGTGTCCTATGCCTGCATGCTTTTGCTTAAAGGTGTCTCTCATTACCATCTCAAAAAGTTGGGAGGTATAAGCGTGACCATTTAAACCCTGAACCATCTGGCTGGCCAAAGACCAGAGCACTTTTTGCGATTCGGCACTGCGTCGCTTTAACTGACAATTGCGCGGTTGCACCACGTAGCTCCCAAACAAAATTGCCTCGCAGCCGGCGGTCACTTGGCAACCAGGACGCCAGGAACAGAGGAGGGGCGGGGAAGCAGAGGAAGAGGCCTTATGCATCACCACCTACTGAGACCCTCCTCCCGCACATGAAAGCCAGCAAGGTGCTACAGCCGTCTATAGGGAAAGTAATGTGGCTGCCGGCTGGTGTACATCCATCTCCATTCCTGCCAGTGAAGGGTCTGATGCTCCAGGCCAAGGAGCACTGCTTTTGATAATGGTAGCTATGTTTTTTTTTTCTTCAGTAACTGTAATTAATCCTTCTGAACCTGCTATCTTTGGGCACTCCCTCCCTTGTGCCAGGCTCAAGATGAAGGGGAGACAATTCTACCCAGAAAAGTTGGCTGGATGAAGTATTTCACAGGCTTTGGAAGTACTAGTAAAAGTAATGGTCAAAAATCAAGTTAATAATCCTTTATAACTGGCTCTGTAATTATTTATAACTGACAGTGTGAGTAATGCTTTATAACTGGCCCTGCAGTACTCACAAAGCCAGTTATAAAGGAGTTTTGTTTAACCACTTGCTTACTGGGCACATATACCCCCCTCCTGCCCAGGTGAAATTTCAGCTTCTGGCACTGCGACGCTTTAACTGACAATTGTGCGGTCGTGCGACGTGGCTCCCAAACAAAATTGGCGTCCTTTTTTCCCCCACAAATAGAGCTTTCTTTTAGTGGTATTTGATCACCTCTGCGGTTTTTATTTTTATTTTTTGCGCATTAAACAAAAAAGAGCGACAATTTTGAAAAAAAAAAAAAATACAATATTTTTTACTTGTTGCTATAATAAATATCCCAATTAAAAAAATAAAAAATAAAAAATTTCTCAGTTTAGGGCGATACCTATGCAACAATTTTGAAAAAAATACAATACAAACTTTTTTTACTAGAAATGGCGGCGATCTGCGATTTTTATTGGGACTGTGACATTATGGCGGACACTTTTGACAAATTTTTGGTGCCATTCACGTTTATACTGTGATCAGTGCTATAAATATGCACAAATTACTGTATAAATGTGACTGGCATTAAAGGGGTTAACACTAGGGGGTGAGGAAGGGGTTAAATGTGTACCCTGCATAGTGTTCTAACTGTGGGGGAGGGGAACTGACTGGGGAGGTGATCGATCTGTGTTTACATTTGAGATCATCTTTCATTGGCCACACAGATCGCATCGCAAACAGGCACTCTGATTGGCCGTTCGTGGCGATCTGTAATTGGCTGTGTCCAAGGAACACGGCCAACACCGAATTTCCTTGCTGCACGCTCGGGAGCGCGCGGGGAACGAGGAAAGGGGCGGACATCAATTGATGTCCTGTTGGATATTCAGGTCCGCGCTGTAGCCGTCATTCGGCTATAGTGCGGGCCTCAAGTAGTTAATAACTCGCTCTGTAAGTAAAGCCTAGTGCACACGGGCCGAATGTCAACAGAAGCCTGTCACTCAGCCCAGCTTCTGTCGAAGGCTTGTGACTGAAAAATCGTTTTTAGCCAATGGCTGAGAGCGCTGACCATAGTGTTCTGGCGGGGGGGGGGGGGGGGGCGGCGGTTTCCCCCTGTCAGAACACAATAGCTCAGCAGGGGAGATCGCTGTACTAAAATTGGATTGTTAATACAGCGACTCCGACCTGAGCTGTCAGTTTAGTGGTATGTACAAGGCCTAATGCTTTATAACAGGCTTTTCAGTATTCACAAGGACAGTTACTAAGCATTACTTACAGAGCCAGTTATAAAGGTGTTTTGCCTAATTACTGTGCAGCGCTACCCCTGAAAGAGCCGCTGGTTATAAGTGGGATCGGCGTGTTGAGTTACCTTGCAGGTGTCTAGGGTAATACTTGTGAGTTGAGATAGAGAGCGAATGTCCAGTCACAAAAGAGCTACATAACAAGGCTTTACTCTATGGTTGTTCTTCCACTCTGGTCCCGGGTACAGCTGGTATTGCTCGTGCCTTGATGTCAGGTAGACAAGGTCACTGTGGCTCCTTGCCTCTGTTGGCAGCGGTAGGGGAACCAAATGCTCTCAGGAAGTAAAGAAGGAGGACGGAGTTCCCAAACGCAGCGCCGGGGATGACGTCACTTCTGGGTCAGGAGTCAGCGGGGAGGTGCATTTTTGGGGGATATTTCTTATAGCAAAAAGTAAAAAATATTCCCTTTTTTTTCAAAATTGTCGCTCTATTTTTATTTATAGCGCAAACAATACCACCAAAAGAAAGCTCTATTTGTGGGGAAAAAAGGACGCCAATTTTTGTTTGGGAGCCACGTCGCACGACCGCGCAATTGCCAGTTAAAGCAACGCAGTACCAAATCGCAAAAAAAGGCCCGGTCATTTGGCAACCAAATGGTCCAGGGCTGAAGTGGTTAAAAAACACCCCGTAAATACAAAGACTTACTACACTTTATTTCTTTGGGTGGATACATCTTCATCGGCCACTCAACAGAAAACTTCATAGATACCAACAACCATCAGAATATAAAGCCAAACTCCAGGAATTTTCGCATTGCATACTTACATTGCCACAGCCTTGGCACTCTAATTGGATGGCGGGGGGGATGGGTGGTGGCGTCATGATCATCCACCTCATGCAAACAGAGAACGTGTTGTATTAGTTAAAAAAAATATACAGAATGGCGGTGCTGAGCAAACAACCCCCTCTGGTCAGTTGTGCACTAGGGAAGCCACATGTGCAGGACCTGGAAGATCGTGACTATCACTGTAGTGGCGCCAACTACTACAGTGATTACCAGCTTCCCCAGTGGGCCATTAGGTATGAGTAATGCATTCTTACATTGTGCCAAGCTCAACTAATGTAAGTATTCAAATAATTCCTGTGTTTTAGGTTTAACCACTTCACCCCCGGACCATTTTGTTGCTAAAGGACCAGGCCACTTTTTGCGATTCGGCACTGCGTCGCTTTAACTGACAATTGCGTGGTCATGCGACGTGGCTCCCAAACAAAATTGACGTCCTTTTTTCCCACAAATAGAGCTTTTTGGTGGTACTGTATTTGATGACCTCTGCAGTTTTTATTTTTTGCTCTATAAACAAAAATAGAGCGACAATTTTGAAAAAAATGCAAATCTTTTTACTTTTTGCTGTAATAAATATCCCTAAAAAATATATAAAAACATTTTTTTGTCCTCCGTTTAGCCGATATGTATTCTTCTACCTATTTTTGGTTAAAAAAAAACGCAGTAAGCGTTTATTGATTGGTTTGCGCAAAAGTTATAGTGTTTACAAAATAGGGGATAGTTTAATGGCATTTTTATTAAAAAAAATGTTTTACTAGTAATGGCGGTGATCAGCGATTTTTATTGCGACTGTCACATTATGGCGGACACATCGAACACTTTTGACACCATTTTGGGAGCATTTTCATTTTTACAGCGATCAGTGCTATAAAAATGCACTGCTTACTGTGAAAATGACACTGGCAGTGAAGGGGTTAACCTGTAGGGGGCACTGAAGGGGATAAGTGTGCCCTAGTGAGTGATTCTTACTGTGTGGGGCATGACTTGGCGTGTGATGTCACTGATCGTTGTTCCCTATGACAGGGAACAGACGATCAATGACACTCTCACTAGGAAGAACGGGCAAAGGTTTGTTTACACTTACCTCTCCCTGTTCTTCAGCTCTGTGACCCGATCATGGGACACTGGTGGCGATCGGGTCCCACAGGCGTGGTTGTAGAGCTCAGGTGTCGCAAGCGTTCTGCCGCGGGGCGCGTTCGACCAACGGCTGGGCATCTTAAAGGGGACGTACCTGTATGTGCTTATGCTCAGCCGTGCTGCTTTGCAGATGTATATCAGCGTTAGGCGGTCCTTAAGCGGTCAACACATATGGTAGATTAGTAAAAGCTCCCATTTGCTTGACTTAAACCAAAATAAATTGTTTGTAGCACCCTATAGTGTGCTACTAGTGTCAGTGTTGGTACATTTATGTTCTGACTCATAGTTAACTTGTGAGTCTATCTTGGGTCAGGGTTTACTGCAGGTCAGGCTGGATGGCTCATAAAGGCAAGTCTCTAGTGCTTACCCCTGGTTCTATAAGTTTGGAGAAATTTCTAGAAGCTAGTGGGTGGAGGCCAGGAGGGTTGATCTGCATACGTTAGGGAACTTGGCCAATTGCCAGGCAGTGGGCCTGGCAGGGTGGCTGAGCCAGCCCTTAAATATGGATAAGTCAGGTGGAAGACAGAGTGCTAAGGACACTCTACTTGGTCTTGGAGGGGAACCCCTGGTCTGGGGGGGGGGGGGGGTGGCTCTGCCTCAGGCTGGGGCTCAAGCTGGCTTAGGAGTATCCTGACGGCAGTGCAGTTTGAAAGGAATTTTACCTTGCAAGGCCTGTTCCTTGTGTCTGGATGAAAGTTAAAAATGCTTACTGTCTGGCTGTGCAGGAGTGGGGAGACGAATCATCTTCTACATGTATTATGTATAGGCTTTAATGGATCGTCACCACTATGCCATCAAACGCAGCCACTGTGCCATCAATTGTCACTACTGTGCCATGCCAAACACAGCCACTGTGCCCATCAATTGTCACCACTGTGCCCATCAATTGTCACCACTGTGCCATGCCAAACACAGCCACTGTGCCCATCAATTGTCACCACTGTGCCCATCAATTGTCACCACTGTGCCATGCCAAACACAGCCACTGTGCCCATCAATTGTCACCACTGTGCCCATCAATTGTCACCACTGTGCCATGCCAAACGCAGCCACTGTGCCCATCAATTGTTACCACTGTAATTGTAGCCACTGTGCCCAGCAATTGTCGCCACTGTGCCCAGGAAATGTGCCCGTCTGGCACTTACCTTTCTGGGGTCAGCCGTGCTTCTACCGTACCTTGATCTCTTCTCCCGCCCTCGATGACGCTTCAGCCAATCAGATTACCGGTAACCAGAACCTGTGAACCTGATTGGCTGAGACGCCTGTCACTCTTATCCAAGGAACGCACCCCCCGTGCGTCTCGAGGATATGCATCTGGAAGCCGATTACAGCATGGCTCTGATAGGCACTTTCACAGCCAACCAGCTGCCGTTATTCAGATGGCCGGCGCTCGCCAGGGGGCCGGCCATCTGAATATTTGGCGGCAATACATAGATTCATGCAATGCATGAATCTATGTATTTTATAAGTGGCGTTGCGAGAGCGAGATGGATGCACCGCCACTGGACATGGAAGTGACGTCACCTGGCTCCTCCCAACGCGTTGTGTCACTGCACACATGACCTCTTCAGGGCCCATGAGAGTATTGGTCTATATTGGAGGTGAGCTGCCGTTTTAGCATAACGGTGGAGCACGGTGTGGTGGATATATAAAGTTTTGAAAAATGCAGGAAGTTTACCTATACTGGACATTCCTTAGAGGAACTTGTAAATTGTGGTCACAGACATATATTAATAATTTTATAATAATATTTTATGAAGTTACGTTGACAGGACTGGAGATGTGGGACTAGTTATCTCAATTTGTCACATTGCACAAAATGTTGATATTTTTATAGCACTGGAATAGTGGTGTCGACCCCCCCCCCCCCTCTGCTGGGTGCACAATAAAAATATATTGCACATATTTTTTAAGGAGCACGCTTGTTCACATTATATATTCATGAATTAACAGTATACTTATTTGTTTAATATTTGTTCAAGCACTTTATTTACACTGTATAATTATTGATTCTAAATACACTATGCTACCAAAAATATTGGGACGCCTGCCTTTACACACACATGAACTTGAATGGCATCCCAGTCTTAGTCCGTAGGGTTCAATATTGAGTTGGCCCCGCCCTTTGCAGCTATAACAGCTTCAACTCTTCTGGGAAGGCTGTCCACAAGGTTTAGGAGAGTGTCTATTGGAAGCTTTGACAATTCTGGACAAGGCCTGTCTCACAGTCACCGCTCTAATTCATCCCAAAAGTGTTCTATCAGGTTGAGGTCAGGACTCTGTGCAGACCAGTCAAGTTCCTCCACCCCATACTCGCTCATCCATGTCTTTATGGACCTTGCTTTGTGCACTGGTCCAAATCATTTGGTGGAGGTGGGATTATGGTGTGGGGGTCATTGTTCAGGGGTTGGGCTTGGCCCCTTGGTTAAAGTAAAGGGAACTCTTCAGATATCAACATACCAAGATATTTTGGACAATTTGATGCTCCCAACTTTGTTGGAACAGTTTGGGGATGACCCCTTCCTGTTCCAACATGACTGCGCACCAGTGCACAAAGCAAGGTCCATAAAGACATGGAGGAGCGAGTTTGGGGTGGTGGAACTTCACTGGCCTGCACAGAGTCCTGACCTCATCCTTATGGAACACTTTTTGGCTGAATTAGAGCAGAGACTGTGAGCCAGGCCTTCTCATCCAACATCAGTACAGTACAGGAGGAGGAGTTTTCTCACCTAAGAATGCCTTCCTGCCTGCATGAATGAACTAAGGGCAGACAAATTCCAGGAATTAAATGCTACATGAATCATCTGCCCTTATTCAAGATGTGAAAAATTAACAAATGTTCGCTAGTCCAAAAAATGGTGAAACAAAAAGTGGCTGCATAAAATGTGACTAGAATTTTAACCACTTCCCGACGGCCGTACGAAAATATGCGGCCGTCGGGATGCCCTGAATCTCTGACAGGGCGCATATATGCGCCCTGCTCTTTCCTCGTTCCCCGAGCGCGCTCCCGAGCGCGCAGCGGGGAATTTCTGTACTGGCCGTGTCCCCTGGACACAGCCAATCACAGATCGCGCTAAATAGCCAATCACAGTGGCTATTTACAGCGCGATCTGTGTGGCCAATGGGAGATGATCTCAAATGTAAACAGATGAGATCATCTCTCATTGCCTGCTCTCTCTCCTCACACACACAGCGCGTGTGAGGAGAGAGAGAATCTGTAAGTGTTACAGTGTATCTTAGTGCATTTTACTGTGCCAAATCAGTGTCAAAACTTTACAGTGCCCAATCAGTGCCCAGTGATACCTGTGCCACCAGTACCACTTGTGCAACTAGTGTCCACCTGTGCCACCATTGTCCACCTGTGCCACCATTATCCACCTGTGCCACCATTATCCACCTGTGCCACCAGTGCCCACCTGTGCCACCAGTGCCCACCTGTGCCACCAGTGCCCACCTGTGATCCGTATCCACCTGTGATCAGTATCCACCTGTTGCCTCAGTACTTATCAGTGCCCACCTGTACCACCTCATCAGTGCCCACCTGTGCCACCTCATCAGTGCCCACCTGTGCCACCTCATCAGTGCCCACCTGTGCCACCTCATCAGTGCCACAGATCATCGCACATCTGTGCCGCCTCATCTGAGCACATCAGTACCAATCTCATCAGTACCCATCTCAGTGCCATTTGTGCCGCCTCATCAGTGCCATCTGTGCCGCCTCAGTGCCATCTGTGCCGCCTCATCAGTGCACATCTGTGCAATCAGTGCATATCTGCTGCCTCATCGGTGTACATCTGTTCCGCCACCTCAGTACCCATCTCTGCCACCATCTCTGCCTCCTCAGTACCCATCTCTTCCCACATCTGTGCCACACACCTGTGAAGTCGCCATGTCAAAACGTCTCTTTTCCTTAGAGCAGGCGTATCAAATTATTTCCACGGCTGACGAGAGCAACGGGGAGCTCTCTTCTTCCGATTCACATTCTAATTCAGACGTAGACTATGAGCCAGTCTGCAGTAGTGGATCAGAGACAGGCTCAGAGAGGGAAGATAGTCAGCCCGCCAAAAAAAGGCGCTCTGGTGAGGAGGCAGTGGCATCCACCAGCACAGTCATGCCATCCACCAGTACCGTCATGCCATCCACCAGTACCGTCATGCCATCCACCAGCACCGAAGTGCCATCCACAAATACTGAAGTGCCATCCACCAGCACCACAGTACCTCTGCAACAAAGGCCAAGGACCCATGCCAGCCTTCCCTATGCCCTTCAGTACCCCTTGTGGCTTCCTCCAAATTCCGGAGAAGCCAACATTCCCCCTTTCACTGCCCAGCCAGGAGTCCAGGTGAACACGGACAATTTTTCCCCAATTAATTTTTTTGATTTATTTTTTACTGAGGAACTGCTATCAAGCATTGTGGCCCAGTGCAACTTATATGCCCAACAATTTATCACCAACAATCCAACATCGTCTTATGCCCGTCCCTTCTGTTGGAGAGACCTTACAGTGGAGGAGTTTAGGTTTTTTTTAGGCCTCACATTTTGCATGGGACTCAACCCGAAAAATGAAAAGCATTCCTTTTGGTCAAAACGCCCCATATATCATATGCCAATTTTTTCTGCAACAATGCCCAGAACCAGATACTTCATGATCATGAGGTTCCTCCACTTCAACGATAACACCCAGTGCCTTCCCCGAAATCACCCAAATTTTGACATGCTTTTCAAAATACGCCCCTTACTAAATTATTTTTCTGAATTATTCCCCCAAATATATACCCCGGAACAAAACATTTGTGTCGATGAGTCCCTCGTTAAATTTTGTGGCCGACTGAAAATAAAACAGTTTATCCCCAGCAAAAGGGCCCGCTATGGGGTGAAGGTTTATAAACTTTGTGAACGAGCCACAGGGTACCTGTATTCCTTCTTGGTCTACGAAGGGAAGGACACCCAGCTGAATCCCCCCAATTGCCCAGACTACTTGGGATCTAGTGGAAAAGTTGTCTGGCAACTAATCAACCCCCTCCTGGATAAAGGATATCACCTGTACGTGGACAACTTTTATACGTCTCTTCCCCTGTTCCACAACCTGCACCGGAAGCAGACCCCAGCATGTGGCACTGCCAGAAAGAACAGGAAAGGCTTTCCTCAAAGCCTTGTGAATCAAAAGCTGAAGAAAGGGGAATCGGCAAGTGTGCGCAACAAGGAGGTGCTGGCAGTGAAGTGGAAGGACAGAAGAGACGTATACATGTTGTCCTCCATCCACAACCATTCTTTTGTGGAAACCCGCAGAAGTCGTGGCACCACCACCCAAAAGCCCACCTGCATCCGGGACTACAATTTGTTCATGGGGGGAGTCGACCTAAATGACCAAATGTTGGAACCCTACCTTGCCACAAGGCGCACGTACCATTGGTACAAAAAAGTAGCAATTTATTTTTTTCATTTGGCCGTCTACAACTCCTATATTATCTATCACAAGTCCACCCAAAACCCCCTAACCTTCCTTGGCTACCAGGAGGAAATTACCACTACCCTGATATTTCAGAACGACCTACCCCAAAATATCCGATCAGATGTTCTAAGTCGACTCTCCGAACGCCACTTCCCTGATAAAGTCCCTCCCACAGCATCAGGCAGAATAGGTAAAAAAAAATGTAAAGTGTGTGCCAGTGAAGGAGTCAGACGAGAGACAGTTCATCATTGTGCCCAGTGTCCTTCCCAACCAGGCCTCTGTGTAGTTGGCTGTTTTCGCAGTTACCATACTAAAATAAATTATTAATCCTCCGTTCCTGCCTTCAAACACCTTCACACCCCTTATGCCACTGCCTGCTTTGTAACTGACCCCGGCTTGTTATTGGACCACGCTTCTGCCTAACGATTTTGTAATACCTCTGCCTGATCTGGAACTGACCCTGGACTGTTTTTCGACCATGCTTCTGCCCAACGATTCTGTAATACCTCTGCCTGATCTGGAACTGACCCTGGACTGTTTTTTCGACCATTCTTCTGCCTAACGATTCTGTAATGCCTCTGCCTGATCTGGAACTGACCTAGGACTGTTTGACAATGCCGTTTGCCTGCCTCTTAGACTGATCTTGTACCCTGCTACTGGACTAGTGGGATTTAACACAGGGGTCTCACATATGTGAGGGGCTCCAGAAAAGTTCTTCTAGATGAAGAAAACTATTTTTTTTTGTTTTCTCATCCTAGATTAGGGTCTGGTTGCCCGGAGGCTTCAAAGAGATTTGGGTGGGAGAAGCCTCTACCCCTGTCCCCATTCTGTCCTGAACGAGGCCCTCCTTCTGCCTGCTGCCTGTAGGACCTATGCCATTATGCCTCTGCCTGTTGCATGAACTGACCAGCTGCACTAACCCTGACGGGACAGTATCCCTGCCTGGACAATTGTGTATGCCGTTGCTGACCAAGTCCCTGCCTGCTGCCTGGACCAGTGCTATCCTGCTGTGTAGAACTGCGCTACTATTACCACAGGTAAGCTTTTGTTTACGCTTTGCTCAGCATAATGTATTTTGGGGTGTAATTCTTGGTATGTGCATGCTATGTGTCTCTGGAACACCGGACCGTGTTCCTTGCATGTTGGGTCTCCGTATGTGGTCAGGCTGTGTAGAAGTCTCACACATGGGGTATCGTTTTCCTCAGGAGGAGTAGCAGAATGTATTTTGGGGTGTCATTTTTGCTATGTACATGCTATGGGCCAGATTCAGGTAGATGAGAGTATCTTTCCTCTGGAGTAACGCTTCTCATTTACGTTACTCTGAAGACCCTTTCAGCGCAAGTCCTGTAATTCACATAGCAGTTGCGCGTAAACTTGCGCCAGAGTAACGATAATGCGCTGGCGTAACCCGACGCAAGTGGAAGTGGGTGTGATCATATGTAAATGATGGGCGGAGCCCAGCGCAGAGGCTTACGTTCAGCGCATCATCCACGGAGCATGCGCAGTGAGTGCGGCTCCACTCGCCCCCTTGTGCGCATGCTCACAACTTCCGTCGGCACCACTTCCTGGGAAACGTCAGCGCAATGCGTTCCGCTGGGCGCTTAAAAGCGCTGGCGGAAACGCCATTCCGGCGCAAAAGTAGTTCCGTTTCCCCCCACCCCAGGGAAGATACTTTTGCACTGTAATGGCTGCTCCCGCTACCCCCAGAGAGAGGAGGAACCTCAACTTTAATGCCCAGGAGGTCTCAGTGATTATCTCGGCTATGGAGACGGATAATGAATTTCTCCATGGCAAAAAAAGCCGGAAGACCAGCCGGGAGAGGAAGCAGGGCATCCTGGAGTCGATTGCTGCCAGGGTCAATGTCCTGGGCTACTCCACCCGGACTGCTGGGGACATACAAAAGAAAATAAACGACCTGCGGCGCAAGGTGAGGGACAAGGTGGCCTCCATCAGGAGGTATGAGAGGGGCACAGGTGGTGGTCCCCCATGTCCTGTCACCCTGACCGCAGAGGAGGAGGTGGTTGCTCGCTGCCTGGAGAGGGAGCAGGTGGAGGGGGTCGCAGGCTATGACTCCGTGGAGGAAGGCACAAGGACAGGTAAGTGTTTTATAATCCCCTATTTGTTGTTTTGCATTTGGGGGGGGGGGGACATGTGCCAAGTGTGTGGGACCACCAACATGTGTCTGCTTTGTGTCATCCACAGATGACGGAGCTGGGCCATCATCTGTCAGCCTGCATTCCACCCCATCCCCCCCACGCCATCATGTGCCCGAGCCACTGGGTGGTGAAGAGGTTGTGGAGGAGGAGAGTGGCCACACCACACCTGCCGAGGTGGTTGTGGAGGATCCTGCTGTGGCAGAGCAGGACTTTTCATTAGTCTTGTCTGTCTCCTCCCCTTCTCCTGGCCCGTCTGTCGTCCCCTCCCCCATCCTTGGAAGCCCCTCAAGGGCGACACCTTCCACCCGAGGACATCCATCTTCTGGCCCCAGGAAGGCGACCCAGAAGACCAGGGGGGTGTCTGATGGTGTCCAGGACCAGTTGGCGAGGGATCACGCCAGGCAGACGGAACAGATGGGGGCCATAGCGGTGCACTTGGAGAAAGTGGCTGACAGCCTGGGCTCCATTGCCAACCTCAGCAACGCAGTGCAGGATGTCAGCTGCAACTGCGCTGCAGTGGTCACCACTTTGGGGGAGGTGCAGGGGGATATAAGGCACCTCACTGCAGCCGTCCAGGCCAACACTGCTGCCATCCATGGGAACAGTGCTGCCATCCGGGAGCAGGGGAGGCTGAGTCGGCGGGCCCAGCATTACCAGGTGACCCGTCAGCTCCGGATGCAGGCCCAGACGAACACATACCTTGGACGGATAGCCAGGGCCTTGGAGGGCACGCAGGCCACACCTGCCAGGAGTGGCCCACCTGGGGATCAGCCACCTCCAGATGCCCCCCCACCCCCACCCACTCCATCCAGGCAGCTGCGGAGCCAGAGAGGGGCCCCCAGAAGAAGCCCCCAGCATCCCCGATGAGGCCTTTTTTTTTTTCTTGTTTTATATTATTGTTTTTGACATACTCAGGTCATGAGTTTATTTATTATTTTTCTCAGGTTATGAGATTTTTTTTTTTTTAATTATCAGGATATGATATTTATAATTTATTTTTGTACTGCACACGGTCAGGAGTGCAGGGGACAGTGTGAATGGTGTGTGAATGTGAGAGGGTGGCACTCCTGAAAGTAAGGGGTGTCACCCTCGGCCGTGGTGGTGAAGTGAACCCCACGGCTGAATGAATGATGTGTGAAAGGTGTGTGAATGGACAGTGACATCATTGGGGCCTTGGCGCGGCGTTACTGCTCCCAACTCCTACATGCTGGACTTGGGCTAATCCAATGCGATGTGCATGTGGTGTGTGTGATCTAGGGACATTAGTGGTGTACACGCGTGCACTGTCTGTGTTATTAATGTTTTGGTTTAGTGTCCAAAGATGCCTACGGCGAGGACCCTCCTGACTGCTCTTCCATCAGCAGACTGGGTGTCCTCTGGCAGGTGGGGACTGTGTGGGTCGGGGGTCAGGTCATCACGTATGTCAATATGCAGGCCTTTTTTCATAGCAAAGTTATGTAGTATGCAACATGCACCGATGATCTGACACACAAAGGTAGGGGAATACAATAGGGCCCCCCCAGACTTATCCAAGCATCGGAAACGGGACTTCAGGAGCCCAAATGTTTGCTCCACCACTGCACGGGTTTTGATGTGTGCTTCATTGTATTTTCTCTCTCCTCTGGTTTGGGGGTTCCGGAAAGGAGTCATTAGATGGGGTCCCAATGCATATGCAGAGTCACCTGGAAGGGAAAAGACAGGAGAATGTTAGTCATGCATGTGCGATTTCTGTTGTGCATCACGGGAGGGGATAGTCATGCCTGACTCCCATGTCACTCACCAACCACCCAGCTGTCCCCATACATATTCTGGTTAAATTCTGCTGGGATGGGGCTCTGACGGTATATGAAACTGTCATGGCTGGACCCGGGGTGTTTGGCACGGACGTGCCATATGAGGCGTTGGGCATCGGCTATCACCTGTACGTTGATGGAGTGCCAATGCTTCCGATTGCGGTATATGTGCTCTGTGGCACTGGGGGGCTGTAGGGCCACATGTGTGCAATCAATGGCCCCCACAGTGCGTGGGAATCTGGCAATGTTGTAGAAATCTGTCATTGCCTTCTGCCGTAGCTCCTCAGTGGTTGGTCTGATGAACTGGTTGGACATGCGTCTGAGGATTGCAGGGACAACCTGGTGCACACATCTGCTCACGGAGGATTGTGACATCCCAGCCACCACTCCACTTGTACGCTGGAATGATCCACTGGCAAGGAAATGAAGTGTTGCCAGGACCTTCACCAGTGGCTGCACTGCTTGTGATCGGTGTGTTGGGCTGGTGATGTCACCCTGCAGGGTTGTGGTTAGTTCAAGTATTGCATCTGGGCTGAATCTGAATAGGCGATACACCTCCTCATCCCCCATGCCAAAGAGGTTCATACGTGTGCGGTATATCCTCTCACGTGCCCGCCTTCTTGGTTCCAGGGGACCCATCAGTAGTTCTAGGACCACGAGTGCCCCTGGCATGTTGGCACACAGAGGTGTTGTCCTTGCAAGTGGGGGTGCTCAGCTAGCTCCTATCGTCGGTAACGCTGCTGTAGCTGCTCTCCTGCTGACCTGTGACCGTCTGGAGTAAAGATAAAGCAGCCTTTTGTAGAAATAACTTTGCGCCGGACGGACCAGATACGCGCGGCGCATGTAGCCAGCGTATGGTGCTAATCCGTTCGTGAATTGTGAAAAATCCCTCATTTGCATATTTGCAGGGGAAATCAATGGGCGCGACTGATGCGCCCAGCGAAAATAAACGCTGACGATACTCTGGCGTCGGAACGTTCCGCCGGTCGCAAATGAGCCGTTATTGGGCGCATCTAGTTTGGTGGGTACGGGCACATAGAAACGTCGGCGCATCAGCACAGTTACGCGGCGCATATCCAAATACTCCAGCGCAAGTGTTCGTGAATCTGGCCCAATGTGTTGGAAATATCTTATCATCGGACAACTTTGTGTAAAAAAAATGCGTTTTCATTTTTTTTCCACATATTCCAAAAACTTCTGGAAAAAAATGAACCGTTCAAAAAACTCATTATGCCTCATAGATTATACGTTGGGGTGTTAGCTTTCCAAAATGGGGTCACTTTGTGGGTAATTCCATTGTCCTGGTGTTCCAGGGCCTTCAAAAATGTAATAGGTTGTCAACTAGTTAGATGTGCAATTTATGCTCCTAAAACCCCTGATGGCGCTTCCTGCATGTTGGGCCTCCGTATGTGGCCAGGCAGTGAAAAAGTCTCACAGATGGGGTATCGTTTTACTCAGGAGGAGTAGCAGAATGTATTTTGGGGTGTCATTTTTGCTATGTTCATGCTATGTGTTGGAAATATCTTATCAATTGACAACTTTGTGTAAAAAAAATGCGTTTTCATTTTTTTTCCACATATTCCCAAAACTTCTGGAAAAAAATTAACCGTTAAAAAGACTCATTATGCCTCATAGATTATACGTTGGGGTGTTAGCTTTCCAACATGGGGTCACTTTGTGGGTAATTCCATTGTCCTGGTGTTCCAGGGCCTTCAAAAATGTAATAGGTAGTCAACTAGTTAGATGTGCAATTTATGCTCCTAAAACCCCTGATGGCGCTCCCTGCATGTTGGGCATCTGTATGTGGCCAGGCAGTGAAAAAGTCTCACACATGGGGTATCATTTTACTCAGGAGGAGTAGCAGAATGTATTTTGGGGTGTCATTTTTGCTATGTACATGCTATGTGTTGGAAATATCTTATCAATTGACAACTTTGTGTAAAAAAAATGCGTTTTAATTTTTTTCCACATATTCCCAAAACTTCTGGAAAAAAATGAACCGTTCAAAAGACTCATTATGCCTCATAGATTATACGTTGGGGTGTTAGCTTTCCAAAATGGGGTCACTTTGTGGGTAATTCCATTGTCCTGGTGTTCCAGGGCCTTCAAAAGTGTAATAGGTAGTCAACTAGTTAGATGTGCAATTTATGCTCCTAAAACCCCTGATGGCGCTCCCTGCATGTTGGACATCTGTATGTGGCCAGGCAGTGAAAAAGTCTCACACATGGGGTATCGTTTTACTCAGGAGGAGTAGCAGAATGTATTTTGGGGTGTAATTTGTGGTATGCACATGCCATGTGAGAGAAATAAGCTATTACAAGGACAATTTTGAGAATTTTTTTAAATAAAAAATAAAAATCTTAATTTTGAAAAGTATTGTGGGAAAAAATGACAACTTCAAATAACTCACCATGCCTCTTACTAAATACCTTGGAATGTCTACTTTCCAAAAAGGGGTTATTTGGTGGGCATTTGTACTTTCCTGGCTTGTTGGGGTCTCAAGAAATGAGAGAGGCCTTCAGTACATCAGGTGTGATCATATGTGATATTTTTTTATGATTTGCACTATAGCTTGTAGTCTCTAAAACTTTCACACAGACCAAATAATTTCCAAAAATTTAGGGTTATTTTTATCAAAGACATGTAGCAGTGTAAATTGTGGCCAAAATTTATGAAGAAAAAATAATAATTTGCAAAATTTTATCACAGAAACTAAGAAAAAAAATTTTTTTTCAAAATTTTCTGTCTTTTTTCATTAATAGCGCAAAAAATAAAAAACCCAGAGGTGATCAAATACCACCAAAAGAAAGCTCTATTTGTGGGAAAAAAAGGACAAAAAATTCATTTGGGTATAGTGTTGCATGACTGAGTTATTGTCATTCAAAGTGTGAGAGCCCTGAAAGCTGAAAATTGGTCTGGTCAGGAAGGTGTTTAAGTGCCCAGTAGGGAAGTGGTTAAAATGTGCTGGTGATAAAAATGTAGCGCTAAGGCCTCGTACACACGAGGCAATCTATTTGTTCAAATCGGTCGGACCGACCGATTTGAACAAATCTGTCTGCTTGGATTTTGGTTTGCTCGCATGTACACACGCGCAAACCAAAATCCCCGCCAGCAGACAGCGCGCTGACGTGTCGGTGACGCGGCGGTGACGTTGACGCCGCCACGTCACCGCACCAGGAAGTAAAACACTTCCGCGCATGCGTCAAAATCATTCGGCGCGTGTGCGAGAAGACATGTCTGCTGGTTAGCATACTAACCAGCAGACATGTCGGGCGGATGGGTTCCCAGCCGACAGATTGGTAAGCATGCTTTCAAATCTGTCGGGTGGCCAAATCCGTCGGCTCGCCCGTACACACGGTCGAATCTGTCTGCTGGGACGGTCTAGCAGACCGTTTCCAGCAGACAGATTTGGTCGTGTGTACGCGGCCTTAGTGTTCAGAGGGACCATGCATGTATGAAATGAGCCTTAAAATAATGAGCATGATCTCCATCCACGGTTTCCAGCAGTGAGAGCCTTCAGATAAACTGTCGAGATTTACCACTTGGATTTCCTACGCTCTAATGATCTGCTGTCGCTGATCCACGTCCAGCCTCACTATTTCTTCTTTTTATTGTCTCTTGAATAGACAATTATCATCATTTATTACTTCTATGTGGTTTATAATTTTATTACTATTGTTTGTGTAGCGCCCCTGTACTTTCAAGTACGGATGCTATTCAAATTTAGCGGGGGATGAGAGAGTTACCTAGCTCTCATCCATATAATTTGAGCCAGTTTAGCTTCTGGACTGTGCTGTCGGTTCATTCTGTGTTACAGAGGTGCCTTTCCACCCCGGGGAGATGAGTGGTGGCAGTGGAGCTCAGTTGGGAGTGCTTTCGTGCCAGCAGCCAATCGGAGGAGTTTTTCCCTTGCGGGGCATGCTGGGGGAGGGTACTTCTTGAGAGGCGCCATTTTGGGCGGGGGAGTTCGTGGTTGGAGCGGGTGTGGCACCCACCTTCAGGGTGTGCGCACATCACGGGCCCCGGCGATATGGCCTGCCAGGCTGGGGCGCACGTGCCACGCAGTTTCTTCGGTTCTGGGACCATGCTGGCCCGGAGCGACTAAAGTTGTAATGGGACTCGTGACCTAATGGGTCCCTCTAACTCAAGAGAAGATCCCAAGCAAGTTGTGCTGTTCGGTGGGGAGTCAGTCTGAGGAGAGCCCAGAGGCAGGCGATCCAATAGGGTCTAGACAAGCCGGGGAATCGAGGTAACCGGACACTGGGAGTTTGTCTAATGGCAACCTGTCAGTCGGTGACCAAAATCAAGAGCTACTTGAGGGAGATTCAGGCAACTACTTTCATTGAGAAGGAATCGCTCCACTAAGCTGCGTTTCCAGAGCAAGGCCCTGTGGCAGAGGTTCCATTCCTATTTCCATTCGAGCCAAGTCTGTGGCAGAGACTTGTTTTCCTTCTCAAGATTCCAAGTGATATCCTAGCTGCCAGTTCTGTGAGAGAGACTGTCCAGCTGGAGTGGCAACGAAGCAAAGGTATCACAGAAACAGGATTGCTTTTGTATAGTTAAGGCCCGAATATGCAACTTCTCCTTTTCACCAATCTTTCTCTATCTACTGTTTGCCGTGTTGGGCAAGGGAATAAAAGCACAGAAAACGACACCTTGCTGTCTGGACATTCCGTCATTGCTCACATCATCTATTCATCATCATACCCTAGACGCATCACAGAGGTAACACGCCGATCCCAAATCTAACCAGCGGCTCCTGCGGGGGTAGCGCTACATTTGTTCATTCTTACTCAAGATGGCTATGACTAGAAATGCTAGGGGGGGGGGTGTTTTTCAAAGTGATTTCTCAACAAAATGAAGCATGGAGGCATGAATGGATGAGGGAATTTGTTTTGGTTACTAAAAATGAATTCAAGTTTTTGGTGTGTGTTAAGAACGTGCACACTGCATGCTCCCAGCCCACGGCCTGAGTTATCACTGGCAGATTCCCGCCACCGTTACTGATTGGAGAGTTGGTAGGGGCTCCTGATCATGTGACCACCCATGTAGCGAATTGTAGTGGTCACACTTTGAAAAAGTGTTTTAACCACGAAACTAGTCAGGGCGTACCGAGTGGCACACTGTCATCACCCTTGGACTACTCGATACTACATGGGGTTACCTGCATGCTGACCGGCCGGATGCTGCAGGTTTAAGGCCTTTCTTTTACTGCAAAATGTGAGTGTATTTCTTCATTATTTTGTACAATAAATTTTAAGTGATTTTACACTATCGAGGCATTCTTGTCTCCTTTTATATTCATGTGACCATTGTTATTGGAGCCACTGTCGGATGACCCAAGCTGAATTGTTTCACTCTCTCACCAAGCCCAGCTGTTTGCTGATCCTGTATGCCGTTTTGGTCTCCTCTCAGCCAGGGACCATTTACATTTGGTAAGCAGACTTGCATATGCGTGTGGTGGAGGTCTTCTAACATCAGTGTTAACTAGGGTTGTCCCGATACCGAGTATTTGCGGGAGTACTTGTACTCCCGCAAATACCCCCGATACCAGAATAGAATACTCGCCCCCCCTTCCCCGCCGACGACGCTCACGCCGCCGACGCTCACGCCGCCGCACTGCACCATCGCCGAATCCCCGCCGCTTAGTTAATACAGGTGGGGAAGATAACAGCTTTCATTTGAATAGCTGTATCGTTTCCCGTGGCGCCGCACATAGACACTCCACCTTTCTCGTGATTGGACAGATCGCGAGCAAGGGGGAGTGTCTATACGCGGCGCGGCAGGAAACGATACAGCTATTCAAATGAAAGCTGTTATCTTCCCCGCCTGTATTAACTAAGCGGTGGCAGCGGCGATGCAGGATGTAGGTATGTGGGAACTGGCTGCATATATGGGGCTGACATAGCTGCATATATGGGGGTGACATAGCTGCATATATGGGGGTGACATAGCTGCATATATGGGGGTGACATAGCTGCATATATGGGGGTGACATAGCTGCATATATGGGGGTGACATAGCTGCATATATGGGGGTGACATGGCTGCATATATGGGGGTGACATGGCTGCATATATGGGGGTGACATGGCTGCATATATGGGGGATATGGAGGTGACATAGATGCATATATGGGGGTGACATGGCTGCATATATGGGGGTGACATGGTTGCATATTTGGGGGTGACATGGTTGCATATTTGGGGGTGACATAGCTGCATATATGGGGGTGACATGGCTGCATATATGGGGGATATGGAGGTGACATAGCTGCATATATGGGGGATATGGAGGTGACATGGCTGCATATATGCGGGTGACATGGCTGCATATGTGTGGGGACATGGCTGCATTTGTGGGGGGACATGGCTGCATTTGTGGACACGGCTGTATTTGTGGACACATTTAAAAAAAAAAAAAGTATCGGTATTCGGTATCGGCGACTACTTGAAAAAAAGTATCGGTACTTGTACTCGGTCCTAAAAAAGTGGTATCGGGACAACCCTAGTGTTAACCAATATCCTGCTGACTCATATTGGGATTCGGCTTCACCAGGGTGGATGTCACGTCTTATTTCCTCTGGACTTTTGTTGTTTAAAATTTATTATTCACAATTTGTTGTGTATGGAACCTTGCTAGCCCTCTCACTTTGGACTACAAAGGCCTTTTTGTGTTTTATGGACACTCATTAATGTTTGTTTTTGTTTTTTGGATTGTTTTTTCAACCTTGCATATTATCACATTAATTCATCGGTGTGGTCCACATATTATTTAATGCATTTTATGTTTATTGGTCATTAGCGCGGTTTATTTTTCTTTTGTAACATTGCTATTCTGTTTATATGACCCAGTTTAAACCGCAGCTCCATTTATGTTTTTAGTTTGCATTTCACGTGCACCTTTTACTTTATTTGATTTGATGCACAGCATCATATCTTGATTAGCGCAATTTACCTCACTTTTTTTACATAATTAGGAAACTCCACCTTCACCTGTCATCATTTAGAACCAGCGGGAGGTGACAGCAGGGAGTTTAAGAGACAGTCCACACCATTTCAGCCTGAATTCATCTCTATTCAGGCTAGAACATGGAAAGGTGGGTGCGGATTGGTTGACAGAGGATGATGCCCTTTCCGAATTACCTTTTCCTTTATTACATTTTTATTTTATAGCATCATCTGTTGTGATCTCCGTTCAATGGCAAGTAGTTTCCAAGCACTGTGCTTGTTTTTCACCTTTCCCTGCCCCTGGCATTCTCTGCAAAACACTCTGCAAGTACTCTGCAATCCAAGCCTTGTGGGAGAGCTAATTTCTGTGTAACGTAAACCTCCAGGGATAAATAATATATCACCGTACAAAAGCCATTGTAAGTGTTTGTGCGCCACTATAGTAACGGTTGCTCTTGCTAGAAGGCAATTAAGATGTGATTCTACTCAGAAGGAATGATACAACACGGTCAGCTGACTGTGCCAAGCAACGGCTTATTTGAAGTCCAGGGGGGTCGCCACAGACAAAATATCCCCATAGATTCCTAGGCCCGGATTCACAAAGCACTTACGCCGATGTATCTCCAGATACACTGACGAAAGTACAAATGTGCACCGTCGTATCTATGCGCCAACCCACAAACCAGGATACGTCGGAAAATAGGCTTCAGCCACCCAACGTAACTTTCCTATGCCGGCGTAGAGTGGGCGTATATTTAAGCTGGACGCATGTGGTGCTCCCATTGATTTTCGATTTAAATATGCAAATGAGGCAAATACGGCAATTCACGAACGTACTTGCGCCCGGCGCATAATATACGCGGTTTGTGTAAGTCGTACGTCCGGCATAAAGTTATTCCCCATATAGGAGGCTCAACCCATGCAAAAGTATGGACCAGGGATCGAATGCCGTCGAATTTTACATAGTTTACATTGTACGTGAATAGGGCTGGGTGTAGGTTACGTTCACAACGTAGGCAGTTGTTTCGACGTGACTGTGAGCATGTGCACTGGGTTACGTCCATGGGACGGGGCATGCGCCGTTCGTTTTAAGTACTTGTCTGGCACTCGGCCCATTATTTGCATGGGGTCACGCCTCATTAGCATGGCTCATGGCCACTTCCACCTACGCCGCCTTACGCCGACGAAATCTACGCCATGCTGGTGCAACATTGGGAGTATGGTTTTGTGAATTCCATGCTTGCCTCTCTGCATAGTGCCAGCGTTGCGTAAAGAAGATACACTACGGCGGCATAAATATGCGCCGATGTATGTGAATCCTTGCCCTAGTGTTCTTCAGGCAGTCCAGCTTCTATCTGCAATTGCTGAAATACAAAGTAAAATTCTCACAGACCGAACATGTGGCCACACATTCCGACCTTCTGTTAAGAAAAGACGGATACTTTTTAGCGCACAATATTTAAAGCAGAACTGCAGTCAAAAAATAAGAGGAAAATTTATAAATCATAAAAAAAAAAAAGATTTTGCTGCTATATTTGCCTTCAATCCAGAGTTTGCACAGTACACTTCCTCTGAGCCCAGCTCATCCTGGACTAGGGTGACCACATTTCCAAACTGGGGGGGGGGCAGGGGGTAATGTAGTCTTGGGGTTGATTGGGAATTTGGCGGTGAGTTATTTGTCAGGTGAATGTACCGCTTGCCACCCATAGCCTGCCACCAGATGCAGTGCTGCTGTCGATCCCTCTGCATGAGCCACGGGAGTAGAAGTAAATGAGTGGCATCATTGCTGGGTGCCGGAGAAGGAGAAGGTGCTGAGGTAAATGGGGAAAGCAGTGCTGCACTGGGCGCGGGCCTCACTGTCTGAGAGTAAATTGCCTCTGATTGCAAGATGCTGATGAAGACTCATTAATTAATTGATTTCCTGATACAATCTCAGGGTTAGCCATTTCTGCGGCTAATTTCAAATTCATGGAAGCATGTCATCCAGACAAAAGATTTCACATGCTCACCTTTTCAGCATCGAACCAACAGAAAGTGCCTGGGCCTTCCCATTCCTTTTATTTGCAAAATGACATCACAAGTACATGCATTTCATTGGTCAACCCATACAATTCACACCCATTTATTACACCCAGTCTCTTATTACACGATTCAAAGTTCCTTTAGTCATCGAAGGCAAGAATTTCATTTCAAATTCACAAATGCCAAAGTTCATTTAGGAATGCACTGGGGGATGGGAACTTCCTCTCGAAAATCCACAATTGCTTCTCCAGAGTGAAGCGTCCTGGAATGGAATGGGGGGAAGGGGCTGAAAGACGAGGAGCCCCCTGGACACATCTGTTCTTGATAACAGTCCCCTCGCACTCCAATCCAAATGGCAACCTCTAAAACTTAACTTCATATTTGACAAATCTTATCAAGGAAAACAGGCACCCACTGTGATACATAATTTCATACATATGCATAATACGTATGAAAAAACAATATGAAAATATAAAAATAAATTAAAAGAATATAAACCGAGAAACATTTTAGTGGTTATAATAAAAGAATAAGCTTAACTTATCAAATAGGAATTTTACCCTAATCCACCACAATGCCAGGCAGCGCCGGCCCTAGCCACCAGTTCTGGAAATGTAGTTCTTATGCCGCGTACACACGATCACTTTTTGTGATGAAAAAAAAACGTAATTTTATCTCACGAAACAAAACTACGTTTTTCAAACTTCATTTCACCATCGTTTTTCCAAAAAGCTCTAGCAAAGCGCGGTTACATACACCACGTTCGACGGCACTCTGTTCCATTGAAGCTCGCGTCATAACTTGCTTCTAAGCATGCGCAGGTTTAAAACCGTCGTATTAAACGTTGTTTTGCCCACACACCATCACTTTTTATTACACAAAAAATGACATTTTGAATAACAACACAAAAAATTCAAGCATGTTCAATTTTTTTTTGTCGTTTTTCAGAAGACATAAAACAAAGTTTTGCTCACACACCATCATTTTAAATGACGTTTTTTTTCATCATAAAAAGTGATCTTGTGTACGCGGCATAAGTTAGTAGGGAGTAGCTGTGTCCTCTATTTCATTGTGGGACACTGTATTGTGAGGTGCCCCGGACAGTAGGGTGACCACATTTTCAAACTGCCATTCAGGGACAACCCCCCCTTGCCAAAATTCAGCTTGTGCTGTAAAGAATCACAACACAACTGGCGAGTGCGTGCTCTACCCAGAAGCACTGATCGTGCCCCCAAAAAAGGCTGCCACATCGCCACTTTACTCACTGACGGTACTTCGAGACCCATTATACCTTGTTCCAAAACTGGCTCTACACTGCCCTGCAGTGATTAGACACAAGGGATATATGATTTATTCCAATCAAAAGCAGGGGGTGGGGATTGTGCATCTCCAGACATTCCCAGACAGGGCAAGTACTGTGAGTAGAGCAGCAATGTGGCGGCCTTTTTTGGAGGCATCAGATCGTCCAGGGGAGTGGGGGAAGGTGGCTGTGTCAGTTTCATTCCAGGACACTGTATTGTCCTGGAATGAATGTGCCCGGGACCCAGGACAGACCTGCAAAATGCGGGACTGTCCCTGGCAATTCACATACCTCCCAACATTTAAAAAATCCACTGCGGGACAATCTTTAAATTTTTCATTAAAGTTGTTGAGCGGGGGGTGCCGCGGATCGGAGAGATGTTGAGCGGGGGGTAGGTCTCTGCGGATCAAAGCTGTTGAGCGTGGGGGGGGGGGGGTGCCGTGGATCTGAGTTGTTGAGCGGGGGGCATGGATCTGGATCAAAGTTGGGTACAATCTGTCGGTTCTCCATTTCCCTTCATCTGTCGCAGTCCACATAGCTACGGTCATTGTGGCATGCCTCCCCTCAGATCTTTTCCTCTTTCAGTGCTCCCCCTTCCATGTGCGGGACTGCAGGAAGATGCAGTCTGTGCAGGAATGTCTGTGCGGCTTGGGAGGTATTAATTCGGGACATGTGGTCACCCTACGGGACAGACATGTCCAGGGCCGATCCTACCCAGGGTGCAAAGGGTGCAGTGCACCCAGGCGCCACAGAGGTGGGGGCGCTGAAGCGTCAGAGTGCCTGTCTCAAATAATCACTCTTTTTGTTTGTGTAGAGCGGCGCACGCGGCTCTACCCGCCGCCGCCGCCGCTGCTGTGTTTCTCTGACTTTGTCCTGTACGGCTGTCCGTGTCCCCCCTTCCTCCTCCTGTTAGAGAGGGGAGTGAAGAGCCTGGAGATCTCAGCGGCTGTCTCTGTGTGGAGAGACGCTAGCTGCTCAGTGGCGTTGCTGAGGGGGCGGTCCATCATGCCTGACACTGCTTCTCTCTGTGTGTGTCATAAAAAAACTCCTGTCTGCGGCGATCTGTGATCCACCCGGGCGGCGCGGCTGCACACTGTCCCCTCCTCTGCAGCTGCCGCCCGGGTGGATCACAGATCGCCGCAGACAGGAGTCATCTTATGACACAGAGAGGAGCAGTGTCAGGCATGATGGAACATGTGTTTTTATTTAATGTAATGGACGGGGTTTGTCCTGGGGGGAGGGGTCTGTAGTATTGTAGGGGGCGTTTTTTTACTGGGGGGAGTCTGTACTAATGGGGGGGGGGGGTTGTCCCTGGGGTCTGCACTAATGAGGGGGGGTTGTCCTGGGGAGTCTGTACTAATGGGGGGAGGTTTGTCCCTGGGGTCTGCACTAATGAGGGGGGGTTGTCCTGGGGAGTCTGTACTAATGGGGGGAGGTTTGTCCCTGGGGTCTGCACTAATGAGGGGGGGGTTGTCCTGGAGGGGTCTGTACTAATGGGGGGGTTTGTCCTGGGTGGGTCTGCACTAATGGGGTGGTTTGTCCTGGGGGGGTCTGTACTAATGAGGGGAGTCTGTACTAATGGGGGGTTGGTCCTGAGGGGGATCTGTACTAATGGGGGGAGTCTGTACTAATGGTGGGGCTTGTCCTGGGGATATGCACTAATGGGGGGGTTTATCCTGAGGGGTCGGTACTAACGGGGGTTTGTCATGGGGGGTCTGTACTAATGGGGGGTTTGTTCTGTGGGGGGGTCTGCACTAATGGGGTGGTTTGTCCTGGGGGGGTCTGTACTAATGGGGGGGCTTGTCCTGGGGGTATGCACTAATGGGGGGGTTTATCCTGGGGGGTCGGTACTAACGGGGGTTTGTCATAGGGGGTCTGTACTAATGGGGGGTTTGTTCTGTGGGGGGGTCTGCACTAATGGGGTGGTTTGTCCTGGGGGGGGTCTGTACTAATGGGGGGGCTTGTCCTGGGGGTATGCACTAATGGGGGGGTTTATCCTGGGGGGTCGGTACTAACGGGGGTTTGTCATGGGGGGTCTGTACTAATGGGGGGTTTGTTCTGTGGGGGGGTCTACACTAATGGGGTGGTTTGTCCTGGGGGGGTCTGTACTAATGGGGGGGCTTGTCCTGGGGGTATGCACTAATGGGGGGGTTATCCTGGGGGGTCGGTACTAATAGGGGTGTTTGTCCTGGGGGTCTGTAATAATGGGGGGTTTGTTCTGGGGGGGGGGGTCTGCACCAATGGGGGGTTTGTTCTGGGGTCTGTTCTAATGAGGAGTTTGTCCTGGCTGGGTCTGTACTAATGGAGGGGGGTTGTCCGGGGGGGTCTGCACTACTGAGGGGGTGGTTTATCCTGAGGGAGGTCTGTACTAATGGAAGGGGGGTTGTTCTGGGGGAGTCTATACTAATGGGGGGGTTGTCCTGGGGGAGTCTATACTAATGGGGTGTTTGTCCTGGGGGAGTCTGTACTAATGGGGGGGTTGTCCTGGGGGAGTCTGTACTAATAGGGGGGTTTGTCCTTGGGGAGTCTGTACTAATGGGGAGTTTGTACTAATGGAGGGGGATTGGTTTGTCCTAGAGGTCTGTACTAATGGGGGGGGGGGTTGTTCTGGGGCGGTCTTTAATACTGGAAGTGGGTCTGTACTAATGGGGGGGGGTTGTTCTGGGGCGGTCTTTAATACTGGAAGTGGGTCTGTACTAATGGGGGGGTGTTTTGTCCTGGGGGTCTGTACTAATGGAGGGGGTTGTTTGTCCTAGGGGGGTCTGTACTAATAGAGGAGGGTCTGTACTAATGGAGGGGGTCTTTACTAATTAAGGGGGGTCTGTACTAATGGAGGGGGTCTGTACTAATTGAGGGGGATAGTTTGTCCTGGGGGGTCTGTACTAATGGGGGGTGGTTTGTCCTGGGGGGTCTGTACTAATGGGGGGGGGTGGTTTGTCCTGGGGGTCTGTACTGAGGGAGGGGGTTTATACTTAGTTAGGAGTCTGCACGGACGGAGGGGGTCTATACTTAGTGGAGGGGGTCTGTACTGAGGGGCAACTATAGGTGGAGGAAGAGGGTGACACCATGTTTTATCTCAACGGGTGACAACAAGCCTAGTGACGCCACTGCAGCTGCGGGCTCCTTATTCCTCCTTCCACTCCCTCTCCTCCTTCTTCTTCTCTTTGCGCGCAATGCTGGACTAGTGCGCAGTGCTTGCCAGCGCAACCACCCTTTATGTTTTTTCCCGCCTTTATATTGGCCAGGGAAGGAATAGAATAGAAAAAGGAGCAGAGAAGAGGATTGTGGGACTTGTAGTTTGAGGACTGGCAGCCCCACTGTAACAAAGAAGCTGCAGCCCACACGGCATGTTCAGCTGAATGGGAGAGAGAGAGAGAGAGCCAGGACCCCAGGAAAGCTTTCAGGGAAGTGCACCCAGGACTCCAGAGGGAGAGGACAGTGCTGAGAGAACACCATCAGAGAGAGAACCCCGCAGCCCACACAGCCTAGTGCCATCCCTGGCGGAGAAAGGATTGGAGTCATTGCCAGAATACAGATCTGGGCTCTACCCAGCGGAGTATCCATGGGCAATTCAGAGTGAGCCGACTCCTGATCAGAGGAACCGTTGTAGCTGTATCACTGGGTCAGGTGAGAGCCGATCAGCCATTATCTACTTATGCCAATAGGAACTGCAGTCTCTGACCATCTCCTGTATTATATCTCCAGTCACTGACTGTCTCCTGTAATATGTCTACACTCTCTGATCCTCTTCTATACTATAATTGCAGTCTCTTACCATCTCTTGTATCATGTCTACAGTCTCTGACCATCTCCTGTACTATGTTTTGGGCCACTTTCTAACAGTATCAGAGAGGTTCCCCTCCAGGTCTCATTAGTGTACGCTCTTCCAGTATTTTCTTTATTGTTAAAAGATCATGGGAGGATCCCAGGGCAACAAATACTTCTTAGAGGAGCATCTCTGTGTTTGAGTCATTGCCATACAAACATTTGTAAAGGGGAGGAGTTGGTAAGATGACCACGCCCCCTTTGTGGGGGCGCCAGAAATATTTCTGCACCCAGGCGTCTGTGACCCTAGGATCGGCCCTGGACATGTCAATTGTGGGACAGTCCCGGGCAATCCGGGACACGTGGGCACCCTGTCCTGGACCCCCTATACTATCCCCTACCTCCCTTCCCCCAGCTTGTGACTGGACAGTTAAAGGAGAAGCAGAACTTTGTTGAGCTCATCTCTAGAAATACAGAAAGAAGCACCAGACCAAAAATGAATCCACAAGGCAAAGATAATTGTATTTGCTGGTTTTAAAATAAATAAAAACAATTGTGTTTTGGGGGCAATAGTTACATTGTTACTACATGAGGATAGCTTAAAGTTGTTGTAGTTCGGTGCAGCGTGATTTTATAAAAGGGTCGGGGACTTTCATTCTAATGAATGGGCTGCCCTGCATGCAACACATGGGTGCACTCGCACATGTATAGACGTGAACCCAGACAGTTTCAGCCACATTCACTCTGAGTCACCTTTGCTGTATTTTTCACTGGAAGTTTTGCATTACTCATGCTTTACATATCAGTTTTCATCACGTCAGATGATTTGAAGGTGCTTTTTCAGTTGGCTGTTGACATATAAAATAAATCATTTAGCTTTGCAGGGAAAGAGATCCCCTTGAGAAGATCCAGGTCAACATAAATCCCGCAGTAATATGGAGATTTCTTCTGGGGAGTATTTTTTTTATTGATGTAGCACAACCCCCACAGAAGCTGCTGGTTTAGATTTTGGGTGACACGTTACCTCTATTCTCGCTGTCCAGGGTGAAAGGAGAGTCCATAGAATTTCAATGTCCACACAATGTACCTCTTTTCTCTTTGTATTAATTTTGCAGAACTTTAGTAGAAAAGAGAAGTAAGGGGTGGAAGGGTATGTAGGTTTAGGTGCAAAGTAAGAAAACACTCCTGATTCTAGCAAACGGTTCTCGTCCCCACTCTAGCCAGAGTGGATATTGCTCACCCAGATAGCTCACCCTCACTGGCCTAGCAGCCAGGATGGCGCACAAAATAAAGTACAGTCTCTGCCCCAGACCTTTCTTGATGAGACATTTTGGTCCGGAAACCTCTGCTACAGAATTCAGCACCCGGATCTCTTTAGCTTTTTCTCACTAATTCGACAGGCAACACCGTCAAGCCTCTTGGCACTGATAGGTGGCACTGATGATGAGGCACTGATTGGCAGCACTGATGGGCACTGATTGGCAGCACTGATGTGCACTGATAGGTGACACTGGTGGGCATTGATAACTGGCACTGGTATGTGGAACTGGTAGGCAATGCTTAGCAGCAGTGGGTCTGGAGTGTGAGGGACCAATGTCCCGTTTACTCTAGGCGGCAATCGGCTTTTTTTGTGATCACGTGATCAGTTGTCATTGACTCGCTGATCACAGAGAGAGCCACGCACATCCTGCAGGGGGCGTACAGGCAGCTTGTGTTCATGGATGCCCTCCAGGCAATTTAGGCCCGTGCTGCAGACGTCTTTTTTCGGTTATAGCCTGGACAGGTTAAGGTTAAAAAATAAGTATGGGAATGTTTTGTTTTTTATCATACCTACTGATGGATGCAACATCTGTCCCCTGGTGACTCCAACACTGAGAACCGAGTGATCGAACACTGCCGATCGCTCAGTGCTCAGAGCTTTGTGAGCATAGAGTAGGGAGGGGGTGGTGTCTGCGCTGTGGTAGGGTGGGGATGGAAGAGGTGCAGTAGACTCAAGATGTGAGTGACTGAACCAATAGGCATGGGTAAGTGGGCGTGTAAACACAAATTAAGTGAAAAACATGACAATCTGAACTAAGGATGTACCAAATCAGATGGTGGATACCAAACTAAATGAATAGTTTAGTGCTGAGGTTGTATCCACCTTATACACGCTGCTGCCATTGGTATCTATCTCTTGGAGTTTATTTGGCTATCCGTGCCATAGATAGAGACCACCAAAGATGTTTTCACTGAAGCTTTGTTTGGCACCATACTTTTGGATTCCGGTTCTTTAATGAATGAATGAATGAATGAATGAAAACTTGTATAGCGCGGCACATGCGAACTGAATCGCCTCTGGGCGCTTGTTGTTCCTGTCTCCTTTGATATCAAAAGAGAAAAGTCTTGACCTTTTTCCTAAATGCTAGGTGGTTCTCCTCCAACCGAATGCTGGTTGGTAAAGCGTTCCATAGTTTGGGACCTTGGATCGCGAATCTCCTTTCTCCCTTGGACTTGAAGTTGGCTTTCGGAACCTGGAGCAGGTTCTGATTCGTGGATCGCAAAACGCGATTGGGATTATGCGCTTTTATTATTTCGCATAAATAAAGGGGGGCATTCTCTGATAAGTACTTATCAGAGACTTTTTTTCTCATACTGACTTTTCTGTTCAATATTATATTTATACAACTTCTTTGCTATAGTACTCACGTTTTTTCATTATTTGTTATTTGTGATATTTATTCATTTAGTTTGGTATCCACCATCTGATTTGGTACATCCTTAGTTCAGACTGTCATGTTTTGCACTTAATTTGTGTTTACACGCCCACTTACCCACGCCTATTGGTTCAGTCACTCACATCTTGAGTCTACTGCACCTCTTCCATCCCCACCCTACCACAGCGCAGACACCACCCCCTCCCTACTCTTTGATATTTTTTCTGTTAAGGACAGACCACCAGGTGTTTGCAGCAGTGTCCCTTCACCATCACCCTCGGTAGCGCAGGAGCCCTTCCATTGTTTGTGAGCATAGAGCTGCTGACTGTCAGTCACTGGCTTTCTGCTCTGCCCCCCCCCCCCCCAGCGCTCACTGGAGTACTGGGTTTTGGAGGTGATGGGAACGGCCGGCTCAGGCTTTCAGCGGTTTACAGTTCCCAGCACAGCTAGAGTACTGATTACACTGTTTGTAGCTGGCCAGCTAGAACCTGTCCTAGGTAGCTAATATAACCTACATGTATATACAGCTAAACCTGCTAAGAACCTAATGTAGAGCACATGTTTATATGTGAGAGACAAAAGCAGAGTTATCCACTGTGATTTTGTGTTTGGATGTTATATAACAGTTGTATGTTGTGTTCACAGAAGCAAAAGAAAAAATATGCCTTTAAGAATCATTTGTATGGCAGCAGTAGGTAAGCAATGACAGTTGAATTCATGCAACTGTCAGAGCATAGAGTTAAGCTTTTGTGACTCATCAGAAGCCTTGGCCCAATTACAGCCAATGTCACATTGAGCAGAGTTTTGACCAATCACAGCCACCTTTACATCCATGCTGTCTGGGAGGTTCCTCAGCACATGTGCCAGATTATTCCACACAGAGACAGAGCCACATGGAGACAGAGCAAAGCAGAACAGACATACAGAGATCAGTTTTATGGAAGCAAAGGGCAAAATAGGTATTTATACAGTTATATATATGTTCTTGTTGTAAATAGTGTGATTAGAACTGAATACTGATCTAGCTGTGTGTTCACTTGTAGTTCCACCATACCGAACCACTCATCATACCTTCATACCTCCTAACCGAACTAAGTCACCAAACGTATTCACATACCTTCAAACAAAACTAAGCTAACCCTGTAAACCAAGTTGCAAACCACAGTTATACCTTTCAGAGAAATCAGAGAATGCTTTAATAACTTACAGAGAGAGAGAGTATAAATACTGAAGAAAGAAATATATCCACCATCTTATGTTAAATGACAAGATTGAGTATTTGAACCACCATTTTCTGTTACTTTATTCATCACGTGTTTTTGTACATGGAATGTTTGCTGTAAAGCAGCCACATTATATATGAAGAAAAGTGAAGTTAATAAAGAAGTTATTTTAAGCATTTGGTGTGCTCTTTAAACCTACTGCTTCCATAGAACGGCGCTAGAGTAATTTCAGAGTAATAGACAGTCTTGTTGGACTGAAAAGTCAGAGATATCACAATTCTTTTAATGCCACAGTGCATGAGGCACTTCATAGTGCTGCGCCTGCCACAATCAGTACTCTGTCTTTCATTTTTACATATGATCTGACTAATAATCAGGAATTTCTCTCAGTTTTGTGAAAGCCTGCTGCTGGGTGAAAGGGCTGACTGTTGACAGAACGCTAAAAATGTACAAGTGTTAAAGCGGTTGTAAATCCAACACACAACTTCAACCTACAGGTAAGCCTAGATTAACCACTTAAGAACCGCCGCATGTACATATACATCGGCAGAATGGCACGTACAGGCACATTGGGGTACCTGTACGTCCCCTGCCTAGATGTGGGTCGGGGGTCCAATCGGGAACCCCCCGGTACTTGCGGCGGTCCCCGTGGCTGTCTGAGTGATCCGGGATGAGGGGGCAGCTGTTCGTTTTTGTCCGCCTCCTCCGGATCGCTCCCAGCCAATCCGCGTCCTCCTACGTGTGTCACTTTTTCTGCCTGTGGAAAGTGATGTGCTCTCCTCTCAGCGGTATTTTCAACCGCCGCTGAGGAGAGATCACATCACACAGTGAGTCTGCACAACACTACACTGACACCAGGACACACAGGCACATTAACCGATCACCCCCCACCCCCCTGCCACAGTGTCACTGAATGCAGTGATCCTATATGTACTGATCACTGCATTTAGTGTCAGTGTGACAGTTACTGTGACAGGGAGTTAGTGTTAGGTTCAGGGTAGCCCCGTACCCCCCCTAATAAAGTTTTAACCCCTTGATCGCCGCCCTAGTTAACCCTTTCACCCCCTATTGCCAGTGTCATGAAGCAATCGTTTTTCTGATCGCTGTATTAGTGTCGCTGTTGCCGCTAGGTAGCTAGTTTTTTTTTATTGCGATTTTTTTTTTTACTAAAGACATGTGGCTAAATACATTTTGGCCTAAATGTTTGACTAAAAATTTCATTTATTCGATTTTTCTTATAACAAAAAGTAAAAAATATTGATTTTTTTTTCAAAAATGTCGCTCTATTTTTGTATATAGTGCAAAAAATTTAAATCGCAGAGGCAATCAAATACCATCAAAAGAAAGCTCTATTTGTGGGAAGAAAAGGACGCAAATTTTGTTTGGGAGCCACGTTGCACGACTGCGCAATTGTCTGTTAAAGCGACGCAGTGCCGAATTGTAAAAACGCCTCTGGGGGTTAAGTGGTTAAGGCTCACCTGTAGGTGCAAGAAATATCTCTTTAACCTACATGATTAAGGAGATATTTTCACAAAAACGGGCACCAATGTCTACAGCGGCTGCATGCCGCAGACAACAGCGCAGGTGCACTGAGCGTGCCGTTTTTGTAAATAGCATTATTGGGGTTAATGCTGTGTTTTCGCACATGTGCAGGGATCTGCCGGTCCCGCGCGCATGCACGGGAGCAACATCATCACCGCTCCGGGAGAATCACAGCGCCGGAGTGGCGATATCAGGAATAAGCGACATGGGGACATGGCGGTGGATGGGACTGAGAAGGATTTTGGTGGCTTCGATCACAGGTAAGTGACACATAATGAGCTAGTATGCTGTGCATACTAGCTCATTATGCTTTTCTCTTGCAGGGTTTAAAACAAAACGGTGCAGGTTTACTTCCTCTTTAACTGCTTATTTTGGGGAACCCATTAGGGGGGACTCTAATAGTTAGAGACTGACCTGAGCTTAGTTAGTAACTTGGACAAGCAGTTGTTTTATTTGTTCTATGTTATGTACTTGTTGTACAATAACCTCCTGCATTGAAACTAAAAGCATTGTGCCTGTAACATGCTACTATCTATGGCATCTCTTCTTAAGATTTTACTGGTTGTTGTTCAGCTATGAATTTCAAGAGAATTTTAGCTGAATCCTGACCAAGATTTCATAACATTGCTGCAACTTGCCTGGCATTCTTCTGCTGAATACCTTTTTTGTGTAACCAATCAAATTTTATCCTTAAGGATTTTTTTTGTTTGTTTCATTTTTTCCAATGCATACACAATAATGACTAAACACAAAACCACATATTTTCTGAAAGAGGACCTATGGAATAACATGCTGATGCTAGTTTGTTATGTTGCATGATATTTGCGCACACATTTATGCAATACTGTATATATTTTCAGCAAACTTTGTTCAAACGGGCATCCAGAGGCAGTTTTCCCACCCCCTAGCTGCCCACCTAAACAAATACATGTAGCCACTTAGGGCTATACACACACTTTTGTTTGCTCCAATCGCATTGTCAGGCAGCACCACCACCAAACGTGACCCATTTAAGATAATAAGGGGGTGCATCGCAACCTCCCTGCAACCCTGGTTCAGTCTTTTTTGGGCAAAACGGGTAGCGAGGAGGAGGCATATTGTATCCCAGCTGCCTGTCAATAGCTACCAGCTATTTGTTTGAATGTTCAAATCCAGAAGTTCAATGTCATTGTGTTGCTTTGGACACTAGATGGCGCTAAGTATCATAGGAAACTTCCCAAGTTAAAGGGGTTGTAAAGGTAAAAGTTTTTTTACCTTAATGCATCCTATGCATTAAGGTAAAAACATCTCACAGCACCGCCACCCCCCCCCCCCGGGTCCCCGTTTTACTTACCTTACCGTTCGAAACTCCCGAGCGCGTCCACGTCATCCTCTTTGGTTCCCAGCCTGGCCGTTGATTGGCTAGGCTGGGCGGATTGATAGCAGCGCAGCCATTGGCTGGCGCTGCTGTCAATCACAGCGGATGAAGCGGCGCGACAGGGGGCGCAGAGCCGAGTGACCGCCGCTGTATCACGGGAGCGCGCTCGCAAAAGCTTTCCACCGTGCGAGCGCCCTCGCATGAAGATGGAAAGCTTTTGCGAGGAGGAGCCCAGACAGCCGCCGAGGGACCCCAGAGGACAGCTTTCCGAGCCACTCTGTGCAAAACAAACTGCACAGTGGAGGTAAGTATCACATGTTTGTTGTTTAAAAAGTCCTGACTTTATTTCAATATTTTTTTATTAATGTTTTCAAAAAAGTGAACAAGAGAAACATGCATTACAACATATCAGATGTTCCGACTGGAGTAAATGGAACCAATAGAGAAGAAACCAATATAAATGAGACATAGTCAGTCATACAAAGTGAGCAAACAAAAATAAATCATCAAATGCATAAAATGTATAAAACATTTTCAGCTCCAGACAGTGGGGGTTTTAGGGAAGAGGAAAGGAGAGGAAGCACCAGCCAGGTGTACATATGTGCTGTGTTGTAGTCTGAGGATGATTAGAGAATGAAAGAGAAATACATGGAAGGATACGGAAATGGGAAGGAATTATGGTAAAAATAGATCATCAGGTAGTTACAGTGCATTTGGAATGTGTGAGCCAGGATGCCCACTTACATAAGAACTTTTCTATGTTCAAATTCTTTCTAGCAACTAGTCTTTCCATTTCACATTGGAGGTTTAGATCTGCAATTGTGTTAGAGACGGAATGGGGAATCTGAAGTTTTCCAGAGTTTGGTGATGATCTGTTTTGCTGCAAGTAGTAAGTGTACTATGGTAACCCGTGATCCGGGGGGGAATTTGTCTATCCCAAGGTGTAATAATGCTAATGAGGGGTCAGGGGCGGTCGGGATCTGTGATATGGAGGATATTAGAGCAAATATTTGTTTCCAGAATGAGCTTATGGACTTGCAAAACCATAAAATGTGTGATATTGTTCCAGCACTACCGCAGGACCTCCAACAGGTAGAGGGATGACCTGGGAAGAATTTGGATAGACGGTAGGGTGTGAGGTACCATCTGTGTATCGTCTTCTGGTATGATTCCCAGTGATTGGAGCAGTGGGAGGCTGTAAAAGTGAGTTTAAAGGCACGTGTCCACATGTCAGGGGTGACATTAATAATGAGTTCATCCGTCCATTTCGAGAGGGATGCAATTTGGGAATAGGGCCTTTAGCCACAGTGGGTATTTTAGATCTCCGGAGGAGATGTGAAATCCTAGCATATGTGAAGGCTTCAGAATGAGGGAGACTATATTCAGTTTGGAGTTCTGTCAGGGCTTTTAAAGTGTCTGTGTTGTAGAGGTCTGATAAAGTATACATTTTATATTTATGCCAGTTGTGTAGGTTAATATCTTGCAGATGCGCCATCAGTGCTCTAAGAGGGATTGGCAATACGTGAGATGGGTGTATTTTGGACAACTCTTGGGTGATTTTTTTTCCAGACTGCTAGTGAGGTTGCAATAGACGGGGGACTATTTGTTGTAGAGGGCGGAAGCCTAGCTGAAGTGATCAGCAGCATTTCACGCAGTGTTAGGTTTGCAGAAGGACGATTCTATAATCGACCAGGCCTTATTGGGATTTGGGTGCCACCAATAGTATAGTTGGTCCAGAACAGAGGCATAATAGTAGGTTTGTATGTGGGGAAGGCTAATACCGCCTTTTTTATGGTGTCTGGTAAGGATGTAATGCGCGCATCTAGGTGGTTTAGTTTGCCATATATAATTTGAGATGTGTTTTTGTATGGAGGTAAAGAAGGATTGGGGTATAGGCAAGAGTACAGTGCTGAATAGATATAGCAGTTTGGGAGGGATTAGCATTTTAAAGGAGGCGTTCCTACCTAGTTTAGAAAGACCTGTCGTGCGTAATTGGCTTAATAAGTGGGGAAGTCGTGTTTGGAAGGCGCGGTAGTTAAGGTCGTATAGGTGAGACAATGATGGGGCTAAGTTTATACCAAGATACGGAATAGACTGATTCGACCACGAATAAGGAAGGGATCCTTTCAGGAGTGACACCTCACACTCAGTGAGGTTGATCGGAAGTATTAGACTTGGATGAATTTATTTTATAAAAAGAGGCCAAACTGAATTGGGTAAGGATATCTGTTGTGGCAGCTTTCTCCGGGTTTTTCTAAGTTAGAATGGGGCTGTGTGGTTTGGAGATCCTGCAGAGACTTGGGCGGGATGGGATCTCCAACCCTGTGTCCAGGTCTTGTTAACAGCCAATATAATGAGGGACTGGTGAGAACAGAGTGGAGAGGAAGGTGGAGTGTGTGCAGCTGGCTGCTGGTTTCAAGACACTGCATGTGGAAAGCTGTCTGCCCTGGAAGACTACATCCCTGGTGTGGGGGGACTTTGTGCCTGGTGGACTGGGAGGCTGGTAGACCTGAGGTGGCTAGCGAGTCCAAAGGGGGCTGAAGGAAGTCCGGAGGTCTGGGAGACAGTAAGCTGGTGAATCCTGTTGAGGCCAGGTTTAGCAGGTACTACAAGGCTAAGTAAGCCTAGGAGCCAGGAGGCTTGGTGTTTTTGTTATATGAACGTTACTGGAGAAGAACCCCTGCGACATTGGCTACTTGAGCTAGCCGAGTCAGTAATAGTTTGTGGTCTACCGTGAGTGGGAGAAGAGGGTTGCATTGACGATCCGATTTCCTGTTGTAACGTAATGAACCGTGACAACCAGAGACTTTGGAAGGATGAGAGATACTCCGGTGCCAGGAACACTAATAACTCCTGGGTCTAAGTGCACCCTGTGCCCTTGTAGGTGTAGGGTGGCTAATAGGATCATAATTCATGTATTACATGAGATGGGACATTAATAATAATTCATGTTTGCAGGATGTCTTGAGATATCACAAGTTGTTGGCTATTCAATGTGGGCATACATGCTTTTGAAAGGTGTTAATTCAGGTCTGCTGCTAGACCTTTCAACTGTCTGATAACACGGTTTAAAGCCTATTGATGCCCAGGTGTCAAGACCCTTTAGAGACAGTACATCTGTCTAGATATGTGGATTGAGGTCAAGGCATTGTGTAATTGTATTTTGGAATGTGATAGATCTCGTCAGTATCTGTGCCGAAATGTCTGCTAGAGAATTAGCCATAGTGTGTGAATAGGGGGGTGGAGATTGTATTGTCCTGTGATTAACTGTAACATGCTGTACTAGATATATAAGCAAGCTAAGAAACCAATAAAGGGTTCATACATTTTGAAACCAACAAGTACAGAGCAGAGTCTCGTCTTGATTATGGGAAATGTAATGGATCATGTATGCAGGATTGTCACAGTGTGTCGGATAAGCTTGTCGTGGGTGGATGGAAGGTCGTAAACGGTGGTGACCATTACACCTGTGAAATTCACAATAAGTTTGATGTGTCACATGACCCTCTTCCTACTGAAAAAACAAAAGTTGTATTCAAAATGGCCGACTTCAAAATGGCCACCACGGTCCCCACCCATCTTGAAAAGTTTCCCCCCTCACATATACTAATGTGCCACAAACAGGAAGTTAATATCACCAACCATTCCCATTTTATTAAGGTGTATCCATATAAATGGCCCACCCTGTATATATATATAATCTACCACACACAAATAACACGCCTAAGGTCATCTCTTCAACAAACACAGCCAAAAAGGCAAGAGAATTCTTGTTGGCCAGTGTATTAGTTGCTCTGACAAAAACACTTAGGCCTCGTACACACGAGGGAATTTATCCGCTGAAAATGGTCCGATGGACCATTTCAGCCGATAAATCCGCTCGTCTGTAGGGGCAAACGGACAGTTTTAGACGGATTTCTCCAGCGGAAAAGTTTCAAAGCTTGCTTGTATGGATGCGACGCATGCGTGGAAGTTGTTTTCTTCCTGGTGCGGTGACGTGGCGGCGTCAACGTCACCGCGCTGTCTGCCGGCGGGGATTTTGATCTGATGGTGTGTACAGCCATCGGATTAGGCCGCGTGTGTACGAGGCCTAAGACCGAATTTTAATGGTTCAAAGAATGTCAGGCAAAATGGTCGGGCCTCATGGATGTTTACTTCATCAAATCTGGCCCTCTTTGAAAAAAGTTTGGACACCCCTGTCCTAGGGGGTTTTGGTGTTTTATGAAAATATGTAGAGAAAACAAGCTGCGCAAATAAACGTGAAAATTCAAACAAAAAAACAACTAACATTGAAAGGATAAGGCTGATGATGTGTTGAAATCACTGTAACAAATAGGTTGCCCTATTTTTGTCACACTCTAATAAGTCCCAATAAAGAAAGGAGAACAAAATGTCCTTTTTAAAAAGAAAAGACGCATCAGATGGTGATGTGAAAACTAGAAATGGACTGCTCTCCTACAGATAAAATGGTGACATCAAACCGAAAGGAACCACAGAAAAGTGATGAGATCCTCCACCTTCTTAAATAACTGCCTCTTACCGAAAGGGAAGATCCCAACCAGAGATCTTCTGTTGGCGTGTGGCTTTCTATCCCAGCCTAGAGGTCTATGTAGTAGGATATCGTTTCTCCGGTATCTGATAGATCTCCCTCCGGTCAGATAAGTAATTACAGTAATTACAGCCAAGTGAGGAAAGAAAGAAGGCTGACATAGCGTAATCCAGTAAACGTTTTTAATGTAAAAATAGATAAAATTGCACTTACAAGATGAAGATAAAAATATCGCATGTGAAAGTTTGTAGACGGCCAGCTAACACAGCCCGCTCACTCCGGGACTCTGTATGTAGTGATGACGTCAGCACGCCGCTTCACCCAAGGTTTCAGCACATCATCAGCTTAATCCTTTCAATGTTAGTTGTTTTTTTGTTTGAATTTTCACGTTTATTTGCGCAGCTTGTTTTCTCTATATTTGTCTATTTTGTGTGTGTCTCACATTTAAAGTTGCAGCATTTGTTATTGTTTGTCCATTTGACAGCGCAGTATTACCACATTTTTCACTTATGAAAATATGTGTTTGGCCGCGTACACACGATCGGACATATCCGATGAAAACGGTCCGCGGACCATTTCCATCGGATATGTCCGATCGGGAGTTTGATCCGATGGCGTGTACACACCATCGGATCAAATTCCCCGCCGCCGGACGGCGCGGTGACGTGGCGGTGACGCGGCGGTGACGTTGACGCCGCCGCGTCGCCGCCACGTCACCGCACCAGGAAGTAAAACACTTCCGCGCATGCGCCGAATCCATTCGGCAGCGGCGCGGCGGCGGTGGGGGCCGACATGTCTGCTGGTAAGTGTACTAACCAGCAGACATGTCGGGCGGACAGATTCCCACCGGATAGATTTCAAAGCTTCCTTTGAAATCTGTCGGGTGGAGAAATCTGTCCGCTAGCCCATACACACGAGCGGAGATGTCTGCTGAAACGGCCCATCGGACCGTTTTCAGCGGACATATCCCCTCGTGTGTACGCGGCCTTTGTGATATTCTCCAGGGACATGAGATGCAATGTGGTCCTGATATATTATAGGGATACAGTAAAACCGTGGTTTGAGGCCGCGTACACACGATCGAATATATCCGATGGAAACGGTCCTCGGACCGTTTCCATCGGATATGTCCGCCGGGCTGTTTTGGTCCGATGGCTGTACACACCATCGGATCAAAATCCCCGCTGGCAGACAGCGCGGTGACGTGGCGGTGACGTTGACGCCGCCATGTCACCGCACCAGGAAGTAAACAACTTCCACGCATGCCTCGCATCCATACGACGCATGTGCGGGCAGATATGTCCGCTGGTGAGTGTACTGACCAGCAGACATATCCGACAGACATGTCTTGAGCAGACAAATTTTAAAGCATGCTTTAAAACTGGGAACGTCTCCTCCCACGTCACCGCATCCATACGGAAGGACGCACATGTTCCACTAAGCCGGCCGGCACTTTGTTTTGAGCTTTATTCATTTGCATCTGTTGTAAGTGCAATTTTAACTTTCTTTTTAATAAACACCATCGGGTTTTATACTATGTGAGTTCCTTTGTCGTTACATGGTACCATCACAATACTAAAAGAGAAAAGAGAATGGAGGGCGCACCGACCTAGTGTGATACTGTAACACGATTTTTATTAAAATACTAAAATCAATGGTTATACTCACAAAATGAGTTAAAAAACAAGCCTTGAAAGACAGTTCAACAGCGCCAGCAGAACAGGACGGTTGCTTCAGTCCAAAGGTATCTAACCGATATTGAAGCTAGGCTTACGGGTTTCGGGGGCGTACCCCTTTCCTCAAACCCCCGGTGGTCTGCACTGCTCCCTCACTTTACAGTTTGTCAGAATATATATACACACAAAGAGGTAGAAAGAGCATGTGCTGGAAGGTCACAGGTCGCCCCGCCCACAGGTAGGACTCATGGCGAGACTCCCCCCATTTCTGAATTAACCCTTGTATATACAGTCCCTATATCTCAGGCTTGGCATAGTCTCACCAATGGGTATCCCCCAGTCCAAAGAACCACCAATCTGAAGAGGAAGGGGAAGGAGGACATATGGAGAAATGCCTCCATTGTCACGTGTTGAAAACTTTGTTGTTGGGGGTGCACATACCTTACATGTCCCGAGGTAGTGCCTTGCTTCACCTGATAATCCATTCTCCTAATATCCTCCATATGGGCTGGAACGCACGCCACTTGTTCTAGAGTGGCTGCGTTCCAGCACTACATTGCCTCGGGCATCATGATCCTTTCTGCGCATGCACGCAACGTACGACAGCGCGACGCACGACGCAAAGCAACGTTCGACGTGACCTACGTCACGCCCCACACTGCGCCGACTCACAGGAAGTGGGTGCGTTCCAGCATCCCCATAGGGTGCGGGTGGGTGCGTTCCAGCACCACCATGTCATATCCGCCCATGTGACATTTTACCCCCTTGCTGATCAGGCATTGCAGGGGATAGAGTCACAAGACGGTACTCCCTCTAGTGGCGGGAGGCCGGAGTTTAACTGGGGCTTCCAGATGAGGGACCAAAGACTTCCCAACACATGCCCCAACTCACAGATAAATGCATAGATAGATACAAACATCGTCATCATCATCTGTGAACGTTATGTCAGCACCTATCTGGATAAATAAATAAACACCCGCCCCTGAATGAAATGGGTGGACTGGAGTCACTGGACCAAACGCCATATTATTATAATAATACAAGCATCTACTATCATAAGTACATGCCAAAGATGAACTCACTCAAATACATAGTAAAATAGAAATAATTGATCATAATTGATTAAAATTAAAAACTACTAAAAGCGATAGTCCATAGGTCCAGTGAATGTCTCAATATATAGAAACAACACATATATATATATATATATATATATATATATATATAGACCATAAGAATAAATAGGGTTAAATTAAATATCTAAAAAAAACAGACACCCACACATAAATCCATATACATATGTGTGAGAGACATGTTACCGGCTCGACGGGCATGCCATATACTCATACGCTCACTCCCTTATCTGTGCAAGCATAGACAATATAGGGTGCCCGTGCATATGCTGACCTCCAGATGAACTACATATATATAAAAAGACAAGTGTATAGGTTGATGGACAACCCTGCCCACCTAACTATCCCAGCCTTGGCACCGTAGCTGGTGTATACTAGCTTACAGCCCGCTATACATTCTGCCCTAAGTGGCAGCAGAAAAGCTGAAATTTTGTGAGGGAGCTACTACCACCTAATAACTACATACAATACAGTGCAATGGGTAATTATATTGTTACTTCCTCCCTCTATAGCTTCTTAACAAAACCTCCCCAACCATACAATACGGTCACCTACCGGATATTCTAATTTATTTTGTTTTATTTTATTTTTTATTTTTTACTTATGTGATGGTATGTAGTTCTATCTCTTCATTTAACCCTTTCGGAACCATAGTTCCAAGGGTAAAAATCCAAAAGGCCTCTCTTTTGCAAAGGATTTGGTATTTTTTGCCGCTATCTAGATTGTTTTGAATGGCCTCTATACCAAACACTCTAAGGCCTTCCACTCCACCATCATGGATCTCCTTAAAGTGTCTTGGTATTGACCCCTTGTCCTTTTTCGTTGCAATGCTGCTCCTGTGCTCGTTCATCCTAGTTCTTAATTGACGTGATGTTCGTCCTACATACATTAGACCACATGGACATAGGATGCCATATATAACGTATGAAGTTCCGCAATTAATAAATTGTTTGATCATGTGACTGCTTCCATCTGCACCAGTAACATCTCTTTTCCTATGGTGCATATGTGTACAGTTGCCACAATTGTTTACGCCACATCTATAGCTTCCTTTTTGATCGAAAATTGTGGTCCAGGGCCCTTTTAATCCCTTTTCTTTATTCATTTTCTTAACTCTACTAGGAGCAATCATACTTCTCAAGTCTTTAGGTCTTCTAAAGACCAGATTGGGGCAAGACGAGATACATGTCTCTAGAAAAGGATCAGCAGCCAGAATCTTCCAGTTCTTCTGGAAGATTTTTTGTATGGTCGGGGCCTTATTGTTATACCTAGTACAAAACCGTACTGTAGAGGTTTAATTTTCAGTATATCTCTTGATTTTATCGCTTTTTGGTGCATCCTCTTCATAGAGCTGGAGATATTTTTGGAAGGCTTCCTCTATATGTGCCTCCCCATATCCCTTTTCTTTAAATTTCTCTCTCAGGATCCGACTTTGTTCTTCATAATCTTTTTTCTGGGTGCAGGTTCGCTTTAAACGACAGAACTGGCCAAATGGAACATTTTTAATCCATCTTGGATGGTGCTGGCTCGAGGCATGTAGGTATGAGTTCCCTGCACTGGGTTTGAAATGGGTTTTTGAAGCGATCTTACCACTGTCATCGGCCCTTAATTCCAAATCTAGAAACACTAATGATTCTTTGTCCACTACATGTGTAAATGAAATGCCAAACGGGTTATTCTCACAGTGTGCCAGAAATCCCTCTAGGTCCTCGTCACTGCCATTCCATATAATGAGAATGTCATCGATGTATCGTGCATATAGGACCAGGTGTTTTCCAAAAGGGTTGTTGTGCCAGATAAATTTAGACTCCCAGTAGCCCATTAAAAGGTTTGCATAGCTGGGAGCAAACCTGGCCCCCATAGCGGTGCCTCTTATCTGTCGGTAGAAGCAATCCAAGAAAGAGAAATAGTTGTGAGTCAGAGTAAACTCTATACAATTTTGAATAAATTGTGCTTGCCACGGGCTAAATTGATGAGCCTCCGCCAAATAATATTCAATGGCTCTGAGTCTAAATTCGTGTTGTATACATGTATACAATGATGTCACATCAAGTGATAGCCATCTGTAACCTTTTTCCCACTTATAAGGGTTCAATATTTCCAAGGCATGACTCGAGTCTTTGATGTAAGATGGTAGACTCGTCACTAGGGTTTGCAGAAAGTAGTCTAGATAGCTGCCCAAATTGCTGGACAGACTATCGATTCCTGCAATAATTGGGCGACCTGGTGGTCTCTCTGGGTTTTTGTGTATCTTGGGGATATGATAGAAATGTGGGACTACCGGGTGTTTGGAATACAGGAATTGGAATTCACTTTTTGTCAAGATCTTATCAGCCACCGCTTTTTCCAATAGGTTCTTGAGTTCCTTATTGTAGGCCATCGTTGGATCCCAGAAAAGTCTTTCATACGTGGTGGTGTCTCCAATCAGCCTATAGGCTTCTTCAAGGTACTGCTCTTTGTCCTGTACTACTAAGCCCCCACCCTTGTCAGCTTTTCTTATTATGATTTCTGAATTATTCTTCAAGCTGTTCAAGGGTGCCTCAAAGTCTATGTTCGAGCTGTTTTTGTTTTTTAGACTCTTTTTTTCTATGAGACAATCTATGAGGTTGTCTTGAGAGAATTTAGAAAGATCTGTGGGAAAAAGAGTCTAAAAAACAAAAACAGCTCGAACATAGACTTTGAGGCACCCTTGAACAGCTTGAAGAATAATTCAGAAATCATAATAAGAAAAGCTGACAAGGGTGGGGGCTTAGTAGTACAGGACAAAGAGCAGTACCTTGAAGAAGCCTATAGGCTGATTGGAGACACCACCACGTATGAAAGACTTTTCTGGGATCCAACGATGGCCTACAATAAGGAACTCAAGAACCTATTGGAAAAAGCGGTGGCTGATAAGATCTTGACAAAAAGTGAATTCCAATTCCTGTATTCCAAACACCCGGTAGTCCCACATTTCTATCATATCCCCAAGATACACAAAAACCCAGAGAGACCACCAGGTCGCCCAATTATTGCAGGAATCGATAGTCTGTCCAGCAATTTGGGCAGCTATCTAGACTACTTTCTGCAAACCCTAGTGACGAGTCTACCATCTTACATCAAAGACTCGAGCCATGCCTTGGAAATATTGAACCCTTATAAGTGGGAAAAAGGTTACAGATGGCTATCACTTGATGTGACATCATTGTATACATGTATACAACACGAATTTAGACTCAGAGCCATTGAATATTATTTGGCGGAGGCTCATCAATTTAGCCCGTGGCAAGCACAATTTATTCAAAATTGTATAGAGTTTACTCTGACTCACAACTATTTCTCTTTCTTGGATTGCTTCTACCGACAGATAAGAGGCACCGCTATGGGGGCCAGGTTTGCTCCCAGCTATGCAAACCTTTTAATGGGCTACTGGGAGTCTAAATTTATCTGGCACAACAACCCTTTTGGAAAACACCTGGTCCTATATGCACGATACATCGATGACATTCTCATTATATGGAATGGCAGTGACGAGGACCTAGAGGGATTTCTGGCACACTGTGAGAATAACCCGTTTGGCATTTCATTTACACATGTAGTGGACAAAGAATCATTAGTGTTTCTAGATTTGGAATTAAGGGTCGATGACAGTGGTAAGATCGCTTCAAAAACCCATTTCAAACCCAGTGCAGGGAACTCATACCTACATGCCTCGAGCCAGCACCATCCAAGATGGATTAAAAATGTTCCATTTGGCCAGTTCTGTCGTTTAAAGCGAACCTGCACCCAGAAAAAAGATTATGAAGAACAAAGTCGGATCCTGAGAGAGAAATTTAAAGAAAAGGGATATGGGGAGGCACATATAGAGGAAGCCTTCCAAAAATATCTCCAGCTCTATGAAGAGGATGCACCAAAAAGCGATAAAATCAAGAGATATACCGAAAATGAAACCTCTACAGTACGGTTTTGTACTAGGTATAACAATAAGGCCCCGACCATACAAAAAATCTTCCAGAAGAACTGGAAGATTCTGGCTGCTGATCCTTTTCTAGAGACATGTATCTCGTCTCGCCCCAATCTGGTCTTTAGAAGACCTAAAGACTTGAGAAGTATGATTGCTCCTAGTAGAGTTAAGAAAATGAATAAAGAAAAGGGATTAAAAGGGCCCTGGACCACAATTTTCGATCAAAAAGGAAGCTATAGATGTGGCGTAAACAATTGTGGCAACTGTACACATATGCACCATAGGAAAAGAGATGTTACTGGTGCAGATGGAAGCAGTCACATGATCAAACAATTTATTAATTGTGGAACTTCATACGTTATATATGGCATCCTATGTCCATGTGGTCTAATGTATGTAGGACGAACATCACGTCAATTAAGAACTAGGATGAACGAGCACAGGAGCAGCATTGCAACGAAAAAGGACAAGGGGTCAATACCAAGACACTTTAAGGAGATCCATGACGGTGGAGTGGAAGGCCTTAGAGTGTTTGGTATAGAGGCCATTCAAAACAATCTAGATAGCGGCAAAAAATACCAAATCCTTTGCAAAAGAGAGGCCTTTTGGATTTTTACCCTTGGAACTATGGTTCCGAAAGGGTTAAATGAAGAGATAGAACTACATACCATCACATAAGTAAAAAATAAAAAATAAAATAAAACAAAATAAATTAGAATATCCGGTAGGTGACCGTATTGTATGGTTGGGGAGGTTTTGTTAAGAAGCTATAGAGGGAGGAAGTAACAATATAATTACCCATTGCACTGTATTGTATGTAGTTATTAGGTGGTAGTAGCTCCCTCACAAAATTTCAGCTTTTCTGCTGCCACTTAGGGCAAAATGTATAGCGGGCTGTAAGCTAGTATACACCAGCTACGGTGCCAAGGCTGGGATAGTTAGGTGGGCAGGGTTGTCCATCAACCTATACACTTGTCTTTTTATATATATGTAGTTCATCTGGAGGTCAGCATATGCACGGGCACCCTATATTGTCTATGCTTGGACAGATAAGGGAGTGAGCGTATGAGTATATGGCATGCCCGTCGAGCCGATAACATGTCTCTCACACATATGTATATGGATTTATGTGTGGGTGTCTGTTTTTTTTAGATATTTAATTTAACCCTATTTATTCTTATGGTCTATATATATATATATATATATATATATATATATATATATATGTGTTGTTTCTATATATTGAGACATTCACTGGACCTATGGACTATCGCTTTTAGTAGTTTTTAATTTTAATCAATTATGATCAATTATTTCTATTTTACTATGTATTTGAGTGAGTTCATTTTTGGCATGTACTTATGATAGTAGATGCTTGTATTATTATAATAATATGGCGTTTGGTCCAGTGACTCCAGTCCACCCATTTCATTCAGGGGCGGGTGTTTATTTATTTATCCATATAGGTGCTGACATAACGTTCACAGATGATGATGACGATGTTTGTATCTATCTATGCATTTATCTGTGAGTTGGGGCATGTGTTGGGAAGTCTTTGGTCCCTCATCTGGAAGCCCCAGTTAAACTCCGGCCTCCCGCCACTAGAGGGAGTACCGTCTTGTGACTCTATCCCCTGCAATGCCTGATCAGCAAGGGGGTAAAATGTCACATGGGCGGATATGACATGGTGGTGCTGGAACGCACCCACCCGCACCCTATGGGGATGCTGGAACGCACCCACTTTCTGTGAGTCGGCGCAGTGCGGGGCGTGACGTACGTCACGTCGAACGTCGCTTTGCGTCGTGCGTCGCGCTGTCGTACGTTGCGCGCATGCGCAGAAAGGATCATGATGCCCGAGGCAATGTAGTGCTGGAACGCAGCCACTCTAGAACAAGTGGCGTGCGTTCCAGCCCATATGGAGGATATTAGGAGAATGGATTATCAGGTGAAGCAAGGCACTACCTCGGGACATGTAAGGTATGTGCACCCCCAACAACAAAGTTTTCAACACGTGACAATGGAGGCATTTCTCCATATGTCCTCCTTCCCCTTCCTCTTCAGATTGGTGGTTCTTTGGACTGGGGGATACCCATTGTTGAGACTATGCCAAGCCTGAGATATAGGGACTGTATATACAAGGGTTAATTCACAAATGGGGGGAGTCTCGCCAAGAGTCCTCCCTGTGGGCGGGGCGACCTGTGACCTTCCAGCACATGCTCTTTCTACCTCTTTGTGTGTATATATATTCTTACAAGCTGTAAAGTGAGGGAGCAGTGCAGACCACCGGGGGTTTGAGGAAAGGGGTACGCCCCCGAAACCTGTAAGCCTAGCTTCAATATCGGTTAGATACCTTTGGACTGAAGCAACCGTCCTGTTCTGCTGGCGCTGTTGAACTGTCTTTCAAGGCTTGTTTTTTAACTCATTTTGTGAATATAACCATTGATTTTAGTATTTTAATAAAAATCGTGTTACAGTATCACACTAGGTCGGTGCGCCCTCCATTCTCTTTTCTCTTTTAGTTCCTTTTGAATTCCCACGATTCTGAGGAGGGCTGCAACACTCTGGAAGATACTTTTTAATTGAACTGTATGACCCCCACTAGTAAGAAATACCGGAGCGCAGGAGAATCATCATTGTTTTACCATCACAATACTGTCATCTGTTGATGTTCCTGCGGCTGCCGAACCACGATCCCTTCCTTTCAGTGTTTGCTTCTACCCTGCGGGGTCCATCTCTGGTAAGGGTCAGTGTGTACAGTGGTGGTGGGTTTGCACTATCCCCTCACCCGTTTGCACAACTGTCCCACACGGGTGATGATTTAAACGTTGTCCATATGGTCTCACACTATGCAAGTTTTTTTGTTTTGTTTTTGGTGCTGAGACTCTACATTACAAATCAGTGAAAGCCCATGTGAGATCGACAACGCGGTGATTGATGCATCTATACCATCTTGAGGAATTGTTTTTTTCCGCTTTATACGAATGTCAAAAGGGTGGAGAGGGTACATCCACTCTCATCTGAAGACTTTTGTACTGCACAGATCCATCTTAAGTGCACCTTGACTATGAGTTGGCTCCTCTGTGACTATTAGGTGGACTTATATTCTTTATAGTATATTTTTTTTCCATTTTATCTTGGTTTTTTTGGGGCTTCAATAGTCCAACAGTAATCACTGAATCTAATCAGGTTGGTGTCTTTCACTTAATCACAGCTGCACAGCATTAGCAGGTTTTTGTGTGATCATCAGGTGAATTTAGCATACAAGTTTACACTTGTGTGATATATCAATATTATATTTTTGTTTGTGGGTTTTTATGACTTGCACTTCTTATTGCTTCCTATTCACATCACATACTGTGCCCTTTATTGGTCATAGATATACATTTAGCGCAATTCCACCTCCTTTTGTATAATTATTTATGTTGTATAACATTTTTGAATCGCAGCTTTCACCTGTTTGTTATCCACTGGGTATGCGCAATTTTCTTTCCTCTGGTATCCTAATAATACATTTTGACTTGATATACAAGCTATGTCTTGATATAAGAGTAGCGTCATGTCACAACTGAGTATAAAAGAGAAGAGAGGAGCCTCTAAGTGTAGCAATATGGTTACTTTTAATGAAGGTACAACATTTAGCAACTCACATGGTTGATGATTAAAACAGGCCCATCTAAGTATGCAGGCATCCGGGGTAAAGCTGTCCACATAGACCGTACTCCTCACCGCCATTGTTGTCGACCCTTCACGAGCGCTTCAAGACTCACTTACATATCGCTCTACTGCAGGGTAGTCTTCCCGGTCACAATTGCAGACTGACAGTGGTGAGAGTTGATGGTGAGCAGGACGGTCTATGGGCCAGATTCAGGTAGATGAGAGCATCTTTGCTCCAGAGTAACGCTTCTCATTTACGTTACTCTTTCAGCGCAAGTACTGTTATTCACATAGCAGTTGCGCGTAAACTTGCGCCAGAGTAACGATAATGCGCTGGCGTAACCCGACGCAAGGGGAAGTGGGTGTGATCATATGTAAATGATGGGCGGAGCCCAGCGCAGAGGCTTACATTCAGCGCATCAACCACGGAGCATGCGCAGTGAGTGAGGCTCCACTCGCCCCCTTTGTGCGCATGCTCACAACTTCCGTCGGCACCACTTCACGGGAAACGTCAGCGCAATGCCTTCCGTTGGGCGTTTAAATGCGCCCGTAGAAGCGCCATTTCGGCACTAAAGTATATCCTGCTCCCCCTCCCCGCAGTGATGTTACTTTTGTTTTGAGATGGCTGCTCCCGTTCCCCGCAAACACACAGGAGAAAGCTGAACTCTAAAGGCCAGGAGCTGTCAGCCGTCATCTCGGCTATGGAGACCTATGATGTCTTCCTCCATGGCTGTAAAATTTGACAGACAAGCATGGACAGAGGTGTTGTCCTGCAAGTGGGGGTGCTCAGCTAGCTCTTATCGTCGGTAACGCTGCTGTAGCTGCTCTCCTGCTGACCTGTGGCCGTCTGGAGTAAAGATAAAGCAGCCTTTTGTAGAAATAACTTTGCGCCGGACGGACGAGATACGCGCGGCGCATGTAGCCGGCGTATGATGCTAATCCATTCGTGAATTGGGAAAAATCCCTCATTTGCATATTTGCAGGGGAAATCAATAGGCGCGACTGATGCGCCCAGCAAAAATAAGCGCTGACGATACTCTGGCGTCGGAACGTTCCGCCGGTCGCAAATGACCCGTTATTGGGCGCATCTAGTTTGGTGGGTACGGGCACATAGAAACGACGGCGCATCATCACAGTTACGCGGCGCATATCGAAATACTCCAGCGCAAGTGTTCCTGAATCTGGCCCTATGTGGACAAGTTTACCCCGGATGCCTCCATACTTAGATGAGCCTCTTTTACTCATCAACCATGTGAGTTGCTAAATGTTGTACCTTCATTAAATGTAACCATATTGCTACACTTAGAGGCGCCGCCTCTTCTCTTTTATACTCTGGAGGTCCTGATGGATTTTGCTTGTGGAGGCTTCCATTTGCTGATGGACATTTTATGGTGACACCACCAATCACAATGCTATAATCTTTTTATATGGACTATAAACTGAAAGACCTATGAACAAATGGTTGTGGAACGAAACATTTGAGTTTCCATTATTTCTTATGGGAACATTTGCTTTGATATACAAGTGCTTTGGATGTTCTCGGAACAAATTATGCTCTCAATCCAAGGTTTTACTGTATATATGTATATAAATATATATACCGTATTTATCGGGGTATTGCGCTCCCCGGCGTATAGCGCGCACCCCTAAAGTGGACCCTGTTCCTGTGAAAAAAAAAGATTTTTGTACTTACAGTTTTGGTGTCTTGCGCGACGGCCTTGTCGGATCCAGCATCCGTCAGCGGCTTCGGTGTCCTCTTCATCAGGTCCGGCGTCCTTCTATGGCGTCCTCCCCGCTCGATCCCTGCTTTCCCGCGCTGAGTTTGAATACTGCGCCGACATATACCGAGCGCAGTACACTCGTGTATAGTCAGGCATAGTCCAAGACGTGAGAGCGAGAGGAGCTGAGCCTGCCCAACTATACACGAGTGTACTGCGCTCGGTATATGTCGGCGCAGTATTCAAACTGGGCACAAGAAAGTGGGTATCAGCGTATATCGTGCACCCACGATTTTGCCCTGATTTTCGGTATACGCCGATAAATACGGTATATATATTACCATGTTTTTTTGTTTTGTGTTTTCGTTTTCTTGTGCAAATATACAATCTTACTAGGGACACAGCTCTATTTGAATGTTTTTCTTACATGATTAGTCTTGCTGAAAAAATACCATTTAGTTCAGAGGTGGCAAACACAAGGCCCGTGGGCCGAATGCGGCCCTCCAGGCCATTTCATGCGGCCCTCGCACCTCTCCAGTCCTTCTCCAGACCCCTACTTTCTGCTTTCAAGCCATGCATCCAACTTCTTTCCAGCAGCAGCATAAGGAAAGGGGGTGCACTGTGATATAAGGGAGAGTGGGGGACTCAACATCTGATAGTGGGGTGGCTCTTGGCATCTAATGTAAAGGGGATGGGGATGCGCTGGACATCTAATCTTACAGATACAACCGGCCCTTTTGAGGGCAACCATAATGCTGATGCGGCCCACCATGAAATTGAGTTTGACACCCCTGATTTAGTTCTTTATCTTGTGTGTGAGATTGACAGTTGTATGTAGGTTATCTGCAGTTTATAAAACAGGTTTATTCTTCTCATATTGCACATTTTTCCCCTGGGGTATACAGTATATACCCTGTAGCCCATAGCAGGTACATGCACTGCTTGACATATTACAGAAATAGATTGTTCTTATCAAAGAATGTGCTTTTTACTTAACTATTTCAGCTCTATAAGCGTTACTTTAACTGACAATTTCACGGTCATGCGTCACTGTACCCAATAAAATTGATGTCCCTTTTTCCCCACAAATAGCGATTTATTTTGCTGGTAGTTGATCACCTCTGCAGTTTTAATTTTTTGTGCCATAAACAGAAAAGGCCGACAATTTTGAAAGAAAAAACAATGGGCAAGATTCAGGTACACAAGTACATTTGCGCAGAGTATCCGAGATACGCTACGCTGCCGTATTTTACCAGGCTCTACGTCGAATTCTGGTAGATTTTTGCCCGTACGATACAGCGGCGTAGTGTATTTCTCGCCGCGGAATCGAAATACGCGATTATGGGGCATGAAGCATTTAAATTAGGCGCGTCCCCGTGGCGATCGAACTGCGCATGCTTCGTTCAGAAATTTCCCGCCGTGCATTGCGCGAAATAACGTTGTTACGTCATTTTTTGTTTGAGTAGCGTCGTTTACGGACATTCCTATTCCCGGACGACTTACGTAAAAAATAAAAAAAGACGTCGGAAAACATTGAAATTCGACGCGGGAACGACGGCCATACTTAACATGGGCTGTCTAATACTAGACAAGCTAAAAGCTGGTATAACATTACGCAGCGAAAAGGTGCCGTAAGAGATTGTGATTGAAGATCGTAATTTCGTGGATCGTCGGCAAAAGCTCATTAGCATACCCCGACGCGGAAAACGACGGGAACTCCACCCAACGGCTTCCGGGTATAATCTTTGGAACTGGCCGTTCCTAATTGATTGACAGGCTTCCGACCGATGCATACAGCGCGTCACAAGTTGCCGAAAGAAGCCGGACTGCGAGTCGGCTCTATACAGCGCCTGCACACCAATGTTCGGCTTCTTTCGGAAATTCGTGACGCGCTGTATGCGCACGTCGGAAGCCTGTCAATCAACAAGTAACGCCCAGTTCCTGAAGATTATACCCGGAAGCCGCGGTGAACATATACATCTAAAACGGTATTACGGCAAGGATTTAAAAAAAAAAAAAACAGCCGATTGTCATTATAACAACTCGCCTGAATGTAATGTTACATTTTTTTTTTTTTGGGTGAACCCCCGCTTTAAAGAAAAAAATAATGCAAGGGACAGTAGGATCGCCTCCTGAATGCCTGTCAGCTGCTGCTATACTGATGATGTCACACACTGCATAGCATAGAGCAAGGAGCTGAGTGTAATCTGAAACCTGAGCAGTGGCGGCCCATCCATTAGGAGAGCATGGTTTGATTCCACACACTGCACAGCATAAAGCAAGGAGCTGAGTGTAATCTGAGACCTGAGAAGTGGCATTAGGGGAGCCTCCCTCATCTACTGTATTTACACTTATTGAACACAGCTGTTTAAATTTCACTGAAAAAGCGCTGACTTTATTTCGCTATTTTTGAAAATGTTATAGCGTCTACAAACGATGGGATATATTTATGGAATTTTTATTTATTAATTTTTACTTGTAATGGCAGCAATCTGAGACTTATAATGGGACTGAGATATTGCGGCGGACATATTGAACACCTAACTGACACTCTTGATACTTTTTTGGGGACCAGTGACACCAATACAGTGATTAGTGCTAAAAATATGCACTGTCACTGAATTAATTACACGGGCTGGCAAGGGGTTAACATCAGGGGCAATCAATGGGTTAAATGTGTAGCCAACATGTGTTGCTGTTTGTGCTGTTTTTGTTAAAGTTTACGAAATTTTTATTTTTTGATGTCACAATGTAGAGTATAAGATTTCCTATCATATGTGCCCAGTCTTGCCACACAAAGTTAATCCAGCGCTGAGCAATCCTCTTTTATTGTTCAGTGAAATAAAACAGACTTCGGCCCCGTACACACGACCAGTTTCCTCGGCAGAATTCAGCAAGAAACTCGATGGGAAACGTATTCTGCCGAGAAAACCTGTCGTGTGTACACTTTTCGCCGAGTAAACCGTCGAGAAACTCGTCGAGCCAAAAAGAGAGCATGTTCTCTATTTTCTCGACGGGCAATGGGAAAATTTGTCTCGACAAGTTTTTTGACAGCCGAACGAGAAACTCGACGAGTAAAACGATGTGTTTTGCTCGTCGAGTTTCTCGATCGTGTGTACGCGGCCTCACAGAGAAAAACCTTAGTCCGCTCCGCCCCATTGCTGTGAGTGACAGGTTATTTACATATTTCATGCACTAGCCTGGAGACAGGCATTATTTTTTAATTCCCACCCCCACTCCTTTTCTGAAGTCATGTGGTTACTTTTCTGGATTTTGACTGGATGAAAAAATGCATATTGACAAGGGGAGTGTAAAGGTGGACGGGGAGTCTACTGACAGGACGACTCCACCCACAGAGCTCCAGACAACAGACCCATCCACAGAATCTGCAGTTTTTCAGTTCTTATAACAGACAGAGGGGAGACATGTGACAGGTAAGGATACATTCAGGAGGCATCTCTATCCTTATAGAGCAACACTATGGCAGGAGAGTAGAAAGAATGAGAGTGGCTTTACATCCACTTTAAGCAATGTGCTTTGCAGTAAGATAAAACAGCACATTGCTACACAGGGTTTTCTTAGGTATTGTCCAGAGCCAATCAGCAGGTGCCAACGAGAAATCGGCGGCCGACACCCGCTGCACATTTGTAGTGGCAGGAGCATGTAGGCATGCTCCCTACCCCGGCGTACGAATCGCGTTGCCCTGCTGCAGTATATCTACAGTGGGCGATCCGCAAGTGGATAATATATAATTTACCTGGAATGTCACAGATACCCAATGCAGGGGATGTAAAATAATAAATAACAAAATAAATTATATCAAACATCGAAATGGGACCGACCGGCTGAGATCTAAAGTCTGGTGTAAAAGAAAAATATTACATTTTTTTTCTAAAATGTTTCCAGAAAAGAACTGTCGCCAGTCGTCAGGCTAATTTACTTGCACATATTTTCCGGCTTAGAAGTCTAACTGCCAGTGCACTATTGCACGCATGTAGGAACTCGTGCACACACAGACTTGCGTGTATATCCACTGCTAACAATTGTGCCATTTACCACCCATTAACTCCAGGCCAATTTTCAGCCTTCAGCGTAATGGCAATTACTCAGTCATGCAACACTGTACTTAAATTAAATTTTTATCATTTTTTTCTGTTTTTTTTTTTTTCTACGACAGACAGAGCTTTCTTTTGTTGGTATGTAACCACCACTGGGTTACATAGTTAGGTTGAAAAAAAAAGACACAAGTGTATCTAGTTCAACCAAAAAAACAAACAAAAAAAAGATTTATTTTTTGCTATATAAACAAAAAACACTAAAAAACAAACAAAAACTATTTTGAAAATAGGTACCATTTATACTCGAGTATAACCCGACCAGAATATAAGCTGAGGCACCTAATTTTACCACAAAAAAATGGGAAAACGTATTGACTCGAGTATAAGCCTATGGTGTCCATTTGCATGCCTCACTGTGCCCGTGCCTCACTGTGTCCATGTCCATCCCTCACTGTGCCCATGCCTCACTGTGCCCATGCCTCACTGTGCCCATGCCTCATCTTACGTTTAACATGGGAGTCTATGGAAGGGAAAACCGAATTTGAAAAATCGGTGCTCCCCGGCTGTAGGTCCCCCGGACAACAAACTTTGCACTTTTGTAGAGGAAAAGTGGGGCTATATGTGTGCCAAATTTGGGGACCTACGGCCGGCCGGTACCGGGTCCCCAAATCCGGGACATCAAAATGTGCTAAAAAACGCGGCTTATACTTGAGTATATACGGTAATCGTTCTTCAAAAATGTAGACCAAAATGTATCCCGATATATTTTTTTTTTGTAAAAAATGACCAGAATCAGTGTATATTATTTAGTCTTCATAAAAGTTATTGAATCTGTGAACTATGGTATATTTTTTAAAATTGATCAGTCCTGACATACTGACAGCCTTTCTCATTTCTTGAAGCTGTCACGTACCTTGTGGGAGAGCCTGACGTGTAGCGGGAGACATCTCGTACAGCTCCAGCTCAAGGGCCACTGGACGTGCGACAGTGGCCTCCAGAGCGCGGTGAGATAAGAGTGCCTGCAAAATTGTCCGTTGGTCGGAGAGGTGTGTGATAGGTGCGTCACCAAAGCTGGACTGGATAGCTGAAGCAGTGGATGGCAGCAGGAACAGCAGATGTAGGCACACAGCAGATGGAGGACCAGCATCACCAGGCACTATGCAGAGCAGGACAGACGGATAACTGGATGCAGAGTCAAACAATTCAGGTCAGCAACCTCTTATGAGATATAACCGTATATACTTGAGTATAAGCCGACCTGAATATAAGCTGAGGCACCAAATTTTACCACAAAAAAATGGGGAAACGTATTGACTCGAGTATATGCCTAGGGTGTCCATCTGCATGCCTCACTTTGCCTCACTGTGTCCATGTGCATGCCTCACTGTGTCCATGCCTCATGTATCCATGTCCGTGCCACACTGTGCCCATGCTTCACTGTGTCCATGTCCATGCCTCACTGTGTCCATGCCTCACTGTGCCCATGACTAGACTGACGTTTAACATGGGAGTCTATGGAAGGGGTGCCCGGCTTTGAAAAATCGGTGCTCCCGGGCCATAGGTCCCCTGAACAACAAACTTTGCACACTTGTAGAGGAAGAGTGGGGCTACATCTGTGCTAAGTTTGTGGTCCTACGACCAGTCGGTACTGGGTACCCGAAGTCTGGGAGATCAGGTGCAACTCGAGTATAAGCCGAGGGGGGCATTTTCAGCACAAAACAATGTGCTGAAAAACTTGGCTTATACTCGAGTATATACGGTAACCATAATTGGCAGGTAGCGAATGCACAAGATTGCAGGCAGAAGTTGGCAACAGGATAACGGGCAGATAAGAAGATCCGTTTCCCATTGACAACCTCATGTATGACGAAACACGCCTGGTGGAGGATATGTGCCGACGTTGCCACGCTGCCTCGTTAGGAGGATGGGCAGGGCTCAAGTCCTGCGGGAACTCATGGGAACGGAGTTCCTGCACTTTTTTCACAGCAGGAACTTGGTTCCCTTTGCAGGACTAGAGCAGCCGAGATAATCCGACCTGCCCGAGCCTATCCTTTATTAAGCGGCGATGCCCAGGTCGAGTCACTGTCAGGGGCAGGTGAACCTCAGTAATTCTTTATGTTACTGGCCACCCCCTGTATATGAATTCATCAGGTAGTGTGCGTGTATTCCGTCACTTCCTCAATGCTGCAATGTCTCCTGGGAGCTTTTGTCATTGTTCCCAGGAGACATTGCGGAGGTCTGCCGCGAGTTATCATGGGATTTATCACGGGGAAAAAAAACATGCGGTTTAGTAATTTTGCATATGAGCGTATAATTTTTTTGGTGGGGGAGTGGATCTTGGGTGGGAGTTCCCACACTTTTTTCCCCAGGACTTGACCCCTGAGGATGGGAGTTTGTTTGTAGCCAGCCGCCTCTGTACTTTTATGCGTGAGTTGCATGATTTACTCTGCAAATGTTAATGCAATAGTGTTTTTACTAAATAAATATCCGATTAGACAATATAACACTATGGTCGGTTTCTCTTTCTGGGTTTACTTGCTTGTTGCTGAACTAATGATCTCAGATTGAATGGTGGTATCGGTGTTTGGATATACTTATGCAGCCATCCATCCAGAGCTTATTTATTTCTATGATCTTCTGTGCAAGCAAAGGCCTTGGCTGGGCTATAGCGGCATGCCTGGTTTTGCTTGCCATCTGGTAAGTAAGTTTTTCTAAAGGTGGTGGCACACTTCCTTGAATGACTCACTGTGGTGTCAATACTAGAAGAATCCATTCTATTTATTATTTCATAATTTCCACTTTTTGAAGCATGATGTATATTTCTACAATCAAATACATTTTAATATTTGGACTATATTATCGTGGCTTCTCCTATTTGTTTGTATTTTGTGTGTATCTCACAATAAGCTGCTGCTCACTGGATTATTATTATTATTATTATAATTTTTTTAACTGATACATTAGCAATTTTTTTTCCTTTATAGATAAGAAGATATAACAAAATTTTAAGGCAAGTCGGGGTCAGGACAGGTGGAATGCAAGCGTGGTCAGGATAAGCTGGGTCAAACACAGGAATTAAAATACAGAGCACAGGAACAGGAACACGGGTAAAGCTGAAGATCAGACAGCAATTGACTAGTGCAGCTGCTGCCCTTATATAGGCCATTTGGAGCATACATGTTCACATCTGTGTGCAAATATTTGTGCACATGTGCGAATTCATGCACCTGTACCCGGCAAGGCGGACATCTGCAGAATTATGTCTGTGCATGCGCATTTGTCTTTGCCTCGGAGCTTTGACTGTATTATGGTCAGTACCTCCCCGACAGAAGCCCTAAATAGATACAAAAACATAGAATATCCAGGCTCAAACTTACCGACCAATCACCAACCAACCAAATTCACCTGTCTAACAATATGCGCTAAAAACAGAGGTTTAGTTGCACGCATTTGCAAATGCATGTGTAAGCTGCAGGCCCCGTCAAGGCGCTCTGTATACTGCAGTCCTAACTATAACATTGCATTTTAAGTCTCCTCAGTACGAGCACATGACTGCTGATGGATAGATAAGGGGCAGGTGACTGGAGGTAGCCCAGCCCTCATTAAAGGGGCAGGAGCATACTGCACACTCAGCACATGGAAGCAAAGGCGCTAGTGTGCTGCCCGACCAGTCATAGATAGGGGCAGTGACTTTTGTTAGAAGCCCTAAATAGCCAGGACAGTACAAATACCCCAAATGACTTTTTTTTGGAAAGTAGACAGTTCAAGGTATTTATTAGGAGGCATGGTGAGTTTTTTGAAGTTGTCATTTTTGTTTACCAAAGTGTAATTTTGTATGTGTTAGGAGGGGGGTACAGAGCTGGCTTGGAGGTGCACATCAAGTCCTGAAGTAGCGCTGCATCTGGTGAAAAGTGACTTGTCAGATGACAAGCTGCATCTGGTGGCAGGCGACGCGGCAAGTGACAATCCGGATCTGGTGGTAGGTGACGTGGCAAGTGACAATCCGGATCTGGTGGCAGGCGACGTGGCAAGTGACAATCCGGATCTGGTGGAAGTCGATGTGGCAAGTGACAATCCGGATCTGGTGGCAGGCGACGTGGCAAGTGACAATCCGGATCTGGTGGCAGGTGACGTGGCAAGTGACAATCCGGATCTGGTGGCAGGCGACGTGGCAAGTGACAATCCAGATCTGGTGGAAGGCGATGTGGCAAGTGACAATCCGGATCTGGTGGCAGGTGACGTGGCAAGTGACAATCCGGATCTGGTGGCAGGCGACGTGGCAAGTGACAATCCGGATCTGGTGGAAGGCGATGTGGCAAGTGACAATCCCGATCTGGTGGCAGGTGACGTGGCAAGTGACAATCCGGATCTGGTGGCAATGCATCGCAAGTCACATTTTTCACCCCAAATATGACAGTGGTCTGGCATGACTGCATTTAGGGATACTGTTGCTGATAGCATTGGCGAAACTCAGACAGGTGACAGATGGCTGACTGTAGTTTTTTCAAGTTAGACAGTAATGGGCAGAGATCAGGAACACTGTTTTGGATGGCAATTTGTGTGTGTGTGTGTGTGTGTGTGTGTGTGTGTAAACTGTGTGCAGAGGCTGAAAATTACTCAGTAACAGTTCTCCCGTTTCATAGTTAAGGGTGGTGATCAGGACCTACTGGTGTGGGGATGATGAGGATGCTGTGTGGTTGTGATAAGGATACACTGGTATGGTGATAATCAGGATACTGCTATGGCAGTAATCAGAACACACTGGTATGGTATTAACCGGTAATCAGGATGCTGGTATGGTGCTAATCAGGACACACTTGTATGGGGGTGATCAGGACACAATAGTATGGCGGTAATCAGGATGCTGGTATGACAGTGATCAGGACTATTGATGAACTTCGCGTTCGATATGAACGTATGTTCGACTCGAACATTGTCTGTTTGTACATTCAATGAAATTCGAACAAAACCGGTCGTTCGCGCCAAATTCGAGTGATGCAAAACAACCCATAATTCACTGCGGCATTGCGCGCTGATAATTGGCCAAGCATGCTGTATGTCCCGCATTCTTGGCCAATCACAGCGCGCAACAAAACAAAGAGCCATAATTGGCCAAAGCCTGGGTGGCTTTGGCCAATTATGGCTCAGGGCTTTAGCACACGCCCCACACTATATAAGGCCGCCTGATCACTAGCGGTGATCAGTGAAATGGTGCTTGTGTACAGCTCTCTGGTGTATTTGCGATCAGGGACACTGTTCCTGACAGCACTGGTGACACTGGGCCAGGTGGCAGTGGCTGGCTGCAGAGTATGAACAGCATTGGGCAGTGATCAGGGACACTGGGCGCTGGCTGGCAATATGTTTGTGGAGTAAATGCACTGTAAAACTCCCTCTTGGTTGCTGTGGCTGCAATTTCTTCTCCATCTCCTCTCACAGACTGATCACTGTGTGAGAGGAAAAAGCTGGAAGCTGCACCATGTGGCACCTGTTTACATAGTCACCATGTCCTGATTGGACACAGTGATCACATGATACAGGACTGATTGCATTGTTACCCAAAACATTTCATGTTCCTGATATGTGTCTATTGTACCATTTAGTTGTGTTAAAAAGTATCCTCTTTTATTGCTAGAGAGAAAGAGAGAGAAGCGGCTAGGCATAGGTTTCTGATGAGGGGCAGAGAGTGAATGGGAGTCTGAAACAGCAAGAATTAGTATCCAGAGCGGAGACCCCATACTGGGTAGAAGCTGTACTTAGGGCTCTTTTACACTGCTGGCAGTGCCTATCGCCCTCTAAAAAGTGATCTATGTTCTTAGGCATGGTTAATTCCTGTTTATGTGTGTTTTACACAGTACTCTGTATTTGCCCTTTACTGTGCAGTTCGGGGTGTTTGGTGCTATGATGGTTGAAGGTAAAGGGGATGTGCCAGAATTTAGAGGGGGTTCAATTTAGTGTTCCCCTTGAATGAGTGGCCACGCCCCTGACAAAGTATTATACTGTGGATAGGCTACCCCCTGCCTATATTAGGGACTGTAAGAGCCTTTCTGGGTCCTCTTTAGATGTAGGTAGAGAAAGTTGGCAGGATGGCGCCCCCTGTGCTTGGGGGAAGATATGCGGGATCAGTATGGCCTATTTAGCTTTGAGCAGTGTGCCTGAACTGTAAGTAGCCCCACAGTATGGCTCCTGTGAATTGGGGAACAGTAACCCAAGATGAGGAAGCCGTGTGTTCAAAACATCATCAGACGATTGAACAATTTATATATTGCTGTAATCCCTCTGCCTCTGAAGAAATTCAGTTCCAGCAAATCCTTTCCTCGTCATTGTCTCAGTTGGAGAGGAACTGTATTTAGTGAAAGTCGTAAGTTAACCACTTAGACCCCTTTCACACTGAGGGTGTTTTGCAAGCACTATAGCGTTAAAAATAGCGATTGCAATCCGCCCTTAAACTGCTGCTCTATTGTCTCCACTCCAGTATGAAAGTTCAAGGGCTTTCACACTGGAGCGGTGCACTGGCAGGGCGTCAGGAAATGTCCTGCCAGCTGCTTCTTTGGAGAGCATTAGGATCGGTGAACTCACCGCTCCTAATGCGTTCCTGCCCATTGAAATCAATGGGCAGCACTGCCGTACTGCCGGTGCATTGCGGGCGGTTTTAACCCTTTCTCGGCCTCTAGCGGGGGTTAAAACCGCCCGCCAGCAGCCGAAATGCGCTGAAAATCTGACGGTAAATGAGCGGCATTTTACCGTTATTTTACCGCCAACGCTATGGGCAACACCAGTGTGAAAGGGCTCTTAAAGTGGTTGTGAACCCACTCACATAAAACATTCTGAAAACCGGTGCAGGCTTGTGGTGTGTTTTGAATAAATAAGCTGATCTTGTGATATTTTCCAGCTGATACTCGCATGTTATTTTGCAAACAGAAATGAGGGCGTTGGCCAAGCTTCTCAACAGCGAAAAAAAAAAATCTATGATTTAATCAGACCCTCAAGTGATCTTTAAAAATACCCTGTCATTAACCTAAAATTGCATATAAAAGCAAAGAAAGATCAAGGATTTTCCTTTCCATAATTTGTTATTAAATTGCAATGTGCGTCAGGGCCTTGATAAACATATTGGGCCAGATTCTCAGAGAATCCCCAGCGGCATAGCGTTAGTACGTTGCGGCGGCGTAGTGTAAATGCCTAACTAGAGCAAGTGCTTTATTCTCAAAGCACTTACCTGTAAAGTTGCAGCGGCGTAGCGAAAATCCCCCGGCGCAAGCCGGCGTAATTTAAATGAGCCAGGTAGGGGGCGTAGAGCATTTAAATTAGGCGCGTTCACGCACTACCGCGTACTGCGCATGCGCCGTCCCAAAATCTTCCCGACGTGCATTGCGCAAAATGACGTCGCAAGGACATCAGTGTTTTAGACTTGTACTTAAATGGCGTCCAGCCCCATTCACGGACGTCTTACGCAACCGACGTAAAATTTTAAAATGGCGACGCGGGAACGACGACAATACTTAACATAGAATGCGCCACCTTCGGGCTGCTTTATCTTTACGCCGCGCAAACCTTACGGAAACTACGTAAACTTCGACGGGGCGACGTAAAATCGTTCGGGAATTGGCTTATTAGGCTCATTTGCATAGGCAAATGAGAAAACAACGTTATGGCCACCTAGCGGCCAGCGTTGTCATTACATCTACGATCCGACGGTGTAATTCTTTTACACCTGTCGGATTTTTAGTGTATCTATGCGTAAGTGATTCAGAATCAGACGCATAGATACCCATTGAGATACGACGGTGTATCTGAGATACACCGTCGTATCACCTCTGAGAATCTGGCCCATTGACTACTTTAGGAGTCAATTCCCTAGTGAAGCCCCCTCCCTCTTTGCACACTATAACCCACTATTCTATGGGAGTGTCTTATTACTGTCTGTGCTGGCCCAACTGTTCTTCCCCTCCCCTCATACCTTTTATGGGAGGGGTAGGGGGAAATACTATAGAGCAGGGGTCTCCAAACCACGGCCCATGGGCCACATGTGGCCCGTTAAAAGATTTTACCTGGCCCACAGCAACTCTGATGCAAAGTACGGCTTCTAATTCCAAAGTGGGAAGTGGATTAAAAATAGAGGGGGGCTTCTGATTTGAAGGGCAAAGCTGATGTGAAAGGGGGCTCTGATGTGATGATGAGGGGCTTCTTATGTGGTAGGGAAACCTTATGGAAGGGTAGGGGGCTCTGATGTTATGGGAGGGCTTCTGATGTGAAACTGGGCTCTGTTGTGATGATGGGAGACTTCTGATGTAAAAGGGGGGCTCTAATGCGAAAGGGGGCTCTGATGTGATGATGAGGGGTAGATATGGTAGGGAACAGGGGAGGGCTGGCAGCTTTAGGCCTGGGGGGCATGTCCAGTCAAGTGGCCCATAGAGCGTGGAAAAGTGATGGATCGAGGAAAACAGTCTAAGATTTTTCATGATCACAAGAGTCTGCACAAAGGCCCCCCTTACATCAGGGTCCGCACAGAGCCCCCCTTACATCAGAGTCTGCACAAAGGCCCCCCTTACATCAGAGTCCGCACAGAGGCCCCCCTTACATCAGAGTCCGCACAGAGGCCCCCCTTACATCAGAGTCCGCACAGAGGCCCCCCTTACATCAGAGTCCGCACAGAGGCCCCCCTTACATCAGAGTCCGCACAGAGGCCCCCCTTACATCAGAGTCCGCACAGAGGCCCCCCTTACATCAGAGTCCGCACAGAGGCCCCCCTTACATCAGAGTCCGCACAGAGGCCCCCCTTACATCAGAGTCCGCACAGAGGCCCCCCTTACATCAGAGTCCGCACAGAGGCCCCCCTTACATCAGAGTCCGCACAGAGGCCCCCCTTACATCAGAGTCCGCACAGAGGCCCCCCTTACATCAGAGTCCGCACAGAGGCCCCCCTTACATCAGAGTCCGCACAGAGGCCCCCCTTACATCAGAGTCCGCACAGAGGCCCCCCTTACATCAGAGTCCGCACAGAGGCCCCCCTTACATCAGAGTCCGCACAGAGGCCCCCCTTACATCAGAGTCCGCACAGAGGCCCCCCTTACATCAGAGTCCGCACAGAGGCCCCCCTTACATCAGAGTCCGCACAGAGGCCCCCCTTACATCAGAGTCCGCACAGAGGCCCCCCTTACATCAGAGTCCGCACAGAGGCCCCCCTTACATCAGAGTCCGCACAGAGGCCCCCCTTACATCAGAGTCCGCACAGAGGCCCCCCTTACATCAGAGTCCGCACAGAGGCCCCCCTTACATCAGAGTCCGCACAGAGGCCCCCCTTACATCAGAGTCCGCACAGAGGCCCCCCTTACATCAGAGTCCGCACAGAGGCCCCCCTTACATCAGAGTCCGCACAGAGGCCCCCCTTACACATCAGAGTCCGCCCCCCTTACAGAGGCCCCCCTTACACATCAGAGTCTGCACAGAGGCCCCCCTTACACATCAGAGTCTGCACAGAGGCCCCCCTTACACATCAGAGTCTGCACAGAGGCCCCCCTTACACATCAGAGTCTGCACAGAGGCCCCCCTTACACATCAGAGTCTGCACAGAGGCCCCCCTTACACATCAGAGTCTGCACAGAGGCCCCCCTTACACATCAGAGTCTGCACAGAGGCCCCCCTTACACATCAGAGTCTGCACAGAGGCCCCCCTTACACATCAGAGTCCGCACAGAGGCCCCCCTTACACATCAGAGTCCGCACAGAGGCCCCCCTTACACATCAGAGTCCGCACAGAGGCCCCCCTTACACATCAGAGTCCGCACAGAGGCCCCCCTTACACATCAGAGTCCGCACAGAGGCCCCCCTTACACATCAGAGTCTGCACAGAGGCCCCCCTTACACATCAGAGTCCGCACAGAGGCCCCCCTTACACATCAGAGTCCGCACAGAGGCCCCCCTTACACATCAGAGTCCGCACAGAGGCCCCCCTTACACATCAGAGTCCGCACAGAGGCCCCCCTTACACATCAGAGTCCGCACAGAGGCCCCCCTTACACATCAGAGTCCGCACAGAGGCCCCCCTTACACATCAGAGTCCGCACAGAGGCCCCTCTTGCACATCAGAGTCTGCACAGAGGCCCCCCTTACACATCAGAGTCCGCACAGAGGCCCCCCTTACACATCAGAGTCTGCACAGAGGCCCCCCTTACACATCAGAGTCTGCACAGAGGCCCCCCTTACACATCAGAGTCTGCACAGAGGCCCCCCTTACACATCAGAGTCTGCACAGAGGCCCCCCTTACACATCAGAGTCTGCACAGAGGCCCCCCTTACACATCAGAGTCTGCACAGAGGCCCCCCTTACACATCAGAGTCCGCACAGAGGCCCCTCTTGCACATCAGAGTCTGCACAGAGGCCCCCCTTACACATCAGAGTCCGCACAGAGGCCCCCCTCTTGCACATCAGAGTCCGCACAGAGGCCCCCCTCTTGCACATCAGAGTCCGCACAGAGGCCCCCCTCTTGCACATCAGAGTCCGCACAGAGGCCCCCCTCTTGCACATCAGAGTCCGCACAGAGGCCCCCCTTGCACATCAGAGTCCGCACAGAGGCCCCCCCTTGCACATCAGAGTCCGCACAGAGCCAATATACATCAGATCTGATGTAAGGAGTGTTCTGGGAAACTTGATTTAAGGGTGCATGCTGTGGACTATTGTGTAAAGAGGGTCTCTGCTCACCAAAGCCTGCCCCCCCCCTCCCCTTTAACAAAGTCCACAGAGCACTCCTGTTTATACACTGGGAGGCTGGAGAGACTAGAGAGGGTGAGCTTACCAGCATGGAGGCTGAGGCGCATGCAGGCTGTCTGATGCTTTTTTTGGGTTTAAACTTCCTGTCCAATGCCCACACATGCCCGGGGCGTGTGGACAGGGCAGACTCAGAAGGAGGAGGAGCAGATGAGCTCTATCTCTCCTCGTGTCTGTGCAGAGAAAGAAGGGGATGTCAGCGCTGGTGTGTGCTGAGGCTGAGCTATGTGTGAGATGAGACATAGCTCAGCGCTGCAGCCATCTACCTCGGAGCTGACACAGGCATGGCGGCACAGTGGGAGATGAGCAGCGGCCGTGACCTGTTACAGCATTTGGTAGTGGGGGCCAGTGGCAGTGCATGGTGTCATCAGCCTGGGTGGAGATTTCCACCTTGCCCCCCCTGCCAGCCCTCCCCTGGTAGGGAAAACTAATGAAAAGGTAAGGGCCTCTGATTTTTTGAGAGGGCTTCTGATGTAAATCAGGGCTCTGATGATGGGAGACTTCTGATGTGAAAAGGGGGCTCTAATGTGATGATGGGAGATTTCTGATGTGAAAGGGGGGCTATAATGTGAAGGGAGGCTCTGATGTGAAAGGGGGACCCTGATATGAAATGGGGCTCTGATGTGATGAGGAGGGCTTCTTATGTGGTAGGGAAACCTTATGGAAAGTTAGGGGGCTTTGATGTTATGGGAGGGCTTCTGATGTGAAGGGGGACCCTGGTATGAACAGGGGACCCTGATATGAAATGGGGCTCTGATGTGAAATGGGACTCATGTTTTGATAGACTTCTGATGTGAAAGGGGGGGGGGGCTCTGATGTGAAGGGGGGACCCCGATATGAAATGGGGCACTGATGTGATGAGGAGGGCTTCTTATGTGGTAGGGAAACCTTACGGAAAGTTAGGGGGCTTTGATGTTATGGGAGGGCTTCTCATGTGAAGAGGGGACCCTGGTATGAAGAGGGGACCCTGGTATGAAGAGGGGACCCTGGTATGAAGAGGGGACCCTGGTATGAAGAGGGGACCCTGATATGAAGAGAGGACCCTGATATGAAGAGGGGACCCTGATGTGAAATGGGACTCTCATGTTTTGATAGACTTCTGATGTGAAAGGGGGGGGGGCTCTGATGTGAAGGGGGGACCCCGATATGAAACGGGGCACTGATGTGATGGGAGACTTCTAATGTGAAAGTAATTGGGGTGACATCTGATGTGAAGGGGGGCTCTGAGGTGATGCCTGATTTGAAATGGATATACTGATTTGAAGGGGGTTCCGGATCTGAAAGGGGGACTCTGATGGAAGAGGAGGTTATGGTTTATTGGCGAGGGGGGGGGGGGGGGTTCTGGTGTTCAATTATTGCTTTGAGTGTGTTTATTTACTCATTTTAATCATTAATTTATATAAAAAAATAATTTATAAATTTAATTTGTAAAATATATCATGTGGCCCTCGTACTGCAAAGACCCGGTTATAGAGGGTCACTTAGGCCAGGATTCAGAAACACTTTATGACGGCGTATCGCCAGATACGCCGCCGTAATTTCAAATCTGTGCCGTCGCATCTTTACTGCGATTCAGAAAGGCAGTTACGCCTGAATTTTTCCAAGATAGGACCAGCGTAAGTCTGTTACGCCGTCGTATCTTGTGTGTATATTTACGCTGGCCGCTAGGGGCGCTTCCGTAGATTTACGCGCCGAATATGCAAATGACCTAGATACGCGGATTCAGAAACATACTTGCGCCCAGCGTACTATACGCTGTTTACATAAGGCGTACGACCGGCGTAAAGTTACCCCTGCTATATGAGGCGCAGCCAATGTTAAGTATGGATGTCGGAACAGCCGTCAAATTTTACGTTGTTTACGTAAGTCGTGCGCGAATAGGGCTGTGCGTAAGTTACGTTCACGTCGTAGGCAGTGTTAGGCGTATCTTAGGCATTCTTATCCGATGTGATTCTGAGCATGCGCACTGGGTTACGTCCAGGGACGGCCCATGCGCCGTTCGTTCGGCCATGCATCTACATGGGGTCACGCTTCATTATCATACAACATGCCCCCTACCTGCCTACTTTGAATTACGCGGGCTTACGCCAGCCCATTTACGCTACGCCGCCGTAACTTAGGGCGCAAGTTGTTTCTGAATACGGTACTCGCCTCTCTAAGTTACGGCGGTGTATCGCATATGAGATGCGTTACACCCGCCTAAAAATACGCCGATCTTTCTGAATCCCAGCCTCAATTGGCAGATTTGAGACTTCTGGGGCTGCTGACATCACATCCAAGATGGCAGCCTCCAGCACCAGCCTCAGAGCTTTTGGATGTTTACACAAGGGAGGCTTGTGTAAAATGAACGGTCTGGGGACTCGACAGCAAGGGGTTTTATACACATGTATAGCCGACTCCTGTGACTGGGGAAAGCAGTCCAGCAGCGCTTCCGACAGCACCTGATTGTTTCCACACACTCCCCGTAACATGATTTAGCAATCTAAATTGAGTTTTTTTTTATTATCAAAGGAAAATTGGCTGAAAATAGTAAAAATATATATATATATATATATATATATATATATATGTATATATATATACAGTATATATATCATTTTTTTTAAATGTAGCAGAATATTTCTTTATTTTACCATAACATGAAAAAAAAATGCTGTTCCTGATGAAATCAGCAATACAACATGTATATGTATGTTATTTGTTTTATGAATAAACATTGTTGGGAACACATAACAGTGATTTAGCTGCAGTATAAATAGGGGTGTTTATTGGATTTTTTCATTCTAATTTTAGTATTTCTAAGTTGCTGGCAGCATGGAGAACATAACTGTTTGGTTATGTAACTGTTATTTGATGTTACTTCATACCCATAGTAGAGCCCAGACACCATAGTATGAAATATGCTTGTTTTATTATACCTAAAATATACTGACACCAATACAATTTTTTTTTTAAATGCTTTATTTAATCCTACCTACAAAGCACTGACAAAGGCCTTTGACCCTGACCCTTGACCCTAACCAATGACCTAGAACAAATCCTGATCTACCTATTTTTCTTTGTTTTATTATTTACATTTTTTGTACATATATTTGTTTCTATTTACATTTTTCCCCTCTAAAGCCCTGTACACGTGGGATTCCTGGCAAGCTTGCCTTGCCAAGCCCTGTGTACAGATGGCCACTCAACAGAACCGCTGTTCTTTTGAATGGCAAGAACACAGTGACGTCATCGACTAGGATGAATTGGTGCTCGTCACATTCGATGCCGTCGCCGCCATCTTGCTACACCCCACACTAACCTTGTATGCTACTGCGCATGTGTTCAAGTCTTATCGAGCATGCACAGGTTTACCTAGGACAGGTAAGCATACAGATGACCGTTTTTCTCGGCAGGAAACCCGACGGGAAAATAGGGAGCAGGTTCTCTATTTTCCCGTCGGGATTCCCGTCTGTTTTCCTGATAGGAAAACTGCTAGTGAGCATACACACGGTCGGGATTCCCGGCCAAATGCTCTCCTGGCAGTTTTCCTGCCGGGAAAACCTGTCGTGTGTACGAGGCTATACAAGAGAAAAAGATACAATGTATTATATAATCATGTACCCTGTATGTATACAATGTATTATATAATGGGTCCTGTATGTATACAATATATTATATAATGGATCCTGTGTGTATGTGTGTGTGTGTGTGTGTGTATGTATGTATGTGTATATATATATATATATATATATATATATATATATATATATATGATGAATTATATAATGGATCATGAAATCATGAATGTATACCATGTATTATATATATAATGGCTCCTGTATGTATACCTGATTGTATACAATCTATTTTATAATGGATCCTGTATATATACACAATATATTATATAATTGATCCTGTATGTATACAATGCATTATATAAAGGATCATGTATGTATATAATGTATTATATAATGGATCCTAATTAAATACAATGTATTATATAATGGATCCTGTATGTATACAATGTATTATATAATGGATCTACCTATTTTTTTTATTTTTATTTTACATATATTTGTTCCTATTTAAAATTTTCTCCTCTAGCAGGAGGAAGAGATACAATGTATTATATTTCTACCCTGTATGTATACAATGTTTTATATAACGGGTCCTGTATGTATATGTATTATATAATGCATCTTGTATGTATCAACAGATAGTATCAAGTTCACAGGTACTTTTGTAAGCACCAGTAAATACTAAAGCAGCGTTACTGTCATTTACTAATATGACGAGCTTTCAAATGATTTTTAAGCCCCCGTAACAAGATACACTTCAGTGAGGCCACATACACGTGTACAGGCCGCGGGAAGAGGTTGAAGAAAAAGTCTGGTGGAATGTGACTAACTACTAGTAGGTAGAGTTGAGCGGGATGTCTGGGGGATGTCTGGGCTTTCCCAGTGACGTAGCAGAGTTTGCGTCAGAGGGGGCGGGGTCACGTGACGGGTGGCTCCGCCTCCCCTCTATAAGAAATGTCAAAGCTCCGCCGCGTCATTCCGCTGGGCTGTGTCCAGCGGAGAGAGATGGTCGGAGACGCTGCTCTGAATAGATGGATTTCTCATCGCTGGACCGGACCGCTGATCAACTGTCGCTGGATACAGACAACGTTGGGGCGGGGAGCTGGATCGAGAGTGGATTACCACCGCTGGATTTTTTTCCTTTTTTTTTTTTATTAATAAAGGACTTTTTTCTACGGTGTCTGTGTGTTTTTTTTTTACAAGAATTTACACTTCCTTCGCGAAATGGTAGGGGTACAGTGTACCCCCTTACCAATTCACATAGGGGGGGCCAGAATCTGGGGGTCCCCTTTGTTGAAGGGGTCTTCCAGATTCTGATAAGCCCCCCGCCCGCAGACCCCCACAACCACCGGCCAGGGTTGTGGGGATGAGGCCCTTGTCCCCATCAACATGGGGACATGCTCCCCATGTTGAGGGCATGTGGCCTGGTACGGTTCAGGAGAGGGGGGGCGCACTCTGTCCCCCCCTCTGTTCTGCAGCTGGCCAGGTTAACGTGCTCGGATAAGGGGTCTGGTGTGGATTTTTGGGGGAACTCCACGCCATTTTTTTTAATTTGGGGTGGAGTTCCCCTTAAAATCCACGCCAGACCTGAAGAGTTTGGTATGGATATTTGGGGTGGAACCCCACGTCATTTTTTTTTAAATTGACGGCGGGGTTCCCCTTAATATCCATACCAGACCTGAAGGGCCTGGTATTTGTACTTGGGTGGACCCCACGCTTTTTTATTTTTTATGAATGAATTCTCTGCATTGCCAAAGCCGACAATTCATTCTAGCCGCAAAGCCGCTTTTAAATGACTTTTTTTACCTTCAGAAATGACACACCGTGCAGCCGCCGTTGCATAGACGAACTCCGAACCCAAACTTTCAGCAAATTCTTCGGGTTCGGGTAAAAAAAAAAAAAAAAGTTCGGTACTAGTAGGTTTACCATGACCGAGATGAATTAGGAATCTTCACACATAATACACATTTTCTTCACAAAACTAGAAAGCAGCCTTTGAAGTATTCACCAACAAAGGGATGAAAGAGAACAACTTTATGATCTTTACAACAGTCAATGGCCTCATTCTATAAAATGATCAAAAGGGCCCAGGGCTGCATGACCGGCTCAGCATTCATCTTTCACACAATGCTATTTAGAGAACATCCCCTAAATACAAAGACTTACCACACTTTATTTCTTTGGACGGATACATCTTCATCGGCCACTCATCAGAAAGCTGCATAGCTACCAACAAACATCAGAATCCAAAGCCAAACTCCAGTAATTTTTTGTATTGCATACTTACATTGGTACAGCCTTGGCACTCTAATGGGATGGGATGGCAAGGAGGGTGGCGTCATTATCTCCACCTCATCCAAACAGAGAACATGTTGTATTCGTTGAACAAAATACACAGAATGGCGGCGGTGCTGAGCAAACAACCCCCTGTGGTCATTATTCAGTAGGGCAGCCACCTGTGCAGGACCTGGAAGATTGTGGCTATTACTATAGTAGCGCCAATTACTACAGTGATTATCAGCTTCCCCAGCAGGCCATCAGGTAGGAGTAATGCATTCTTACTTTGTGCCAATATGGACCATGTAAGTATGCAAATAGTTCCTGTGTTTTAGGTTTAAGAAACAAGATAGAATAAAAAAAAGCACCCCTTTGTTTGACTTTAAGCAAACAAATAACAGATATGTATGTAGCACACCCTAGTGTGCTTTCAGTATGAGTGTAGGCAAATTTATGTTTTGGCTTATAGCTAACTTGTGAGTTGAAATTGGGTTGGGGGTTAGTGCAGGTCAGGCTGGATGACTCTAAGGCCTCGTACACACGAGGAGATATATCCGATGAAAACAGTCCGACAAATCGTTTTCATCGGACATGTCTCCTGGGAGATATGGTTTGATCTGTGTACACACGATCAAACCAAAATCCCAGCGGACAGACAGTGCGGTGACGTGACGGTGACGTTGACGCCGTCACGTCACCGAACCAGGAAGTGAAATACTTCAACGCGTTTGTCAAATCCATTCGACGCATGTGGGAGATTTCAGTCCGCTGGTTAGTCGTACTAGCCCGTGCACACGATCGAATCTGTCTGCTGAAACTGGTCTGCGGACCAGATTCAGCAGATATATTCGATCGTGTGTACGCGGCCTAATGTGTCCTAGTTCTATAAATTTGGAAACATTTCTAGAAGGTAGTGAGTGGAGGTCAGGAGGGTTGATCTGCATACTTAGGGAAACTTGGCCAATAGCCAGGCAGTGGGCTTGGCAGGGCTGTTGAGCCAGACCCTAAATATGGATGAGTTAGTGCCTCATGTATTATGGATAGGCTTTAATTGATCAAGTATAACAAAGTGAATGACATGATCTTCTCTCTGTTATAAATGACCTCCTATGTGTCAAGCAGTGAGGTGGTGGGCACATGATGCCCTGCACAGTAAGTCCTCAGTCTTCAACTGGCATAATTCAGTTCAGTACACTGAGTACATCTTGTGGTGAAAAGAGATTACTGCAGGAACAACTTTGGAGAGGAGGTTAATATAGCTTTAACTAAGTTACGTGAGCAGTTTCACAAATCTTGCTGGAAGTTTGCAAACTGTACAGTGAACCCATTAACTACTTGCTAAAAAGTTATTTAGAATCCCCAAACATTTATATATATTTTTAAGCAGAGACCCTTGAGAATAAAATGGGCCAATATACTCTCATATAGGTCATAAAGGCTTGATATAGATATCCTCCTTGGTTTCTGGTCTATTGTGGGTCCACCAGGTACCTCCACTTTCGCTCCTCTCCACCAAGTATCTCATATAGTGTAAATCCGTACCAACACTTTATGTAAGCGCATAAAGTCTTGCATGTAGACTTTCGTTCCTGGCCGTGACACAGAAGAGGATCTGGCTGCAGAGGAGGGTTTTCCTCCTGTGAAGTCCCCCCCCCCTATTGAATAGAGAAATACAAAGAAGATTCTAGAAGTCACTAGAGAGGAGAGGTTCCTATAAGGTGTCAAGATGTCACTGTCTATTTCTCCATAGAGGAGTGGGAGTATTTAGAAGGGGTGCCAGGCTTTGAAAAATCGGTGCTCCCCAGCCGTAGGTCCCCCGGACAGCAAGCTTTGCACACTTGTAGAGGAAGAGTGAGCCTACATGTGTGCCAAGTTTGGGGTCCAGGAGACCTACGGCCCGCCGTTACCAGGTTGCCAAATTCCGGGAGATCAGGCGCAAAAAGTTGACTCGAGTATAAGCCGAGGGGGGCATTTTCAGCACTGATTTGTTTAAAAAATCGGCTTATACTCGAGTATATACGGTAAACCCTCTTTTTTTATATATACAGTGCAGAAAATAAGTATTTGAACACCCTGCTATTTTGCAAGTTCTCCCACTTGGAAATCATGGAGGGGTCTGAAATTGTCATCGTAGGTGCATGTCCACTGTGAGAGACATAATCAAAAAAAAAATTCCAGAAATCACAATGTATGATTTTTTTTAACTATTTATTTGTATGATACAGCTGCAAATAAGTATTTGAACACCTGAGAAAATCAATGTTAATATTTGGTACAGTCGCCTTTGTTTGCAATTACAGAGGTCAAACGTTTCTTGTAGTTTTTCACCAGGTTTGCACACACTGGAGGAGGGATTTTGGCCCACTCCTCCACACAGATCTTCTCTAGATCAGTCAGGTTTCTGGGCTGTCGCTGAGAAACACGGAGTTTGAGCTCCCTCCAAAGATTCTCTATTGGGTTTAGGTCTGGAGACTGGCTAGGCCACGCCAGAACCTTGATATGCTTCTTACAGAGCCACTCCTTGGTTATCCTGGCTGTGTGCTTCGGGTCATTGTCATGTTGGAAGACCCAGCCTCGACCCATCTTCAAAGCTCTAACTGAGGGAAGGAGGTTGTTGCCCAAAATCTCGCAATACATGGCCCCGGTCATCCTCTCCTTAATACAGTGCAGTCGCCCTGTCCCATGTGCAGAAAAACACCCCCAAAGCATGATGCTACCACCCCCATGCTTCACAGTAGGGATGGTGTTCTTGGGATGGTACTCATCATTCTTCTTCCTCCAAACACGGTTAGTGGAATTATGACCAAAAAGTTCTATTTTGGTCTCATCTGACCACATGACTTTCTCCCATGACTCCTCTGGATCATCCAAATGGTCATTGGCAAACTTAAGACGGGCCTTGACATGTGCTGGTTTAAGCAGGGGAACCTTCCGTGCCATGCATGATTTCAAACCATGACGTCTTAGTGTATTACCAACAGTAACCTTGGAAACGGTGGTCCCAGCTCTTTTCAGGTCATTGACCAGCTCCTCCCGTGTAGTCCTGGGCTGATTTCTCACCTTTCTTAGGATCATTGAGACCCCACAAGGTGAGATTTTGCATGGAGCCCCAGTCCGAGGGAGATTGACAGTCATGTTTAGCTTCTTCCATTTTCTAATGATTGCTCCAACAGTGGACCTTTTTTCACCAAGCTGCTTGGCAATTTCCCCGTAGCCCTTTCCAGCCTTGTGGAGGTGTACAATTTTGTCTCTAGTGTCTTTGGACAGCTCTTTGGTCTTGGCCATGTTAGTAGTTGGATTCTTACTGATTGTATGGGGTGGACAGGTGTCTTTATGCAGCTAATGACCTCAAACAGGTGCATCTAATTTAGGATAATAAATGGAGTGGAGGTGGACATTTTAAAGGCAGACTAACAGGTCTTTGAGGGTCAGAATTCTAGCTGATAGACAGGTGTTCAAATACTTCTTTGCAGCTGTATCATACAAATAAATAGTTAAAAAATCATAAATTGTGATTTCTGGAATTTTTTTTTTGGATTATGTCTCTCACAGTGGACATGCACCTACGATGACAATTTCAGACCCCTCCATGATTTCCAAGTGGGAGAACTTGCAAAATAGCAGGGTGTTCAAATACTTATTTTCTGCACTGTATATAAAAAAGAAAACCCTGCAAGGCAAAGGAAAGTACTTACCTGAGATCGAAGCCCCCGCAGCGGTGCTTGGTCCCCTCCTCCTTCTGCACCATCTCTGCAAGATTCACTTCCGCATATCATGGCTTCGGCACTGTAACTGGCCGTAGCCACGATGACGTCACTCCCGCGCATGCGCGCGGGTGCCGCTACTAACGGCATGCTCAGTGGGCCTGCGCGCCGTTGTGTGTCTCCTAAATCGTGTTGGTGAAGAAGATATTTGTTACACCTAGATTAAGGCTTATTCTAGGCTTACCTGTAGGTTAAAGTGGTCTGTAAGGGTTTACAACCACTTTAAGTTCCACTATAACCCCATGCCCCATGGTACAGCAGTGTTGTGTGCTAAGAATGTGCTCACTGCTTGTTCCCAGCACACTGACTGAGCTATCACTGACAGATTCCAACCACCGTTACCGATAAAAGCTATGGGGCTCCTGATCATGTGACCACCCAGTAGCCAATCACAACTTCATCTGTCAGGCGGCGTACACACGAGGGGATATGTCCGCTGAAAACGGTCCGATGGACCGTTTCAGCAGACATCTCCGCTCGTGTGTATGGGCTAGCGGACAGATTTCTCCACCCGACAGATTTCAAAGCAAGCTTTGAAATCTATCCGGTGGAATCTGTCCGCCCGACATGTCTGCTGGTTAGTACACTTACCAGCAGACATGTCGGCCCCCACCGCCGCCGCGCCGCTGCCGAATGGATTCGGCGCATGCGCGGAAGTGTTTTACTTCCTGGTGCGGTGACGTGGCGGTGACGCGGCGGCGTCAACGTCACCGCCACGTCACTGCGCCGTCCGGCGGCGGGGAATTTGATCCGATGGTGTGTACACGCCATCGGATCAAACTCCCGATCGGACATATCCGATGGAAATGGTCCGCGGACCGTTTTCATCGGATATGTCCGATGGTGTGTACGCGGCCTAATAGTTAGAACACACTTTAGGGAACATATTTAACCCCTTCAGCTCCCCCTAGTGTTAACCCCTTCCCTGCCAGTCACATTTATACAGTAATCAGTGCAGTTTTATAGATATATGTCCAGATTCAGATACATCCACGTATCTTTGTGCGGGCGTAGCATATCTCATTTACGCTACGCTGCCGTAACTTTGAGAGGCAGGTGCCGTATTCAAAAAGAAGTTGTGCCCAAAGTTACGGCGGTGTGGCATAAATGGGCCGGCGTAAGAGCGCCTAATTCAAAATTGGCAGGTAGGGGGCGTGATCCATGTAAATGAATCGTGACCCCGCGCAATTGACGCTTTTTCCGAACTGTGCATGCGCCGCTCGTGAAGGTATCCCAGTGCGCATGCTCCAAATCATGTTGCAAATATTCATTGATATCGACATGAACGTAACTTACGGCCATCCTCATTCCCGAACAACTTACGCAAACGACGTACAATACGACGCTGTTCCGACGTCCATACTTAACATTGGCTGCACCTCATATAGCAGGGGTAACTTTACGCCGGAATTACGCTTACGCAAACAATGTAAAATACGACGACTGGGCGCAAGTACACTCGTGAATCTGCGTATCTAGCTCATTTGCATATTTAACGCGAAAATTGACGGAAGCGCCACCTAGCTGCCAGCGTAAATATGCAACTAAGATACAACGGCGTAAGAGACTTACGCCGCTCGTATCTTAGCTAAATTCCGGCGTATCTTGTTTTCTGAATACAGAACAAAGATACACCGGAGCATTTCAGAAGTTACGCGGCGTGTCTCGAGATACGCCGTTGTATCTGTTTTCTGAATCTGGCCCATAAATGTGAATGGTCCCAACATTTTTTTTTTTTTTTTAACCAAAAATATGTAGAAGAATACTTATCGGTCTAAACTGTGGAAATTTTTTTTTTTTAAATAAAAATTATGATATTTATTAAATCAAAAAGTAAAAAATATTGGGCTAGATTCATATAGAGATACGACGGCATATCTACTGATACACCGTCGTATCTCTGAGATCTATGTGGCTGATTCATCGAATCAGGTTCCGCATAGACCTCCCTAAGATCCGACAGGTGTAAGTGTTTTACACTGTCGGATCTTAGGCTGCAATCTCCCGCCGGCCGCTAGGTGGCGCTTCCGTTTTGATAAGCGACGATTATGCAAATGAGGAGAACCGCCGATTCAAAAACGAACGCCCGGCCGTCGCTTTTTTTTTACGACGTTTGCGTTCGGCTTTTTCCGACGGATAGTTACCCCTGCTATATGAGGGGTAAGTGCAGCGTATCCTATGTTAAGTATGGCCAAAGATCCCACGTCAAGTTTTGAATTTTTTACGTCGTTTACATAAGTTGTTCGTGAATACGGCCATACGTATTTTGCGTTAACGTGGAAAGCAATGCACGCTGGGAAATTTATCCGGCGGCGCATGTGCAGTTAAATCGGCGCGCGGACGCGCCTGATTTAAATAATACACTCCCCCTAGCTGCGGAATTTGAATTCCGCCGGGGGATTTACGAGCCGCCGGCGCCACTTTAGAGGCAAGTGCTTTGTGAATACAGCACTTGCCTCAAAAACTGGCGCTGGTGGATCGTAAATAAGATAGATTACGTGGATCTAAAGACCTGCTGATCTATGTGAATCTACCCCACAGTGTTTTTTTCAAAATTGTCGCTCGTCTTTTGTTTATAGAGCAAAAAATAAAAAACGCAGAGGTGTTGATCACCAAAGAAAGCTCTATCTGTGGGGAAAAAAGGGCGTCAATTTTGTTTGGGAGCCACGTCGCACGACCGCGCAATTGTCATTCAAAGTACGACAGTGCTGAAAACTAAAAATTGGTCTGGGCAGGAAGGGGGCGAAAATGCCCAGTATGGAAGTGGTTAAATTTTTTTTTTGAATACCGCCATTGTTGTAATCACCTTCAGGGAAGTCCCATGTATACTCTGCAAAACACTAATTATATGAGTACAATGCAATCCAAGCCTTGTGGGAGAGCTCATACCTTTGTCACCGTAATCGATCACATGTGATACTGTAAATAATATATGGAACAAAGTGTGCTTCACCAAGGCCTAGAGGCACATCTCAGCGCCACAGATGCTAATAGTTAAATAATGGTAGGAAAAGTAAAATGAATAATTAATAATATATAAAATATTAAATCAACCTAATATCCAAAAACAGAGAAAAGGTGAATCAAAGCAGCTGTCTAAAAAACATCAGCACAAGGCTGATTGAAAGCTTATAAAACAAAATATCATAATTAGAACAAAGTTCAAAATGATAAAACAGCGCTAAACAATGTTGGATAAATGTCCAGCAACATCAAGCTAAGATGGCGTAGAAAAGATAGAGAGGTGATGTGAACATCTCAAGGAATTTTCAAAATCTTTCCACCTTGTCCCAGAAGACCACCACGCGTGAGGCACACTCCCCTTTGGGGGTTAAACTCACCAGAGGGCCAGTGATATCAGGCCTTACACAGGTATCTTTCCACCATACCATCCATCAGCTAGGCAGGGAGGAACGCTCCATATAGAAACAAATGAAACTCCAAATAGTGTAATTCGGTTTTAATTTATTTAAAAAGCAATAACCCTTCACCACACATAAGATCCCCGCTCACAGTGTACGTACCATGAATCAGTAGTAATGAGCAAAAAATGACGAGTATCGGATGGTCTCAGGAATCCCAGAAGCACACATGTAATGTCTTTAAACAGGACAGAGCAAATGGTCCTTCCTGGTCAAAAACCACCGGTGGAGCGCAGATCACGTCACTTCCGGTATCGCCGCGTTAGCCCCGCCCTGACCGGTTTCGTCTACCAATGGACTTCAACTGAGGGCGTGGCTGAGCGGCAGAGATTAGATGTTTATATGTACCCTCCTGTTCCGTCATTGGCTGCTATTACGGCGCGGAAAGCTCCCCTATTGGTCCACCACCGAGTCGCTCAAAGACAGATACAGAGAGGGGCATACAATCAGTACGCTATCACAGGATAAAACTAAGGAGCACATGTAATATAAAACGGGGAACCAATTTACCATATAGCCCGCGCTATAACGATCCGATCTTATTTCTTTTTTAGAAGAAATTTTGAAGGGAAAGCACAGTAGAAAGACTCGTTCAGAAATAGTATAATATTGTACAACATGTTGCTTCTGGGGTTAGTGAACACCACATAGAGCATAACAAGGCACTTTGGAAACAATAGAAACATTTTATATATAAGCATTACTGCATATACATATATATTTAGATGATACAACCTTTCAGTAAAAACACTAAAAAGCACTAAAAAAAGAGATAGTGGACTAAAACTGAATACTAAAGGATATTAATGATTTTTGATTTTTGGAAACAATTAGATATTTTAAAACCAATTAAATAATTCTAAAAAACAAAATAACCGTGAATCTGATCTAAATACAGATAGATTTGCTTCTCATATAGCACACAAATACATGTGCCACATCGATAGAAGCAAATACAGAATGCACAACATAAGCATATATTCAAAAAGCTCACTGCTTATACAAAATTTCCTATATCCATAGAGGTAGATAAATGGGCAAGGAAAATATATAAATAATACAGATAAAAACGTTCAACTCTAAGAATATAAAATATATAATCAATTGTGCATAAAATAAAATACAATATATCTAAAATAGACATTATGCATAAATATATAAAGTAGATAGGAGAGTATTAAACTTTGCTAATAAAGCAATATTAAACATCACTAATAAAGCAATTTATATCTAATTCGACATTTAGTCCCTTAGGAGCCAAAGTGTCAGCAGAATAAATGTATTTGGTCTCAAGTTTGGAGAGTTCCCTCACTCGGTTACATCCTCTCCAGGGGGGTTTTAACTGTTCCACCCCCCAGAATCTGAGACCTGCCGGGTTTTCATTATGATGCAATTTGAAGTGCAACGATACGTTATGGTCTTTGTAACCCAGTTTTATGTTTGCAATATGTTCTGCAATTCTGATTTTTAATTTTCTTTTTGTACGGCCCACATAAAGTAATTTACACGGGCATTCTAGGAAATAAACAATATAGGTGGTATTGCAAGTGAGAAAGTCCTTAATCGCAAAAGAAACATTATTACTGGATGTAAAGTTCTCGAGGCCTCTGACCCGGCTGAGGACTTCCCTACAGGGACCACATTTTCTGCATGCAAAAAAAACATTTTTTTCCCAAAATATAGTGGGTTTCCTAGGGGGGTCTAAGACTTTTTTAATGATCCTATCTCCATAACTAGGAGCCTTCCTATAGATAAAGGAGGGTTTTTCTGGAATCACATATCTCAAGACTTTGTCCAAAAAAAGAATGTGCCAGTGAGAAGAAAAGATCTTTTCAACCTCTTTATATTGTGAATGGTATCCAGAAATAAAACTCCATTCAAGGTTGTTGTGCAATCGAGAGGAGGACGAGGCAGTATTTGGGAAAGAGGGTACAGGGACTACTCGTAGTTCTTCTATAAGTTTATTCAATTTCACTTCACAGTAACCCTTCTCCATAAATTTATTCTTAAGGAGCCCTGCTTGTATGACATAATCAGTATCTTCAGTACAGTTACGTCGTACTCGCATTATCTGACCTTTGGGTATATTTCTAAGCCAGGTGGGGTGATGTCCGCTTTTCGTTGGTAAGTAGCTATTTGCGTCAGTGGGTTTGAAATACACTTTTGTTCCCAATTTATCTCCATTTCTATATATCTGGAGATCTAAGAAATGCACATTCTGACGGTTGTATTCACATGTTAGACTAATGTTCTGGTTATTTTTATTCAAAACTTCTAAAAAGAGTTCTAGAGATACTAGTGTCCCTGTCCATACAAAGAACAGGTCGTCTATGTACCTGCGGTATAGTAACAGTTCCTCTCTCTTAACATTGAATATGGTTTTATCTCTCCCCCCTGGAGAGGATGTAACCGAGTGAGGGAACTCTCCAAACTTGAGACCAAATACATTTATTCTGCTGACACTTTGGCTCCTAAGGGACTAAATGTCGAATTAGATATAAATTGCTTTATTAGTGATGTTTAATATTGCTTTATTAGCAAAGTTTAATACTCTCCTATCTACTTTATATATTTATGCATAATGTCTATTTTAGATATATTGTATTTTATTTTATGCACAATTGATTATATATTTTATATTCTTAGAGTTGAACGTTTTTATCTGTATTATTTATATATTTTCCTTGCCCATTTATCTACCTCTATGGATATAGGAAATTTTGTATAAGCAGTGAGCTTTTTGAATATATGCTTATGTTGTGCATTCTGTATTTGCTTCTATCGATGTGGCACATGTATTTGTGTGCTATATGAGAAGCAAATCTATCTGTATTTAGATCAGATTCACGGTTATTTTGTTTTTTAGAATTATTTAATTGGTTTTAAAATATCTAATTGTTTCCAAAAATCAAAAATCATTAATATCCTTTAGTATTCAGTTTTAGTCCACTATCTCTTTTTTTAGTGCTTTTTAGTGTTTTTACTGAAAGGTTGTATCATCTAAATATATATGTATATGCAGTAATGCTTATATATAAAATGTTTCTATTGTTTCCAAAGTGCCTTGTTATGCTCTATGTGGTGTTCACTAACCCCAGAAGCAACATGTTGTACAATATTATACTATTTCTGAACGAGTCTTTCTACTGTGCTTTCCCTTCAAAATTTCTTCTAAAAAAGAAATAAGATCGGATCGTTATAGCGCGGGCTATATGGTAAATTGGTTCCCCGTTTTATATTACATGTGCTCCTTAGTTTTATCCTGTGATAGCGTACTGATTGTATGCCCCTCTCTGTATCTGTCTTTGAGCGACTCGGTGGTGGACCAATAGGGGAGCTTTCCGCGCCGTAATAGCAGCCAATGACGGAACAGGAGGGTACATATAAACATCTAATCTCTGCCGCTCAGCCACGCCCTCAGTTGAAGTCCATTGGTAGACGAAACCGGTCAGGGCGGGGCTAACGCGGCGATACCGGAAGTGACGTGATCTGCGCTCCACCGGTGGTTTTTGACCAGGAAGGACCATTTGCTCTGTCCTGTTTAAAGACATTACATGTGTGCTTCTGGGATTCCTGAGACCATCCGATACTCGTCATTTTTTGCTCATTACTACTGATTCATGGTACGTACACTGTGAGCGGGGATCTTATGTGTGGTGAAGGGTTATTGCTTTTTAAATAAATTAAAACCGAATTACACTATTTGGAGTTTCATTTGTTTCTATATGGAGCGTTCCTCCCTGCCTAGCTGATGGATGGTATGGTGGAAAGATACCTGTGTAAGGCCTGATATCACTGGCCCTCTGGTGAGTTTAACCCCCAAAGGGGAGTGTGCCTCACGCGTGGTGGTCTTCTGGGACAAGGTGGAAAGATTTTGAAAATTCCTTGAGATGTTCACATCACCTCTCTATCTTTTCTACGCCATCTTAGCTTGATGTTGCTGGACATTTATCCAACATTGTTTAGCGCTGTTTTATCATTTTGAACTTTGTTCTAATTATGATATTTTGTTTTGTAAATAATATATCACTGTACAATAGCCACTGTTGTGTCTGTGCACAACTATAGTAACCGTTGCTCTTGCTGTAAGACAATTGTGATGTGATTCTACTCAGAAGGAATGATACAATACGAACAGCTGACTGTGCCAAGCAACGACTTATTTTGAGTCCAGGTGGGGTCGCCACAGACAAAATATCACCATAGATTTCAGGTGTGCTCCTTCAGGCAGTCCAGCTTCTATCTGCAATTACTAAATTACAGAAAAAAATCCCGCAAACCAAACATGTGGCCACGCATACCACCCAGGGCCATCTTTACCATAGGGCAAACGGGGGCAGCATAGCCGCCCGTTAAGCCCCTGTGGTGCCCACAAATCAGCGCTGAAAATCATCAGCGGCACGCAGTACTGCTTCCCTTCTTAGTGTTTCAAAATGTACAGTACCCCTGGCTTCCCTTAGACGTGCACTTCTCCCTCCCTGCCACTGGGTGCTGCTTGTATATAAAAGTGAATTAGAATGTGATTTTATAACATCCCCAGTTTGCTCGAGGCTGACTTCTTCATGTCCTGCTCCTCAATGTATGTCACTCTTTGCTATATTGTAAATAGAAGTTTTCTGTAGAGTGTGCCCAAAGTCTTTATAATATTTGATGATTCACTGCAGGTCTGGTCAGTGTTTTAAAAAGTTCCTGTATTTTACACATGGCATGGCATGGGGTCACAGCACCGTCTGTCCATTCTGATTTAGCACCATGGGACCCCATGCCATGCCATGTGTAAAATAGAGGAACTCTTTAAATCACAGACCAGACCTGCAGTCCAGGCTGAGTAAGGCCTCAGAGCACATGGCATTACTGTCTGTATTTAACTGCTTAATGGGCTTATTTTGGGCCTGGCTGGTTCACATGTATGTGTTTTGGCGGCCCACATTTGCGCAGGAACAGCAGCCCATTCATTTGAATGGGCTGCCATGCCTGCGTTTCCTGCAAAGAAAATCGCATGCCTCATGCCTCATGTGCACACTGCACACCTATAACCATCAAGCAATGAAATACAGCACTGTCTGTCCATTCTGCTGTCTGCTGTGACTTATCTGCAGTTCCCGCACTGTCAAACTTGCTGCATTTTTAGACGTTTAGGTCACGCTTTTAAAAACACAGTGCGTTTGTGTGTGCAAGAACTGCAGGTAAGTAGCATGGTGCAAAAGCAGAATAGATTTCAAGGCAACTGTATTTTTAAAACGCTGAATGCAGGAAACAAAGGCATGGCAGCCCATTCAAATGAATAGTCTGCTGTGCCTGCACAAATGAGGTCACCCTAGTCCAGCCCCGCCCCCCCTACAGTTAGAAACACACATTAGGTCACACTTAAACCCTACAGCGCCCCCTAGTGGTTAGCCCCTTCACTGCCAGTGTCAGTTACACAGTAATCAGTGCATTTTTAAAGCACTGATCGCTGTATAAATGACACTGGTCCCAAAACAGAACAACAACAAAAGTGTCCAATGTGTCCACCATAATGTCGCAGTCATGATAAAAATGATGATCGCTGCTATAACTAGTAAAAAAAAAAAAAAAACAATTATAAAAATGCCATAAAACTATCCCCTATTTTGTATGCGTTATAACTTTTGCGCAAACCAATGAATATTGCCATTTTTTTTTTTACCAAAAATATGTAGCAGAATACGTATCGGCCTAAACTGAGGAAAAAAAATGGGCCAGATTCACAGAGCCCTTACTCCGGTCTAACTGGTGTTAGACTGGAGTACTTTCAAATTACGCGCGTTTCACTAGTCTGAGTCCTCAAACCATGAAAAGACGGCTTTGCGCTTCAATCCGACTGGCTTACGTGTTCGTACGTCTTCGGATCTACGCTGCAATAAAATTGCGGCCACTGGGTGGACTTCCCATCGTTTTTCGCCGTCGGGGTATGCAAATGAGCTTTTGCCTTCGATCCCCAAAATTACGATCTTCAATCGCAATCTCTTACGGCATCTTTAGTCATCTTTTCGCTGCGTAATGTTTTATACCAGCTTTTAGCTGCTCTAATATTAGACAGCCCATGTTAATTTCGAATTTCAACGTTTTCCGACGTCTTTTATTATTTTTTACGTAAGTCGTCCGGGAATAGGAATGTCTGTAAACGACGGTACTCGTAACGACGTTATTTCGCACAATGCACGGCGGGAAATTTCTGAACGGAGCATGCGCAGTTCGATCGCCGCGGGGACGCTCCTAATTTAAATGCTTCACGCCCCCTATTTGCGTATTTCGATTACGCGGTGAGAAATAGACTACGCCGCCGTATCGTACGGGCAAAAATCTACCAGAATTCGTCGTAGAGCCTGGTAAAATACGGCGGCGTAGCGTATCTCGGATACGCTGCGCAAATGTACGTGTACCTGAATCTGGCCCAATGTTTTTAATATATTTTTGGGGGATATTTTATTATAGCAAAAAAAAAAGAAAGCTCCTTTTCTGGGGAAAAAAGGACGCCAATTTTGTTTGGGAGCCACATCGCACGACCGCGCAATTGTCAGTTAAAGCCACACAGTGCCGAATCGTAAAAAAGGGCCAGGTCCTTAACCTGCATATTGGTCCGGGTCTTAACTGGTTAAAAAGTAGAACTATCTAGAGTATACAGATCTGTACACAGAGCTAATGATGAGGGAAGAATGGCTCAGAGAAGGGACATTCCCTGTGAACAAGGGACGGTTGGGGGTGTCAAAACTACACGAAGTGGAAAGAAGTTATGAGCTGTTAAATGTAAATTCCATTCACAGATATTGTTAGGTAGTCAAGGTGGCCGGCCACACATCGAAACTGTTACTGGCACTGGTTTTCAAACGTAATAAAAAGTTTGATGGTTACAAATATACAGTATATGTGTCATGAGAGCGTGCTCTGTGCTCTGCTCTGCCTCGTGCTGAGTTTCATGCACAGCAAGTGTATTCCTTACAGAATCAAAGAAAAGAGGGCGCACCAGCCTAGTGCATTATCCTAAGTACATTTAACCATTTCAGCCTCCGAAAGAATTTACCCCCTTTCTGACCAGAGCACTTTTTGCGATGCGGCACTGCGTCGCTTTAACTCACAATTGCGCGGTCGTGCGATGTTGCACCCACACAAAAATTAACGTCCTTTTTTTTTCTCCACACAAATAGAGCTTTCTTCTTAAATGAAAGAGGATGGAAAATACAATATAATAATGGAAAGAGAAAGGGATTAATAAATCTCACAATGCATGTTGACCACTTGCCGCCCGCCCTATTACAAAATGATGGCGGCAAAGTAGTTTCAATATCCTGACCCGACGTCATATGACGTCTTCAGGATATTAATCAGCTGCCCCCCCCCCCGGGGGGGGGGGCGTGAATCGCAGCGATCGATTCAGGTAAAGAGTCTCCGACTCTTTGCCACGTGATCAGCCGTGTCCGATCACAGCTGATCACGATGTAAACAAGAAGAGTCGTGATCGGCTTTTCCTCACTCGCATGTTAGACGCGAGTAGAGGAGAGCCGATCGGCTGCTCCCCTGACAGGGGGGGTTTGTGCTGATCGATTATCAATGCAGCCCCCCGAGGATGCCCACACTGGACCACCAGGGATGCCACTAGACCACCAGGGATGCCCACCACCAGGTATGCCACCCTAGACCACCAGGGATGACAATCAGAAATTAATAATGCATGCCAATCAGTGCCCACAATGGATGCCAATCAGTGCCCACAATGGGCATCACCGATTGGCAGGCATTATTGTTTGGTACTGATTGGCATCCATTTAGTACAACAGATTACAGTACATTAGTGCCACCTATCAATGCCTATCTATCCCCATCCATGCCACCTATCAGTGCCCATCCGTGCCACCTATCAGTGCCCATCCATGCCGCCTCTCAGTGCCCATCCATGCCGCCTATCAGTGCCCATCCATGTCGCCTATCAGTGCCCATCCATGTCGCCTATCAGTGCCCATCCATGTCGCCTATCAGTGCCCATCCGTGCCCCCTATCAGTGCCCATCCGTGCCACATATTAGTGCCCATCATCAGTGCCCATCAATGCCACCTCATCGGTGCTCATCAGTGCTGCCTTATCAGTGCCCGTCAGTGCAGTACCATCTGTGCCCATCAGTGAAGGAGAAAACTTTCAGTTACTTTTTGTAACTGAAACAAAAAAAAAACATTTTTTTTTTAAATTTTTAGGTAATTTTATTTATTTTTTGCAGAAAATAAAAATCCCGGAGGTGATCAAATACCACCAAAAGAAAGCTCTATTTGTGGGAACTAAATGATAAAAAATTGAGTTTGGGTACAGTGTAGCATGACCGCGCAATTGTCATTCAAAGTGCAACAGCGCTGAAAGCTAAAAATTGGTCTGGGCAGGATGGTGTATAAGTGCCCCTGGTATGGAAGGGGTTAAGAATCTTAGTTGACATATAGGAAGACAAACATTGGTAAATGTAAGATATATGTTTTTAATTATGTGTATTTGTGGAATTTATGTATGTATGTATTTTCGTATTTACAAAATTAATAAAAAGTGATTGAAAACAAATAGAGATTGCTTCAGCCAGTATTTGACCACCTAATTTTTTATTTATTTTTTGCGCTATAAACAAAAAAAGAGTGATGCCACGTACACACGATCGTTTTTCATGACGAGAAAAATGCAATTTTTTAAATTGGTCATTAAAAACTTAACAATCGTGTGTGAGCTCCAGAGCATTTTTCTCGATAGGAAAAATGGCCATTAAAAATTTAGAACACGCTCTAATTTTTCTCGTCGTTTTTCACGTCCTCGTTTTTCTCGACGTGAAAAACAATCGTGTGTAGGCTTTAACGACGGGGAAAAAACGTGCATGTAAGTTATGAGAAGGGAAATTTGCATAATCAGCTCAAAGGGTGGTGCCAATTGAATGGAACATCCCCTTTATAGTGCCGTCGTACGTGCACTGCGCCCCCCCCCCCCTTGCCCCTACCTGTGGACGCCCATGGCCAGCACCTATTTCAGGTTCAACTGCCCCCCTCATCTGGAGCCTATCCACAAAGGGATCATCAATACAAAGGGATCATCAAGAGAAAGGGATCATCAATACAAAGGGATCATCAAGAGAAAGGGATCATCAACACAAAGGGATCATCAACACAAAGGGATCATCAATACAAAGGGATCATCAACACAAAGGGATCATCAACACAAAGGGATCATCAATACAGCATCAACTACCTTGACTTGACACAGTTGGCAATCTCTGCTTCTCCGGGCTTGGTGTTCTCTGTTACCACCCTCAGGGACGCCAAGCACTCACCCGCAAGGAGAGCCCACTCCATCATTTTGGCTTCAAGACCGGGTACATGACATGTATCTAGGAATGTAGGATATTAGCTTTAATGATCTCATGGCTTCCTGGAAAGTTATCCTCACAGACATGGTTCTCCAACAACAGTTCTATTTATAGGATGTATATATCAGTTGGTAGGATGTATGTACTAACACCGTTTTCTTTTAGGTGAAGACTGTGATACTTCAGCTGAAGTATTGACCTTTGATTTTAGAAATGTAAATTCCTGTGCTAATTTTTTGTAGGCTGATAAGTCTATTTCTTGGAGCCCGGGCCATTGACAAATGACAGCCACAAGGTGGCTCTATAGGTCCAGGAGGCCGTCTTTTTACGGCCTCGGCCCCTCCGGCCACTGGGGGGCACACACGTGATGCCGATGCGTGTGCCTGGCAGCCGGGATGTCCGCTGGGCACCTGCAATTGGCCATTACACAGCCAAGGACGTGGATCTGTGTGTGTAAACACAGAGCTCCACGTCCTGTCAGGGAGAGAGGAGACCGATGCTGTGTCCCTTGTACATAGGGACACAATCGGTCACCTCCCCCAGTCACTCCCCTCCCCCCACAGTAAGAATCACTCCCAGGGAACACATTTAACCCCTTCCCTGCCCATCACATTTATACAGTAATCAGTACATTTTTATAGCACTGATCACTGTATAAATGTGAATGGTCCCAAAAATTTGTCAAAAGTGTCCTGACAAAAATCGCAGATCGCCGCCATTACTAGTAAAAAAAAAAATAGTCAAAATTCTATCTCCTATTTTGTAGCCGCTATAACTTTTGAGCAAACCAATCACTATACGCTTATTGCGTTTTTTTTTTTTTTTTACCTAAAATATGTAGAAGAATACGTATGGGCCTAAACTGAAATTTTTTTTTTATTGTATATTTATTATAGCAAAAAGTAAAAAATATTGTGTTTTTTTTTAAAATAGTCGCTCTATTTTTGTTTATAGCACAAAAAAATAAAAACTACAGGAGGTGATCAAATACCACCAAAAGAAAGCTCTATTTGTGGGGAAAAAAGGACGCCAATTTTGTTTGGGAGCCACGTCGCACGACTGCGCAATTGTCAGTTAAATCGTAACAGTGCCGAAAGCTGAAATTTCACCTGGGCAGGAAGGGGGTTTATGTGCCCAGTAAGCAAGTGGTTAATATAAGTGTCAGGGCTCTACCAGATCAACAGTATTATCAAAACTTCCACTTTAATCAATATAATTTACTCTAGATTACGAGAGGAATGAGATAAGATAACAGACTGATGTTCTGCATCCCATTTTGGAAGATTGTAATCAATTTTAATTTTCAATTAATTTTCTGGAACGGTCATCATCCTGATCCACCTGACAGAAGCGTGATGAGATGAAGTGATGAGAATGTCATCTCCTGACCGTTGTCACAAGAACAGTCATCCCCATTAAAAGAAAAGATCACATTTAGCCACTGGATTTCAGAAAATATCAAAGGCATTCATTCCTTATGATAGCTAGTGCCATCTAGTGGCCAAATTAGATTTTACATTTATCAAGCACATGATGAAAAAGCCCAATATCATTTTTCTTTTTCTTTTTTTGTTTTGTCCTATTTGCACAGAACAAATGTACATGCAATTTCACTGGACAAATCACTATGTAATTTTTTTTTTTTTAAATACACCACTCAGAAATCACATTTAGATTAAACATTTTAATACTGGGCACTTTCACCACCTTGCTGCCCAGGCCAATTGTCAGCTTTCAGCGCTGTCGCACTTTGAATGACAATTGCACGGTCAAGCAACGCTGTACCCAAACAAAATCGTTATCATTTTTTGGAGACAGATAGAGCTTTCTTTTGGTGGTATTTAATCACCACTGTATTTATTTAACCACTTCCTTACTGGGCACTTAAACCCCCTTCCTGCCCAGACCAATTTTCAGCTTTCAGCGCTGACGCATTTTGAATGAGAATTGTGCGGTCATACAACACTGTACCCAAATTATGTTTTTATCATTTTTTTTTCCACAAATAGAGCTTTCTTTTGGTGGTATTTGATCAACTCTGCGTTTTTTTATTTTTTTGCGCTTTAAACAAAAAGACAGAAAATATGGAAAAAAAACACAGGGGCCAGATTCAGTAAGAAGTTACGCGGCTTATCTCGAGATACTCTGCGTAACTTCTTAAATGCACCGGCGTATCTTTTTTCTCTATTCAGAAAACAAGATACGCCAGGATTGAGCTAGGATACGAGTGGCGTAAGTGTATTATGCCATTGTATCTTAGTTGCATATTTACGCTGGCCGCTAGGTGGCGCTTCCGTCGATTTACGCTTCGAATATGTAAATTAGCTAGATACGCCGATTCACGAACGTACGCCCGGCCGTCGCAGTAAGGTACGACGTTTACGTATGGCCTTTTTCAGGCGTAAAGATAAAGCACCAAAAACATGGCGCAGCCAATGTTAAGTATGGACGTCGGAACAGCCATCGAATTTCACGTCGTTTACGCCGTTTGCGTAAGCCGATTCAGAATTGGGCTGGGCGTAAGTTACGTTCACGTCGTTTTCATTGACTATTTGCAACGTGATATGGAGCATGCGCACAGGGATACGTCCACGACCGGCGCATGCGCAGTTCGTTCGGCGCGTCATTTACGTGGGGTCACCGTTCATTTCAATATAACACGCCCCCTACATGCCTAATTTGAATTACGCGGGCTTACGCTGGCCCATTTACGCTACACCGCTGCAACTTACGGTTCAAGTGCTTTGTGAATACAGCACTTGCCTGTAAAATTTGCGGAGGCGTAACGTAAATAGGATACGCTACGCCCGCACAAAGATACGCGCTCCTACGTGAATCTAGCCCACAATATTTTTTTACTTTTTGTTATAATAATATCCCATTTAAAAAAAAATAAAAAATCTCAGTTGAGGCCGAAACGTATTCTTCAACATATTTTTTTTTTACTAGTAACGGCCGCGATCAGCGATTTTTGTCGGGCCTGCGATATCGTGGCGGACATATTGGACACTTTTGACACTATTTTGGGACCATTCACATTTATACAGCGATCAGTGCTATAAATATGCACTGTACTGTATAAATGTGACTGGCAGGGAAGGGGTTAACACTAGGGGGCGAGGAAGGGGTTAAATGTATTCCCTGGGTTTGATTCTTACTGTGGGGAGAGGGGACTGACTGGGGGAGGTGACTGATCTGTGTCCCTGACAGGATGTGGAGCTCTGTGTTTACACACACAGAGATCCACGTCCTTGCTCTGTCACTGCCGATCGCGGGTACCTGGCGGACATCGCGGCCGCCAGGCACGTGCATCTGCATCACGTGACATGCCGGGCACAGGGTTTCCCCGCTGCGCGCCCGCGGGGAATGTAAACAGCAGGACGTCCAGGGTAAGATGACCAGATTTTTAAAATGAAATCAGGGGACATATTTTTTTTTTATACTAGTAATGGCGTCAATCAGCGACTCTCTGCCCGTTACCGCCCCCCTCACATCATATCAAGTCTTACTCTCTGGGCCCCGGCTATTACTGGGTGGGGAGTAGAGGAAGAACACTTTGCCAGGGAAGGCAAGGAGATAAGCAGGCAGGCGGCTGGTCGGGACTTGAGCCAAGGCAGAAGAACATGCAAGCAGAGCTGAATGGGCATGCACCCGAAACTGAAGTAATATTCACTCCGCTCCGACCAGCACATGATCATCAGAAAGGGGCACAGACAATGGGCCAGATTCAGAAAGAATTTACGCCGGTGTATCTCCTGATACGCCGCCGTAAATTCAAATGTGTGCCGTCGCATCTTTATGCCGATTCAGAAAGCAAGTTCCCCCGAAAAACATGGCTTCAGTCGTTCGGCGTAACTTGCCTACGCCGGCGTATCGTGGGCGCATAGTTACACTGGACGCATTAGACTTTCCCATTAAAAATATGCAAATGAGCTAGATACACCGATTTACGAACGTACGCGTGCCCGGCTTATTGATATACGTAGTTTACCTACAAATGGCGTAAAGTTACCCCTGCTATATTAGGCGCAACCCATATTAAGTATGGATGTCAGAACAGGGTCGTATTGTACGTCATTTACGTCGTTTGCATAAGTCATTCGGGAATGGGGCTGGGCGTAAGTTACGTTGAAACCTAATTTTGCTGTCACCCCTGACTCCACACCCTTTGTCCTGCCCATGTATACCCCACATTTTTAATTAAAGGCCCTTTAAAAGCAGCCTCACCAGTGCCCATTAAATGCAGCCATTCCAGTGCTCATCAATGAATGTTTGCTTGCTTCCATTTATTCAGGAGTCGGGAGATAGACACAGTCCTCCACCGCCGCCGCCTCTGACACTATGTGCGAACAAAACAGCGGCTGCCTGCTGATACTGAGACTTAGTTGCTTGCTGCAAAGAGAAGAGAGTAGGAACACTAGAGGCCAGGCACACTAGGCAGCAGTGCGACCTGGGTGGCTGCCTAGTTTGCCTAGTGGTAGCAGCGGCCGTGGAGAGGGGGTGCTGGACAAGAAAGAAAAACGTTTTTTCTTGCCCGTGGTGTGCAGCACCCCCAATTTTTACCACCTCCCCAAGGTGCACAAAGCCTTGGTTGATCCTTCCGGTAGGCTGACTACAGGGATGGACTGGCCATTGGGACTACAGGGAGTTTCCCGGTGGACCGATGGCTCAGTGGGCCAGCTTCAGTGACAGCGGACCACCACCCCCCCTCTGCTCCTTTTGTCTCTCCCTCCCCGCAGCCTTCACCTGGGGGGAGCAAAGAAGCAGAGGGAGGACAAGAGAAGCAAAGAGGACGACAGAGGAGCATGGAGGAGGGGACAGACAGCTGACTCAACAGCTATAGCCTGGGAGTTTCTCACTTCTGTCTAATCTTATCCCATTAGGGGGGGCACCAAACTGATTCTTTGCCCCGGGTGAAATAATGTCTAGCTTCCCCACTGGTACTGCCTATAAGAGTACCAGTACCAGCTGTTCTACTCTAATAAAGTAGAACGGCTAGTGAAGAGGAAGAGAGGGCTTGGGTGGCCGGGGGGGGGTGCGGGAGTTGTCCGGCCTCCATGGGAGAGACCTGTTAAATTGGGCCAGTCTGGATAAAGTCCAGAGCCAAACTTTTGTCCCAGTCCAGCCCTGGCTGACTGTAGCAAACACGAATAGCTTTACCAACGGTCTGTCAGTCTATATAGACTTTCTACTACAACCTATAGTTTGCCAACTAGCATCGTACATTAGGGACTCTAGTCATGTTATTGTCATATTACAGGATTATGCCGCGTACACACGATCACTTTATGTGATGGAAAAAAAAACGATTTTTTTTGTGAAGTAAAAAACAATGTTTTTGAAACTTCAATTTTCAAAGACGATGTTGCCTACACACCATCGTTCTTTCACAATGCTCTAGCAAAGCGAGGTAACATTCACCACTCTTTTCCATTGAAGCTCGCTTCATAACTAGCTTCTGGGCATGCACGGGTTGAAAAACGTTGTTTTAAATGTAGTTTTTTGCTACACACAGTGGGCCAGATTCTCATACATTTTCGCCGGCGTAGCGTAAGCAATTTACACTACGCCGCCGCAACGTAACAGAGCAAGTGCCGTATTCTTCATGCACTTGCTCCGTAGTTTGCGGAGGCGTAGAGTAAATCGCCCAGCGTAAGCCCGCGTAATTCAAAGGGGGCGGCTTGTATTTAAATTAAGCGCGCCCCCGCGTCGAATGAATTGCGCATGCGCCGGCCGGGGGAAAAAGCCCAGTGCGCATGCTCCAGCTCACATCGGAAAGCGTTGTGGAAACCGACGTCAAAACGACGTGATCGACACTACGCAATGCCCTATTCGCGAATGAGTAAAACGACGTAAGCGCCGGAAAAAGCCGACGCTGACCCGAACGCCATACTTAACATGGCATCCAACAGCACCTGACGGCATCCGACGGTACTTCGTAAGGTTACTCCTCATAGAAGCAGGGGTAACCTTACGCGAACGAAAACGACGTACGCGACGACGGGGCGGCGTAAAAGCGACCGGGAATCGGCGTAGTAGCCTCATTTGCATAGGAAAATGAGAAAACAACGAAAAGGCCACCTAGTGGCCGGAGTTGTCATTACAACTACGATCTGCAAGTGTAATGGTATTACACTTGTCGGATGTTCAGCCGTATCTATGCCAAAGTGATGCTAAGAATCACTCGCATAGATACGAGGCAAAAAAAACGGCGATACGACAGGGGTATCTGAGATACTCCGTCGTAGCACCGCTGAGAATCTGGCCCAGTGATTTTTTGTGAAACAAAAACCGACGTTTTGAAAAACGACACAAAAAATTGAAGCATGCTTCAATTTTTTTTTGGTCATTTTTCACGAGACATAAAACAACGTTTTCCCCCACACACTGTCATTTAAATTTACGTTTTTAAAAACTTCGTTTTTTTCCATCACATAAAGTTATGGTGTGTACGCGGCATTATTCTTGGCAAGAAGGATATCTGTGGGCATCTTTGAACATTGCTTATATATGTCCATACCTCATGAGGTCTGACAATACTTCATTACCAAAAATGGGGAAGTCTGTACAGGTGGAGTTTTTGTTAAATAGCAAAGATTTTTGTTTAACATACCCCACTGCTACATGCTTTCATGCTTTCCTGACTGATTGACTGATTAAATTCCTAATTGTTGGAGATGCAACAAAACTACAGCTTAGTCTATATCAGATGCAGTTTACAAAAAGTACACAAGATGTCGCTAATGCTTAATGATATGCTATACTATGTATACACTATGATGTTGCATTTCCTATCCCCTATTTTCCTATTTTTTTTCCTGCCTGGTTCTCTGTGTGTTGTTCTTCTTACCATCATATGGAGACATCTTTGCCTGTGTGCGATGATGTTCCAATAAAGAAGCCAGTTCCTGATTAGTGTTGAGCGGAATACGCCATATTCGATTTCCAGATATTTCACGAATATATAGAAGAATATTCGTGAAATAATAATTGCATTGCGAATATTCAGCAACATAAAAGGATCGCCTCAGCTACTCGGCCCAGGGTCTCTAATCATACCAGCAATGCTTTTAGACGTCGATGGAGATCACTAGGATGTGATCTGTTTTAAAAATACATTTGAAAAAATACGAATATTCGCAATAGCGAATATTCACCGCGATATTCGAGTTATTCGCGAATACTCGAATATGCAATATTCGTAACGAATATTAGCAATGCGAATATTCTTGAGCAACACTATTCCTGATTACTACACAAAGTCTTATCTCAACTGACTCCGCTGCACCTATCAATCGTACTCTGCAACACTAATAACCTACAGTGTTTTTTAGACTTCTCTAGTCGTTTTCCACCGTTTGTGCAATAAACCAGCTTTTATTCAGTTATCAGCCTATATGTACTTTCTGACTGTCCCTATTGAGCACTGCTTTTTGTGTTTTTTTAATCCCCTTTTTAATACATGATAATATTCTGTTTGCTTTGTTAGCAGCAGCTTGGCATTGCCTGCCATTGCTGAGCCTATCATCTATTAGGAACGTGACAAAGAAAAATAAAAAAAGGACGCGCCAGCCTAGTGCATTATCCTTTGCATTATCTTTTGGATGGATTTTAATAAAAACGATAAAATAAAAACTACTCACAAGTGTAGCTGAAAATTCACAATGTATAAAGTTACAGGTAGCAGCAAAGAGTCAGACACAGAAACACTCCAAATGGTCATAGAGGATGTGATGAAGGCCACTGTCGGCTGACGGGTTTCGAAGGACAACCCTTCTTCCTCAGAGCGCAGGAAGAAGCTGGGCTCTGAGGAAGAAGGTTGTCCTTCGAAAACGCGTCAGTCGTCAGTGGCCCTGACCATAACATAACAGTAGGCATGTGCATTCATTTTTGTTCGAATGCATTTTTGTCTGAATTTCTGGGATTTTCAGGGCTGTTTTAACAAACGATAACGAATGTGCAGAATCCAAAATCCAAAATATCCAACATAAAAAAATGCTTTATTTTCGTTTTGTTGCGACAACAGTTTGATATAGATAGAATATTTGACATGACGGTGACAATAACAATCTGTGCCTAACCTAACTCTATTAGTCCAAGATTAATCGACATTATAAAGACATAAAGATTCGACAATGCAGCTAAAACATACGATCGCCACAAACTGACATTTATGGTCGAATGCTCCGCCCATAGGCTATAGAAGAATTCTAATGTTGGTTGACTAGTAATAATAATTTATAAATTCTACGATAGCTTGTGGGCGGAGCATTCGACCGGAAATGTACGATTGCAACGTTGTACAGTTTAGCTGCTTCCTCAAATATTCTTAGAACATTCGACAAACACCATAAGCCTTCAATGACAGATTCAACCTTTAATTCATTTGGATGTTTGAATGATTTTTTTAACTAAGCAAAATAAATAAAAACTAATTTGGGAGTAACTAAATTTATTTTTCGGATAAAAAAATAAATAATCCGAAACGAAATATTTCAGTGTGCACATGTGTACATAACAGTTACTCATAGAAACCTTCACCACCTTAACTCTTCTATTCTCTACTCTGCTACTGACCACCAGTGTTTTAACTAACAGCGTTTAAATAAACGCCGTTGGGTAACGATACCCCTTTTGAGGGTAAAGAGTAATCGACCGCTGACTCTTCAGCCAGGATTTCAGAGTTGTCAGCTGGTATTTCGTGATAGTCCCAGGCAAAGGGAGCCCAGACCTGCTGCTTAGCAGAATCCAGCAATTGTCTGTAGGCAATATCCAGCTCCTATTCCTGATTGACTAGAAACTCCAAATCTTCCAGTGCCCAGGGAACTTCTGACACATTCAGCATCTGTTCTCTGTATTCCGAGATTTTTTCCAAACGCCACTCCAAATCGCTCCCAAAGTCAGGGTCCTGTGACAGCGTCTTTAATAACAGCCCCATAGCCAAAGCCTTCTGTTGGGGTGTCGTCTGCTGTTCACACTGGCACACTTGGGCTACATACCAGCAGAGGGCTCTGTAGCTCTCGTCCAACCGCATCTCCACCTGGACCAACCTGGTTAACTCTGCTTTCCATTCCTCATGCAGTGTTCCCCAAAAAAACACCATTTGCACTTCGTACTGTGACCAGTACATTTCCTGGAAGAAGGAGAGAACTTTTCCCCGGTGTCGCTGCTCATTGGCTAGCGCTTCCTTCCATAGTTCCCAGCGCATATAATCATACCATCCCAGCAGGACCTGCTCTGATACTGGTCCTTTGTGCTGTATCTGCATCTCTTGAAACCTCCTTCCAAATTCCTCTTCCATGGTGGCTTGTATCTGTACCTCTCCTCCGCTCCTGCTATCCAGACCTTGGATCCAGGTGGAGGTTTGGATGTCCCAGACTGCAGGAAGAATCCCACTGCTTGCCACCAATGTAACGAAACGTCCTAAACGCTTGAGTTCATTCGTCATATACTGTTTCCTCTTAGTCTGAATATAGATAGCAGATATTCCAACCGTTGATAACAACAAACAAGACAATACTCATTTGGTGGCTGAACATGGACTGTTTATTAGAACAAGAATACAGTCTTATATACAGTTGAAGAGGAGGTTCCCCCTCCCTCCTGTTCATATTAATCTAACAATACACCTGTAACCAGAAACCTTATTAACATGAGCTAGTTATATAATCATTTACCCAGACTAGGTGACCCACAGATATGACCTTTCGGGTAGACTTGCCGTCTCCTCAATCACTGACTATACAATATACATTATCATAAATATCAACAGAGAAATCCTTTATACAATAGCAGGGTTAATTTTCAAAAACAACAATGGGTGAAAGACTGTTAGAAGCCACAGTAGTAGACAACAGGAGACCCAGGGCTTTCCAAATCTCATTAATCAGCATTCTTTCACATATATCTGCTCTATAAATCCCACACTAGCAGAGACCATCATGGCCTCCTTAATAATGTCCTTTTGCATTACATAACAGAATATGTTCCTAAATGCTTGTAGCTCCCTCAAATCCCAGGGCCCATAGCAAGGTAAATAAGGTGTTGCTTACAGAACTTAATTAGGTGTCCGATGTGTCCGCTGCAATGTTGCAGTACCGCTAAAAAAAATCAATGATCGCCGCCATTACTAGTAAAAAAGATTTAAATATAAATGCCATAAATCTATCCCATACTTTGTAGACGATTGTCAGGGACTGCAGACATGGTACAAGAGATGGTCAGAGACTGCAGACATGGTACAAGAGATGGTCAGAAACTGCAGACATGTACAAGAGATGGTCAGAGACTGCAGACATGGTACAAGAGATGGTCAGAGAATGCAGACATGGTACAAGAGATGGTCAGAGACTGCAGACATGTACAAGAGATGGTCAGAGACTGCAGACATGGTACAGGAGATGGTCAGAGACTGCAGACGTGGTACAAGGGATGGTCAGAGACTGCAGACGTGGTACAAGAGATGGTCAGAGATTGCAGACGTGGAACAGGAGATGGTCAGAGACTGCAGACGTGGTACAAGGGATGGTCAGAGACTGCAGATGTGGTACAAGAGATGGTCAGAGACTGCAGGCATGGTACAAGGGATGGTCAGAGACTGCAGACGTGGTACAAGGGATGGTCAGAGACTGAAGACATGGTACAAGAGATGGTCAGAGACTGCAGGCATGGTACAAGAGATCAATGCAGCCTCATCAGTGCCCATCATTGCAGCCTCACTGTGCATATGAACGCAGCCTCACCTTTGTATATAAATTTAGTCCCACTTTTGTATATAAATTCCGGCCCACTTTTGTATATAAATGCAGTCCCACTTTTGTATATCAATGCAGGCCCACTTTTGTATATCAATGCATGCCCACTTTTGTATATCAATGCCGGCCCACTTTTGTATATCAATGCAGTCCTACTTTTGTATGTAAATTCAGTCCCACTTTTGTCTATGAATGCAGTCCCACTTTTGTCTATTAATGCAGCCACACTGTGCATGGCACTCACCATGGCATTGCCTCGATCACACACAGCAGGTATCTCCTCTCCCGACATGTGTCATGGAACAAACAGGAGCTGTAGGTCTGTGTTCGGAAGGGCAGTGTACTCTAGCAAGGTCCCCCCCTAGACGGGCTTGTGTGATAGACAAAACACTGATTCAATCAGTGTTCCATCTCCATCTACTATCACATGAGCAGGTCTAGCACAGGCAGCACAGCCAAACACAGATCCAGCTATCTCACACAGGCAGAGATGCCCGATGTCATACGCAGGAGAGAGGGGAGCGCTGCAGTCAGCTACAGCTCAAAGCAGCCTCAGGACAGGCAGCCTACCGGCCCTGGTGATGAGAGAGAGAGAGAGAGTGAGAGACTCGGCAGTGGCAGTTGCAGGCACTGCAAAGCAGTTTAAAAAAAATATCTGTCACAACTAACAATAACTTATAAAGCCATCCACAACTTAGTCCCCAGCTACATCACCAACCTAGTCTCAAAATACCAACCAAATCATCCTCTTTGTTTCTCCCAAGACCTCCTGCTCTCCAGCTCATTTGTCACCCCCTCCCATGCTTGCCTCCAGGATATCTCCTGAGCCTCTCCCATCCTATGTAATTGCCTATTCCAATCTATCCGACTATCTCATACTGTACCATGTCCACTTTTAGGGGATGCCTAAAAACTCATCTTTTCAGAGAAGCCTATCCCATCTCCACCTAACAACTCTGGGCCAGATCCACAAAGATCTCCCGCTGGCGTAGCTTAAATGAGTTACACTACGCCGCTGTAAGTTACAGCGGCGTATCCATATCCTCAAACAATTCCCGATGTAACTTACGGCGGCGTAGTGTAATTGTTGTGGCGTAAGGCCGCGCAATTCAAATAAGCTAGATGTGGGCGTGATTTAATGTAAATCAGCTTGACCCCGCGTATTTAACCTTTTTTTTGTACGGCGCATGCGCCATCCGTGGAGGTATCCCAGTGCGCAAAATCACATTGGAAATAGTCAATGAAAACGGCGTGAACGTAACTTACGCAAATCCCTATTTGCGAACGGTTTACGCAAACGACGTGAACGACGGAAAATTCAACGCTGGCCCGACGTCCATACTTAACATTACGTATGCCTCTATACAGCAGGGGTAACTTTACACCGGACCTACGCTTATGCAAAGGACGTAAAAGGAATGCGCCGACAGCTCGTACATTCGTGAATTGCCGTAAATCGCTCATTTGCATATTCAACGTGGTAAAAAGACAGAAGCGCCCCTAGCGTCCAGCGTAAGTATGCAACTAAGATACGACGGTGTAATAACGTTACGCCAGTCGTATCTTAGCGTAATTCCGTAGATACAAAACAAAGATACGCCGGCGGGAACTTGAAATTACGGCCGCCGTAATTCTTTGTGGATCTGGCCCTCTATTTTTATTTTCTCCATCAGCTCATCCCCCAAAGTTATTACCTTGTTTTTCACTTGTCCCACCCCTTTTAGATTGCAAGCTCTAATGATCGGGGCCCTCTGATTCCTCCTGTATTGAATTGTATTGTAACTGCCCTCAAATTGAAAACTGCTGCGCAAACTGTGGGCACTATATATAAATCCTGTATATTAATAATAATACTAATTAGTTCCTGCACCTCAAGGGAGCTAACAGTCCAATATCCTTGCACGATCATACAAGCACACATGTCTACTCTAAAATACAGGATGTCATGGTCTTCACACTGATCTTCATGGTTAGACTGGACTGGGCAGATCTCAGCCTGGTTGACCACACAGGAATAGGGGATGGCAGCGCAGTCACGCCATGTATAGTGTATGTTATATCATACATAGAGCCTTTTAGACCTGACACCACAATACAGAAGCTAAGAATTCTTCTGGTCTTATCAGACATGGAGACAACAGGTAAGAAGCTCTTCTGTTTTATAATAATGTAAAAATTATTGATGGAATTTAGGCCCCTTTCACACTTGGCCATGAGGTGAGATGGCGGTAAAGCGCCGCTATTTTTAGTGACGCTTTACCGCTATAATTTTGTGGTGCTATTCGAAAAAGGGTTAAAAACCACTGCAAAGCGCCTCTGCAGACTCTGCGTGTCGAGATCCTATGGGGTAAATGACCGCACCAGCCAGGAAGACACTGGCTGCAAAAAGTGCCTAGAGGCGATTCAGTTCGCATGTGTAGTGCTATACAAGTCATTCATTCAGTGTGAAACCCTCAGGGAGCCGCTGTTTCAGGTCAGGTTATAGCGCCTGCAAACCACCCCAGTGTGAAAGAGGTCTTAGGATTCATTCCAGAACAGTGATCACTGGTACTAGTAGTTATCTCATTGGTATCACATGACTCTAGGAATTCAGACCCCATGCTTTATTTTATGGTGCAATATAAGGAAAAAAAATGATGAAATTCTATTATTATGGGCATCAGCCCTGTCTGCCCTTAGGTCCCGACCTCATACACTATATTATGAAAAGTATTGGGACGCCTACCTTTAAACGCACATGAACTTTAATGGCATCCCAGTCTTAGTCCACAGGGTTCAATATTGAGTTGCGGGACTGCGACATTGCGGCAGACAAATCTGACCCCAAGTGACACTTTTTGGGGATCAGTGACATTATTACATTGATCAGTGCTAAAAAATGCACTGATAAATGTACACATGACACTGGCAGGGAAGGGGTTAACACTAGGGGCGATCAAGGGGTTAAAGGAGTTGTAAAGGCAGAAGGTTTTCTATCCTAATGCATTCTATGAAAAATGGCCAAGAAATCATAAAATCATAAATTCTGCCAGGGTATGTAAACTTATGATTTCTTGGCCATTTTTCAGAGAATATGAATAATAACACAAAAACTTTTCCATCACTCATAGTTAGTGTTTGGCTGAAGCCATTTATTATCAATCAACTGTATTTACTCTTTTTAAATCATAATCACAACAGAAACTTCCCAAATGACCCTGATCAACAGTTTACTTACCCCAGTTCTTAATACTGTGTATTGCCCCCTTTAACATCAATGACAGCTTGAAGTATTTTTGGTATTTGTGAATGAGGCTCTTTATCTACTCAGATAGTAAAGCTGCCCATTCCTCTTGGCAAAACGCCTCCAGTTCCTGTAAATTCTTGGACTGTCTCACATGAACGGCACATTTGAGATCTCCCCAAAGGGGTTCAATGATATTGAGGTCAGGAGACTGAGATGGCCACTCCAGAACCTTCACTTTATTCTGCTGTAGCCAATGACAGGTGGACTTGGCCTTGTGTTTTGGATCATTGTCATGTTGGAATGTCCCATGCGCAGCTTCCTGGCTGATGAATGAAATGTTCCTCCAGTATTTTGTGATAACATACTGCATTAACTTTGCCATACATTTTGACCAAATTTCCTGTGCCTTTGTAGCTCACACATCCCCAAAACATTAGTGACTCACCTCCGTGTTTCACAGTAGGGATATTGGAGCTTTCATCATGGGCCTTGTTGGCTCCTCTCCAAATGTAGTGTTTATGGTTGAGGCCAAAAAGCTCAATTTTGGTCTCATCACTCCAAATGACTTTGTGGCAAAAGGTTTGAGGCTCGTCTCTGTGCTGTTTGGCGTATTGTAAGCGGGATACTTTGTGACATTTGCTTAGTGATGGCTTTAATATTGCACATAAACACAACGTAACCTACAAAATTTCAGCTAAATTAGTACGGAAACCTTTTTCCCATGTGGCATACTGAAGCATACTCCCATGGGGGGCCATGTTTACCCACACAGGGATGCACAGATGTTCCATACATCCCCACGCAGACAGTCTCAGTTGTTGTCAATTGGGATGCAACGGCTGCACAGGCATAGCTGCTGTTCCCTATCTGACATCCGTGTGGGTACATGACCCTGAACGCAAGCAGTGTAAGCTCAGGGACATGCATGCAGACCTACATGGATGTAAAATTGGGAGCAATGGCTGTGTTGGTATCAATGGGATGGCCTGCACAGAGATGCATGGAACACCTATGCATGCCTGTAAGGGTACGCTGTGTATGCCCTGTGTGAACAAGACCTTAGGCCCCTTTCACTCAAGCACACCAATCGAGTCTGCCTGTCCATTTTTCAGGTGGGCCCAATCGGACCACCCATTGTTCTCTATGGAGAGGCTGATGTAAATGGACATGTCTGTTTACACCACCCCCACCCCTGCATCCGATCCAGTCTGCTAAAAACAAACAGATGGGGATTCCACTCCCTATCCATCTAGCAGATAAGATCAGATCAAATGGCACCTGGTGGATATGGATAGGCGGTCTATTTCCATTCGACTGTCCCATAGAGAACAGCGGGCTGTGTCCATGTCCGCTCTGCATCAGCAGAGCGGACACAGACCTGTCATCCGCCTTCTCAGCGGGGATCAGTAGACAGAACTGCTAGTGGCCGAATAAAGGGTTAAAAGCGCCCTTCAGAACTTGTTACTGTACTTATGACTTGTGGCCGAGAAGTTCCTTAGCTCCACTCTATGTCCAGGATGTGTAATTCTGTAAAGGAGGAAGTAGCATCACAGTGACGTCACTTCCTCCTCCATAAAATAAGATAGGAGTGACTCCTGATTCTCCACCTGATGTAAAGTCTGCCACTGCACTCTATTGCTGCATGCTACTGAGTTCTGGAAATATAAAGTAGGAAGAGTTTTACCATAACTCCCAACTTTTTGAGATGAGAATGAGGGACGCCTATTAGAAAAAGTATGCAGGCATAGGACACACCCCCATGACACACCCCCTTAAAGGAGAATTGTACAAAAAAAACCAAGATTGGTTAAACTCACAAGTGCTTTTTTACCACTACTATTCCTTTGGCTTTTGGAATTTACAAATGCAGCAATTTAGAGATCAGATGAAAGGTTTAGCACTGGGAAAAACTTTTTGATAGATAAAAAGTGAATTTTATATCAACTATATAGATCAGACCAAAATGAGGGATAAATGAGGCAGGAATGAGGGACAGAGGGACATTGCTCCAAATCAGGGACAGTCCCTCGAAATCAGGGACAATTGAGAGCTATGGTTTTACCCATATTGGTGTACTGTGATTAATGAGTGATTTATTGATAATCTCTACAGATAACGGTGGGAAGAAACTCTGGCGTCCTTCCTGGATTATAACCCTCCTTGTGGGATCCAATATCATCCTCATCCGTATCATTGGAGCTCTGGGTAAGTTATACAGTATGGTGGACACAACCCATAAGAAGGGAGCTTCTCTGAGCCTATTTTGTCAAATAAATCGTAGTACCTTATTGGTTACTGAAGAGACACAAAGCCCATGAGAAATAATTCTTCTCTCTAATTTGCACTGTGGTGAACAAAGACCCTTCTAACATCTAAAAGTTTCATCCCTTCCCCTTATGTCTCCTGTCTTTGTGTCTTCCAGTTTATAAAAGTCGGTCTTTGGAAAATGAGAACAAGCTAAGGACGAACCTCACCCAGTCATCTGCATGTAAGTTTATTTTTATTAGTTACAGCTACGGTTGTCCCAATGCCTCTTTTTTAGGACTGAGTACACGTACCGATACTTTTTTTCATGTACTCGCCGATAATGAATACAACTTTTTTTTAAATGTGTCTCCAAATGCAGCCATGTCCCCCCACATATGCAGCCATGTCCCCCCACATATTGCAGCCATGTCCCCCACATATTGCAGCCATGTCCCCCACATATTGCAGCCATGTCCCCCACATATATGCAGCCATGTCCCCCACATATATTCAGCCATGTCCCCCACATATATTGCAGCCATCTCCCCCACAAATGCAGCTATGTTCCCCACAAATGCAGCCATGTCCCCCACAAATGCAGCCATCTCCCCCACAAATGCAGCCATCTCCCCCCAGCCATGTCCCCCAGAGAGAGGCAGCGTGTAATGCCTGTATGTGTGTATAATCCTTAGACAGCGGCCATCCAGTGTACAAAGCCGCGCCTCCTCCTCTGTGGGAGAGAGAGGCAGCGACAGCGTGTAATGCCTGTGTACCTGTATTATCCTCCTCAGACGGCAGCCATCCTGTGTTCAAAAGCTGCGCCTCCTCCTCCTCCTCGTCTGTGATAGGGGAACACTCCCAGCAAGTGAGTCAGTGTTCTGCCTATCACGGACACCCTCTCATCCTCACGCTGCCTCTCTCTCCCCAAGGTATGCCATCTGATGCAGCATGTAATGCACACAGGGGCACAGGCTGCCTCTCTCTCACTGGTATGCTCAGCTGTCTGAGCATTAAACGCTGCATCGCTCTCCCCCAAGTATTCTATTTAGACATCGGGAGTATTTGCGCGAGTACAAGTACTCCCGCAAATACTCGGCATCGGTCCCGATACCGATACTAGTATCGGTATCAGGACAACCCTAGTGTAACAGAATGGCCCGTGACAGACTGAGATTCTCCTATGTCTAGGGTCACTTATGTCCACTAGGGCCATATGGTGACAAAGAAATTATATCATATATTACATGAGATGGGACATTAATAATAATTCATATTGCAGGACTGGAATTTTACAAAGGAGTTCATTTTGACTTGAGACCAGGTCTACAAGACAGTGACTCATACCTCTGTATAATAGGCTTTTGAAATGTCTTGAGACATGTCTTGAGGTGTTGGCTATTCACTGTGAAAGACACATTCTGTTGAAAAGGTGTTAATTGCACCCACTTCTGGAGGACTCTTTTCATTGTGTTATTCTAAAGGTTAATTGAATCCTATTGATACAGGAATGTATTAATGCTCAGGTGTGATAGTAGTTTGTTTTGATGTCATTATCTACAGGAATGTCATTCTCTCTGAGTTAAGTCTATTGATGATGCGGTGCCGACATGTCTACATAATTAGCTTACCTGAATGCCTTTTAGAATGTGATTGAAGCCCCCCATGGTGTGAAGGGGGGTGGAGATTGTATTGTCCTGTGATTACTGTCACATGCTTGAAAACTGTATTATGCTGTACTGGATATATAAGCAAGCTAAGAAAACCATTAAAGTGTTCATATCTTGGAAACAAGTGCAGAGCTTGAGTCTAGTCTTGATTATGGGAAATTATATGGATCGTGTATGCAGGATTGTCGGAGTGTGTCAGATAAGCTTGTCGTGGTTGGATGGAAGGTCGTAAACGGTGGTGACCGTTACACCTAGTTACAGCCTAGGAGATTATCAGACTGTTTACTAACTCTGTAGGTATATGGAAGATTCTTCTGAACTGGAACTAACCAGAATCAGAACGTATGAGAGACTCTGTGAGATTTAAATTGCACTTCACATTTATGTAATTATATAAAAGCATTTACTACATGTATTGCACAAAAATATATGTAGCACTACCCCCGAAGGAGCTGCTGGATATTTTCAGGCGGCATGCTACCTCTATCTTCTCGCCGTCCAGGGTGGTAGATGAGAGTTGAGAAATTTCAATGTCCACACTTTAGGCCTCGTACACACCACCGGACTTATCCGATGAAAACGGTCCGCGGACCATTTCCATCGGATATGTCCGATCGGGAGTTTGATCCGATGGCGTGTACACACCATCGGATCAAATTCCCCGCCGCCGGACGGCGCGGTGACGTGGCGGTGACGCGGCGGTGACGTTGACGCCGCCACGTCACCGCTACGTCACCGCACCAGGAAGTAAAACACTTCCGCCATGCGCCGAATACATTCGGCGGCGGCGCGGCGGCGGTGCGGGACGACATGTCTGCTGGTAAGTGTACTAACCAGCAGACATGTCGGGCGGACAGATTCCCACCGGATAGATTTCAAAGCTTGCTTTGAAATCTGTCGGGTGGACAAATCTGTCCGCTAGCCCATACACACGAGCGGAGATGTCTGCTGAAACGGTCCATCGAACCGTTTTCAGCGGACATATCCCCTCGTGTGTACGAGGCCTTAGACTTCTTCTTCTAAGATATATCTGTAGAACTTGGTAAGGAAAGAAGAAGTAGATGGAAAAGGGTTGAAGGGTAATAAGTAGATTCAGGTGCAAGATTTCAATCCAGAAACACTTCTGCTTTCAGCAACACAGCTTTCGTCACCACTCCAGCCAGAGTGGGTATTGCGCACCCGGATAGGTCCCTCTCACTGGCCTAGCAAATGGAGTGGCACGCGGAACAAAGTACAGTCTCTGCCACAGACCTTCCTTTGAGTTGAGACACTTTTGGTCCAGAATCCCCTAACACAGGATTCAGCACCCGGATCTCTTCAGATTAATTCCTGCAGAATTCAAGTCTGATAGGCAATTAGCATCAAGCCCCTCAGTACACGGTGCATCCTTCAATGAAGCTTCCAGGCCTCTCCCAGGATACCAGCCTCCAGCTTGGTCCTCTCCAAGATAGGTCCTTCATCAAGCTGCTTCCTCCCTCCAGGATGGACAGCACAGGATCACCTTGAAACCGTAAACCCAGTCTGCTTACCGGGCCTACTCAACAGATCACAACCCTGGACCAATGTGGTCCCGGAGCCAGGATTGCAGGAGCACGTACCCCCGGCCAGGAGGGCCACAATGCCACAAGATACACCGGCGTAATTCTTTTGAGAATCTGGCCCAATATCTTTTACTTTTTGCTATAACACTAGGGGGCGATCAAGGGGTTCACTGTGTTCCCTGTGGGGTGATGGGACTGTAACAGAACATCCCACACTCCGCTTGAGTGCTTCCGTCATATACCACTTCCTATTAGTCTGGATATAGATATCAGATATTCCAGCTGCTCACAAGCACACAACAAGACGAACATGGAGTGTTTAATAGGGGAACCCCATGGAGTGTTTAATAGAACCAAGAATACAATCGTATATACAGTTTAAAGAGGAGGTAACCAGAACATAAATTAACATGAGCTAATAAACTAATCATTTGTCCAGACTAGGCGACTCATAGATATCACCTTTCAGGGAAGACGTCGCGTCTCCTCGCTCACCTGCTATACAATACACATTATCATGAGTGTAAACACAGGACATCTTCACACAATAGCAGAGTTAATTAGCACAGAGAACAGACATATGGCTGGAGGGCATGGCATTAGCATATCCTTACACTGTATGTCCCAACAGTATGAATCATTCACTGAAATGGCATATACAGGGTCCCAGGCATACAACTCACAAAGAGCACCGTTCCCCCAAATGCCAGGGTCCATGATTTTTAAGGCAAGAGGCTAGCACTCAGTCCCCTCCAAAAGCCTCTGTCCCAGGTGAGTCTGTCACAGGGACTGACTAGGAGGAGAGAGAGAGAGATCGATGTTCATACTTACACACACAGATCCTAGTTCTCGCTCTGTCACGAGCGATCATGGGGGCCCAGCGGTCATCGCACCTGCCGGGCACTCGCATCAGCTCCAGCGTAGTGCTGTGGCGGCTGATCAGGAAGGGGTTAATTGATGTGATTTAGACCTGACATTACAGGAAGATTACCCTGCTTGCCACCGAGTCCTGCGCGCGTGCCACACGCGGGCACTCGGGCACACGCGATCGCTCGTTACAGAGCAAGGAACGTGAGCTATGTGTGTAAACACACAGCTCCCGGTCGTGTCAGCGGGGGAAACGCTGATCTTATGTTCATACAATGTATGAACGGAAGATCAGTGATTCCCCCTAGTGAGGCCCCCCCCCCATACAGTTAGAACACACCCAGGAACACACTTAACCCCTTCCCTGCCCTCTAGTGTTAACCCCTTGATCGCTATAAAAATGCCAATGGTCCCAAAAATGTGTCTAAAGTGTCCGAAGTGCCCGCAATAATGTCGCAGTACTGAAAAAAAATGCTGATCGCCGCCATTACTAGAAAAAAAATATGTAAATAAAAATGCCATAAAACGACCCCCTATTTTGTAAACGCTATAACTTTTGCGCAAACCAATCAATAAACGCTTATTGCGATTTTTTTTAATAAAAAATATGTAGAAGAATACGTATCGGCCTAAACTGAGGAAAAAAAAGTTTTTTTATATATTTTTGGGGGATATTTATTATAGCAAAAAGTAAAAAATATTGCATTTTTTTCAAAATTGTCGCTCTATTTTTGTTTATAGCGCAAAAAATAAAAACTGCAGAGGTGATCAAATACCACCAAAAGAAAGCTCTATTTGTGGAAAAAAAAGGACGCCAATTTTGTTTGGGAGCCACGTTGCACGACCGCGCAATTGTCAGTTAAAGCGACGCACTGCCGAATCACAAAAAGTGCTCTGGTCATTGGGCAGCAATATGGTCCGGGAGTTAAGTGGTTAATATACGAGTGCTTTGGATTGCAAGAATGCTTCCAGAACAAATTATGCTCACAATCTAAGGTTTTACTGTATACAATAAACCTATTTCACACAAGTGAATACAAATAATAAATACCTCCTACAAAAAGACATGTCTTGAATTTCCATTGCTTTCCTTGTTTGTAGATCGGCTCTGTGATCGGGATATCAGGATGGAAATAAAGAAGCAGCTCTGTGTGAACACCGGAGAGAAACCTGATGGTAAGTCCTGTTAGATCCTGTCTACCATGTAACCTTATCAAGTAGAGAATAACTGGAATGGCGCACACATGCAAACTTGGAGGAAATGGGACAGGCAAAAAAAGGGGGGGGGGGGGGTTTACAACGACTTGGTAATATATGGTGTGCATTATAGAGTTAGTAATCATGGCCAAGAAGGTATTCGAGAGCCTTGTGCTGCCTCTCTCTATCTAAAAACAGATACAATAAAGGAGCTGTAAAGGTAGAAGGTTTTTTTTTATCTTAAAGGGTCACTAAAGGAATTTTTTTTTTTTTTTAGCTAAATAGCTTCCTTTACCTTACTGCAGTGCTGTTTTCATGTCCTCATTGTTAGTTTTTGCTTTGATGTTGCTGTAATTCTGCTCTGATCTCCACACTTCCTGGTTGTCTGTTTCCTTATAACCACAGTGCTGGGAGCTTTCTCACTGTGGTCACTAATCAAGGAGGTGTGATTACTGTGTGTAAACTGAAACTGGGTTGGTGCTGAGGGCTTTTAGACAAACCATCACTGCCCTCTATTGGTTCTCTGGCTCTGTACGTCAGAGAGACAGGAAATAACAGCAAAACTAAACTAGAACTATAGGTTGAATATATGATTGATTTTTATCTATTTTTAATCATCTTTAAAAGGAATCCGTTAACTTTTATGTCTCTATACCCTGTAAACAGTCATTTCAGCCCAAAAATGTTTTTCCTTTAGTGACCCTTTAATGCATTCTATGCATTAAGACAGGGGTCTTCAAACTTTTCAAACACAGGGCCACTTTATTGTCCTTCAGACAGGGGCGTTGCTAGGTTCCCAAAAGACCAGGGGCTTCAGCCCGAAGACAAGCCGGCACCGGGGGGGGGTGCGGTTGGTGGAGTGGCATGGCGCAGGGTGACCTACTTGACACACATACCCTGACTTACGTGAGTGTGTGTGTGTCAGTACACACACTGACATAACCTGCATACACTAACACGACCTGACTACACTGACCACACTACACTGACCGCACTACACTGACCAGACTACACTGACCACACTACACTGACCACACTACACTGACCACACTACACCTGCATACACTGACTACACTACACTGACCACACTACACTGACCACACTACACTGACCACACTACACTGACCAGACTTCACCTGCATACACTGACTACACTACACTGACCACACTACACTGACCAGACTAACACTACACTGACCAGACTAACACTACACTGACCAGACTTCACCCGCATACACTGACCACACTACACTGACCAGACTTCACCTGCATACACTGACCACACTACACTGACCACACTACACTGACCAGACTTCACCTGCATACACTGACCACACTACACTGACCAGACTTCACCTGCATACACTGACCACACTACACTGACCAGACTTCACCTGCATACACTGACCACACTACACTGACCAGATTTCACCTGCATACACTGACCACACTACACTGACCAGACTTCACCTGCATACACTGACCACACTACACTGACCACACTACACTGACCAGACTTCACCTGCATACACTGACCACACTACACTGACCAGACTTCACCTGCATACACTGACCACACTACACTGACCAGACTTCACCTGCATACACTGACCACACTACACTGACCACACTACACTGACCAGACATCACCTGCATACACTGACCACACTACACTGACCAGACTTCACCTGCATACACTGACCACACTACACTGACCACACTACACTGACCACACTACACTGACCACACTACACTGACCAGACATCACCTGCATACACTGACCACACTACACTGACCAGACTTCACCTGCATACACTGACCACACTACACTGATCAGACTTCACCTGCATACACTGACCACACTACACTGACCAGACTTCACCTGCATACACTGACTACACTACACTGACTGGGTATAGGTGGGTAGTATGTACAGGAGAGGGGTGGGTAGTATCAAATACACCACTGACGCATTAGTGACCAGTGGCAGTTATTTAACCCCTTTGTGCTGCATTAGTGGCACTGGTATCTAGAGTTTATGAACCCTTTGATGCTGCACCATATAGGGGTTAATTAACTGCTACTGGTCACTAATAGTAATGCAATTACCCCCTCCATGCTGCATATGTCAAATAACATTACCCCCCCCCCCCACACAAAGAGTTAAACACTTCAGGCAAAACACTGACAACAGTGATTTAGGTTACATTTTTAGCTTTAGAAAACTCTTACTTTTGCAGGGGCTTCACTGGCTCCTCACAGGTCTTCACAGCTGCACTCTCCTCGGCTCAGTTTCTTCCCGCCTCCCAGTCTGTGAATGACATCACGCCGGGTGGGACTGGGAAGCTCCTGTCGGGCGGAGAACACTCTGCCTGACAGCCAGGGAAGTGAATGGTCCGTGATTCGCTCACAGCACACTCGCACCACTCTGCTGCAGACAGTGTACTGGCGGCGGGTGGCAAGGCTGTCTTCAGTTGTGCGGAACAGTCAGCTCCTGGTGGGTTCAGCAGCTGTCCGCCTGGCCGCTCCGCCTCCACCTCTCCTACAGCGCAGTAGATGGCGATCCTTTACCGGCCCGCTCACGCTGCCAGCTTGGGGGACACTGACTGGGCGGGGCTCGGCGGCACTCGGGGCTAATAGCTAAGTGCTTCATCGCCGAGACTCGGGGCTTTTCATCCACCCATTCGGGGCTCCAGCCTCCCCAGCCCACCCCTAACCACGCCTCTGCCTTCAGACTTTGGGAGGGCCGGATTGTGGCCAGCAGGGACAGGAAATGTCACAGGCCCAGCATCAGTGAGAATAAATATGGCCTCAGGTTTGGTGGTCAATAGGAGGAGGAGTTCCCCCCCCCCCATCAGTAGGAGGAATAGTATCCCATCATTGGTATCAGTGTAAGATTCAGTGTCCCATTGTTGGTGTCAGTGGGAGGACTAGTGCCTCATAACAGTGGGATGAATAGTGCCCAAAGGGCTGGATAAAGGCTATCAAAGGGCCACATCTGGCCCTCGGGCCGCAGTTTGGAGACCCCTGCGTTAAGATAAAAAAAACTTCTGTGTGTAGCAGCCTCCCCACTACCTCCTAATCACTTGCCTTAGCCCCATCTAGATCCAGCAATGTCCATGAGTGAGTTAGCCTTCCGGGACTCTCCTCCTGAGACACTGCAGCGGTGCTATTGGCTCTGCTGCTGTCAATAAAAGTCAGTTAGCCGATCATGGGTGAGAGGGAGCGGGAGCTGTGACTCTGCTAGGGTGCCCCCATAGTAAGTTGCTGGCTGTGGGGGCACTCGACAGGCGGGAGGGGCCAGGATCACAGAAGAGGGACCCGAGAAGTGGAGGATCAAGGTTTATTTATACAGATTTTAAAGGCAATTAAAACATTTTCTTATAGGGTGTGTGATGTGTCCCGATGGCTGGTTGCGGCACAATGAGATCTGTTATTACATTTCATCTGGCAGAGAATACAGAACATGGACTGAGAGTCGGGAAGTGTGTGAAGAGATGGGAGCTCATCTACTGGTCATAGAGGACCTGAAACAGCAGGTATGGTCAGTTTTGACTAAGTCAAGGTAGAATTATACTAATCGTTTCTTTATGTCAAAAAACAATGGTAATACAAAGGAGAAGTATGGCCAAAGCCTATTTGGCAATTCTTCTCTTTTGGGTCAGATGAGTGCACTTACTTTGCCCTCCTTTGACCCAGAATAAGCAAATTGCGGGCTATTGCCTGCTCTCAGCTGACTTGGAAGAGCCATTCCAGGATCTGAAAGAATCCCAGCAATATTTTTAGGATCTCTCTTAAGCCTCTTGAGGGGGGAGGGGGCGAGCAGGAGTGTCAGGATGCCCACTAACACACAGCTCCCTTCTCTATCTGCAAAGTAGATAGCATCCTGACCAGGGCTCAAGTCCTGCGGGAACGCGCGGGAACGGAGTTTCTATACTTTTTTCACAGTAGGAACGCAGTTCCCTTTGCAGGACGAGAGCAGCCGAGCCGCCCGAGCCAATTCTTCACTAAGCGGCGATTCCCAGCTCGAGTCACTGTCAGGGGCAGACGAACCTTAGTAATCCTTTATGTTACTGGCCGATTCCTGTATATGGATTCATCGGGTAGTGTGCGGGTATTCCGTCACTTCCTCGATGCCGCAATGTCTCCTGGGAGCTTTTGTCATTGTTCCCAGAAGACATTGCGGAGGTCTGCCACCAGTTATCGCAGGATTTAGAAAGAACTTGCGACCAGTAACATAAAGGATTACTAAAAAAAAACATGCGGTTTAGTAATTATGCATATGAGCGTATCATTCTTTTTTTTTTGGTGGGAGAGTGGATCTTGGGTGGGAGTTCCCACACTTTTTTCCCCAGGACTTGACCCCTGGTCCTGACCCTTCTGCTCGCCCCCTCAAGAGGCTTTCTCCACACCAGGGAGAAAGCCTCCCATTACTGAGTGGAGTTACAGACAGAAGAACAGGAAGTGAGGATTCTCAGAAGAAATAAGGACATTTAAAAGCAAAATGGAAGGATGAGATAAGTGAAGGAGGACTGCACTAAGGGAAAGGAAGATATTTAGGGGGAAAAAAAATCCTTTACAACCCCTTTAACTTCTTCCCCACCGAGCCATAGTAAAATGACGTCAGTGGGGACCTCTCGTCCTTCAGACTGGATGTCATATGACGTCCTTGCTTTTCCGGCCACTAGGGGGCGTACGCGCCGCATTCCTCAGGACCCGTTGCCCGTGCCCTCCGATCGCGATGACCATCGGGCACCCGCGATTCCCCGCAATCACGGCAGGACCATGGATATGTGTGTGTAAACGCACAGATCCATGTCCTGTCAGCGGTGAGGAGACCGATGTGTGTTTCCAGTACAGAGGACCACACATCGGTCTCCTCCCCTTGTGAGTCCCCTCCCCCTAACAGTTAGAACACACTTTAGGGAACATATTTAACCCCTTCAGTGCCCCCTTCCCTGACAGTCACATTTACCCAATAATCGGTGCAGTTTTATAGCACTAATCGCTGTGTAAATGTGAATGGTCCCAAAAATGTGTTAAAGTGTCCGATGTGTCCGCCATAATGTCACAGTCACAATAAGAAAAAATCACAGATCACTCGTTTTTCACTTTTACTAGTAAAAAAAAAAATAAAAAAAAAAAATACATATTTCCTATTTTGTAGACACTAGAACTTTTGCGCAAACCGATCAAATACGCTTATTGCGATTTTTTTTTTTTTACCAAAAATATGTAGAAAAATAAGTATCGGTCTAAACTGAGGGAAAAAAATGTTTTTTTTTAACCAAAAATATGATATTTATTAAATCAAAAGGTAAAAGATATTGTGTTTTTTTCAAAATTGTTGCTCTTATTTTTTCTCTAGCGCAAAACATAAAAACGGCAGAGGTGATCAAATACCACCAAAATAAAGCTCTATTTATGGGAAAAAAAGGGTGTCAATTTTGTTTGGGAGCCACGTCGCACGACCGCGCAATTGTCATTCAAAATGCGACAGCACTGAAAACTAAAAATTGGTCTGGGCAGGAAGGGGGTGAAAATGCCCGGTATGGAAGTGGTTAAGGGAACCCTAATCTTCCAGCTTTACTGTTTTAATTATTTTTTCTATTTTTTTTTTTTTTTTACCATCATTGTTTTTTTTTTGGTTTACTATTATTTTCTTTGGTGTCACAGAAAACAAAAAGTGTCAACGAAAATTTTTCTAAATGAAATATTGTCTTTGCCAATCTGTTTTGGGGTTGTAACTGCCCATTCTCCTCTGTGTTAGCATACAAGGTTTGTATTATATGAGCAACATTTACTAAATGTCATTGCTGTGTGCCTATTACATTATATGATCACTAGATGGCAGTGTTACGTTTGCTAGTTCATGTTTTGTCTATGTACAAGAAGTAATAATAAAGTTCAGTTCCTGTTTCCACGACCTACAGACTGTCTGCCTGTAATTTGTTTAGCTCCAAAAGTTTATGTCTAACAGGTTATGGGCCCAGAGCATGTTACAGAAGCCCAGGATATAATACAGATCACCCCTGGATATAGCCAGTAGTGATGAGCGGAATACGCCATATTGGATTTCGCGATATTTCGCGAATATTTCGAAGAATATTCGCGAATATTCGTTAATATCGAATATTCGTGATATTTTATAATTGAATTTTCGCCAATGCGAATTTTCGGCAATGCGAAATTTCGCGTTTTTTTTTTTTTTTACAAAATATCACGAATATTCGATATCACGAATATTCGCTATATTTTATAAAAAAAAAATAATGCGAATTTTCGGCAATGCGAATTTTCGGCAATGCGAAATTTCGCGTTTTTTTTTTTTACAAAATATCACGAATATTCGATATCACGAATATTCGCTATATTTTATAAAAAAAAAATGCGAAATTTCGCGATTGCGAAATTGATTGCGATTAATTTATTGCGAATTTTTGGCTAAATTTGAAAAATACGAATATTCGAAATTGCGAATATTCGCCGCGATATTCGAGTTATTCGCGAATACTCGAATATGCAATATTCGTTGCGAATATTCGCAATGCGAATATTCGTGAGCAACACTAATATTAGCCAGTAGTGATGAGCGGAATACGCCATATTCGATTTCGCGATATTTCGCGAATATTTCGAAGAATATTCGCGAATATTCGTTAATATCGAATATTAGTGATATTTTATAAAAAAAAAAATTGCGAATTTTCGCCAATGCGAAATTTCGCGATTTTTTTTTTTTTTTATAAAATATCACGAATATTCGATATTTACGAATATTCGGTATATTTTATATAAAAAAAAAAGCGAAATTTCACATATGCGGTCGCGAATATTCGTTAATATCGAATATTCGTGATATTTTATAAAAAAAAAATTGCGAATTTTCGCCAATGCGAAATTTCGCTAATTTTTTTTTTTTTTATAAAATATCACGAATATTCGATATTTACGAATATTCGCTATATTTTATAAAAAAAAAAAAAAAAGAAATTGCGAAATGTCGCTATTGCGAAATGTCGCTATTGTGAAATGTCGCTATTGCGAAATGTCGCTATTGCGAAATGTCGCTTTTGCGAAATTTCGCTATGGCGAAATTTGCGAATGCGAAATTTCGCGAATGCGAAATTTCGCGAATGCGAAATTGATTGCGAATTTTATTGCGAATGTTATTGCGAAATTTGAAAAATACGAATATTCGAAATAGCGAATATTCGCCGCGATATTCGAGATATTCGCGAATACTCGAATATGCAATATTCGTAGCGAATATTCGCAATGCGAATATTCGTGACGAATATTCGCAATGCGAATATTCGTGAGCAAAACTAATAGCCAGATACAGTGAGCTAGAGCAATTCAGTGCAGAAGACAGCAACAGAAAGACAAACAGCAGTAATGGCAGCTGCCATCCCCTCAGCAAAGTTCTCCATTGCAAATCTGACAAATCAGAACTACCAATCTTGGAAATTCAAGATGAAAATGCTGCTTATAAGAGAAGGTACGTGGAAATGCATAAATGAACAAAGACCTGCACAGCCTACAGAGGAATGGTTAGACAGAGATCAGAAGGCGCAAAGCACAATCTCCCTGTGCATAGATGATGATCAAATCATACATATATGTAACTGTCAAACTGCTAAAGACATGTGGGAAGAGTTACAGAAAGCACATGAAAGAGTTAATCTCAGCAATAAACTGTATTTAATCAGAAAGCTCTATCAGACTAAGCTACAGAAAGACCAGGACATGCAGGACTATATAAGACAGACCTTAGAGATGGTGGAGAGACTGCGAGGGATTGGAGAAGAGATAAAGGATTTTCATGTTGCAGCGCTATTATTAAGTGGACTTCCTGAAAGTTATGAGACACTTGTCACAGCACTAGATGCACGTCCAGATGATGATCTGACACTGGAATACGTTAAAGGCAAGCTTGTGGATGAATACAAGCGCAAAACTGAAAGCATGAGTACTGTGAGTGTGTGTTCAGAGACGGCTTTAAAGACAAGATACAAAAATAAACACAGTAACGTGCAGCTAGAAAAGCGGGAATGCTTTGTGTGCAAGAAGCCAGGACATCTAAAAGCAGATTGTAGAATCTGGAAAGCTAGAATGCAAAAACAAAGTGCATTCCAACAAGCTAAGAATGTCATAGAAACAAAGGAATATGCATTCGGATCCAAAAATTGTGTCACCACTGTGCAAGCATGGTGTGTGGACTCAGGCGCTACAAGTCACATGACAAATGGAAAGAAAAAGTACTTCCTGACCTTCATTGATGATTACTCCAGATATACCACAGTATTTCTACTTCACAATAAGGATGAAGTGCCAGAGAAATTAGAAGAATAACTCGCTCAAGTAAATAATATTTTTGGCAGAATGCCCAGAGTACTACGAACAGACAATGGCTCAGAATATACAAGTGGTAAAACACAAGCCATTCTCAGGAAGCATGGAATTATGTTCCAGACAACAGTTCCATATAACCCGGAGCAAAATGGAGTTGCAGAGAGAATGAACCGCACACTGTGTGAAAGTGGGAGGAGCATGCTATTTGAATGAATGAATGAATGAAAAACTTATATAGCGCGGCACATGCGAACTCAATCGCCTCTGGGCGCTTGTTGTTTCTGTCTCTCAGGGCCTCAAAAGAGCAGAGTTTTTATCTGTCTTCTGAAGCTCAGGTGGTTTTCCTCCAACCGAATGCTGGTTGGTAAAGCGTTCCATAGTCTGGGACCTTGGAAAGCAAACCTTCTTTCTCCTTTGGACTTGTATCTGGCTTTGGGTATCTTGACCAAATTTTGGTCGGTGGATCGCAGAACGCGATTGGAATTGTGGGCTTCTATCTTTTCGCATAGATATTGCGGGGCCTTCCCATGGATGCACTTATGTGTCAGACAGAGGGCTTTAAAATAAATTCTGTCCTTTACTGGCAACCAATGAAGGGCTCTCAATGAAGGGGAGATTGATTCCCAGGGTTTTTTCCCAGTCACAAGTCTGGCGGCCGTGTTCTGAACGACTTGCAGACGAGCGATTTGGTACTTGGGAAGTCCGAGGTAAAGGGCGTTTGCATAGTCCAGTCTGGAGTTCACAATTGTTCCCACCACGACTGCTACGTCTTCTTTGGGGATAAAGGGAATAAGTCTGCGTAGTAGGCGCAGCAGATGGTGGGATCCGCTGACTACTGACCCTATTTGTGCGTCCATTGTCATGTAGGTGTCAAAGATGACTCCGAGACTTTTGACTTTGGAGCTAGGGGTGATGATTTGGCCCAGAATGGGCGGGGGTGTCCAGGTTGTTGCCAGCTGACTCTTGCGACTGGCGTGAAACAGAAGAAGTTCTGTTTTGGAACTGTTGAGTTTAAGGTAACTCTTGGTCATCCAGTTTTCTATCAAAGAGAGACAATTCTCTAAACTGAAATGATGATCCTTTTTGTTGCAGATGCGAAAATACAGTTGCGTGTCATCTGCGTATGAGTGATAAAGTAGTTGTTGACTACTAATGATTTCAAAGAGAGGGCGAAGGTAGATGTTGAAGAGCACCGGTGACAGGGGGGATTCTTGAGGGACTCCACATGACACCGTGCGTTTTTCAGAAGTGAAAGGTCCCAATTTCACTGTTTGTGATTGGTTTTCCAAAAAGGAGGAAAACCATGGTAAATCACCTACTGCGACTCTAGCTACTTCAGCTAGCCTAGTCAGTAATAGTTTGTGGTCTACCGTGTCAAAGGCTGCGCTTAGGTCCAACAGAACCAGGAGACAAGATTCTCCTTCGTCTGCGGCCTCGAGAGCGTCGTCCCATATTTTGAGTAATGCTGTTTCTGTCCCGTGCCCGGGACGGAAACCCGATTGGTATGGATCAAGTAGATTATGGGTATCTAGATGCTGTTGCAGCTGTTGTACCATTTGATGCTGATATGCCAACTACATTCTGGGGAGAAGCTATCACAACTGCATGTTATCTTCAAAATCGTTTGCCGGGAAAAGCAACAACAAAAACTCCATATGAACTATGGAACAAAAGGAAACCAGATTTAAGACACATCAGAATTTTTGGAAGTAAAGCCTATGTACACATTCCAAAAGAAAAACGTACAAAATGGGATGCATGTGCAAAAGAAGGTGTACTTGTGGGGTACAGTGAATCTCAAAAAGGATACAGGATTTTACATCAAGACATGAACAAGGTAACAGTCAGCAGAAGTGTGATTATTGATGAAACTTTTATGTGCTCAAAGTTTGAACAACAGACACAAACTATTCAAACTGAGAAAGAATCAACATCAGTCACTCAAGAAAATAAGGAAAGTGATACAGAAATAGAAATTACTGCAGAAGAATCAAAACCTGAATCTGAACCAGAAATACCTTCAGTCAGAAAATCAACCAGAACCAATAAAGGTGTTCCAGCTGAACGTTTACCTTACATAGCTCGCAGAGCTGTTTAAACTGAACCAGGTTCATGGAAAGAGATGCAGAAACTGCCAATGCATGAGAAACAAGTATGGAACAAAGCCGCTGATGAAGAAATGACATCACTCGAAGATCTCCAGACATGGACACTTTCAGAGCTACCTCAAGGTAAACATGAGATCCCGATAGGGGTGGGGGAGAAGGAGGTCAATTAATAGGGACTCCAGGAGGTCTTTATGTCTCCACCTCTCCTGGTGGTACTGGATATAGGGCCCTAACATTGCTACAGGCCACTACACACCTACTACTCCCCGTAAGGGGCCACAGATGTTATGTTATGTTTTATGGATTAAAATATGTAATGTAATGCTGATTACTGTAAGATTGATGCTTCTGTTCTGCATGAAGTACCTGGTTGCCGGATCCCAACTGTAATTTATCTTTTGTACCATCTTTTATGCACAATGTGTGCGTTTCTGTTGTGTTGTCTGGAAACATCTCAATAAAAATTGCTTTGAAAAAAAAAAAAAAAAAGGTAAACATGCCATAGGATGTAAATGGGTTTTTAAAACCAAATGTAACTCTGAAGGGAAAGTCTGTCGGTACAAGGCAAGGCTGGTTGCTAAAGGTTACTCACAGAAGTTCGGTGAGGACTATGATGCTACTTTTGCTCCAGTTGCTAAACAAAGTACTTTCAGAACACTAATGACAGTGGCTGCCATGCGTACAATGATTGTGAAACATCACGATATTAAGACAGCTTTTCTTAATGGTGATATTGAAGAAGAAATTTACATGTCACAACCAGAAGGATATTTGAAAAAGGGACAAGAGCATCTTGTCTGCAAGTTGAATAAATCTCTTTATGGCCTTAAACAATCAGCTCGAGCATGGAACCTGAAGATTAATCAAGTTCTACTAAATGAAGGATTTACAAGAAGCAAAGCTGATCCGTGCCTATACGCTAAACAAGTAGACACTGAGTGGATGTATCTGCTAATTTATGTTGATGACCTGATCATTGCTCACAAAAATAACAATGAAATTGCAAAATTAACAGGAGTACTCAACAAGCACTTTGAAACTAAAGACCTAGGTGAAGTGACATATTATCTTGGAATTGACATCCAGCGTGAGAAAGATGGAAGTTTCCTGTTGAATCAGAGCGCAAAAATTGAATCTATTCTTCAGCAATTCAACATGACAGAGGCGAAAGGAGCAAACACACCTATGGACACAGCCTATCCAAAGTTAGAAGGAGAAGATGATCTTCTCACATCCAATGAACAATACAGACAAGCAGTGGGGGCACTTCTCTACATTGCAACCACTACACGTCCAGACATTGCAGCCAGCATGTCTCTTCTTTGCAGGCGAGTTAATAAACCACGTCTAAGAGATTGGAATGCGATCAAAAGAGTTATGAGATATCTGAAACAGACAAAAGACACAGGCGCCGTACACACGGCCGAGGTTCTCGCTGAAAACCAGCGAGAACCTCGCTGGAATGCACATTCCAGCGAGGACCTCGGCCGTGTGTACGGTCTCGGCGAGCTTCCCGTCGGGAAGCCCGTCGAGCCGAAATAGAGAGCACGCTCTCTATTTCCTCGACGGCCCGCCTGGAAGAATGGCTGGTTGCCATTCCCGACGGGCGGGTCACCGAATTCGACGGCCGGGAGAGAACCTCGACGGGCGGAACGATGTGTTCTGCCCGTCGAGGTTCTCTGCCGTGTGTACGGCGCCTTAAATTTGAAACTGTCAGCAAGTGGTGATTTAAACCTCGTGGGATATGTGGACTCCGATTGGGCAGGTGATCACAGCACACGCAAATCCACAAGTGGTTACTTATTAAAATTGGGAGACAGTCCTATATCATGGTCCAGCAAGAAACAGATGTCAGTGGCATTGTCCTCTACAGAAGCTGAATACATATCTGCAGCTTATGCCAGTCAAGAAGTTGTGTGGTTACAACAATTACTCAAGGATCTTGGAGAAGCAACATCAGAACCTACCGTCTTATTTGAGGATAATCAGGGTTGCATTAATCTTGCAACAAGTGTGAAGATTAATGTAAGAACCAAGCACATCGATGTCATACATCATTATATTCATGACTTAGTTGATCAGAAAGTGATTGAACTTGTGTATTGTGAAACAAAAAAAAATGATTGCTGATGTTTTGACAAAACCACTAGCTAGAAACAGATTTGTTGATCTTAGATCAGAAATGGGATTGACATAGATAGTAGTTGTTGAGTGGGGGTGTTAGCATACAAGGTTTGTATTATATGAGCAACATCTACTAAATGTCATTGCTGTGTGCCTATTACATTATATGATCACTAGATGGCAGTGTTACGTTTGCTAGTTCATGTTTTGTCCATGCACAAAAAGTAATAAAGTTCAGTTCCTGCTTCCACGAGCTACAGACTGTCTGCCTGTAATTTGTTTAGCTCCAAAAGTTTATGTCTAACACTCTGACCTCAACAAGACATTTTCCTCCATGCCACTACTGCTCACTGGATATTTTCTCTTTCTCAAACCATTCTCTGGAAACCCTGAGAGATGGTTGTGAGTGAAAATCCCAGGCGATCAGCAGTTTTGGAAATACTCAGACCAGCCCATCTGGCACCATCAACCATTTCACATTCAAAGTCACTTAAATCCCCTTTCTTCCCCATTCTGATGCTTGGTTTGTTCTTTAGCAAGTTGTCTTCACCGCATCTAGATGCCTAAATGCATTGAGTGGCTGCCATGTGATTGGCTAATTAGCAATTTGTGTTACCGAGCAACTGAACAGGTGGCCGGTATGTGTATATTGTGTGTGATCTTTGATTACGTACTTTGTTTCCAATGAAGCAACAGAAAACTGACAAAAAAAAATAAAAAATCCAATTTAACGAATCTTCACACAGCTTTTCTAGAAATGATGGAATAGACCAGGGGTCTCCAAACTTTCTAAATAAAGGGCCAGTTTACTGCCCTCCAGACTTTAGGGGGGCCAAAATGTGGTCATTGGGAGTCGAAAATTGGGCTGGCGTCAGTGGGAGTAAAAAATGCATCTTTGGCATTAGGGAGATGAATAGTGGCCCATTTCTGGTCTTCATGGGAGAAATAATGGCCCATCATAGGCGTCAATGGGAGAAATGCCCCATCATAGGTGTCAATGGGAGAAATCATGCCCCATTATAGGTGTCAATAGCAGAAATAATGCCCCATCATTGGTGTCAATAGCAGAAAATATGCCCCATGATAGGTGTCAATGGGAGAAATTATGGCGCATTATAGGTGTCAATGGGAGAAATTATGCCCCATCATTGGTGTCAATTGGAGAATCTTAATGTTAGTAACAGTAAATATGCCCCTTTGTTGATGTCACTGGGAGGAATAGTGTATTGCATCAGTGGCAGAAAAAGTGCCCCAAGGGCCAGATAAAATCAAGCACCGGGGGGGGGGGCACAGTTTGGAGACCACTGGAATAGACAGATCTTCAGACTTGTGTGTCCCCGATGTCTGTGGTTGGATTGTGACAGATGATGTTCTCTTCTCCCAGGAGTTTATAAACAGATCCATCAAGCAACAAACAGGTGGAAGGTTCTGGATGGGTCTGTACAGAGATGGAGATGGATGGAGATGGGTGGACGGTGGGCACTATGATATCAGCCTGTAAGTGACTCTTCATCTACACTGAGAATATGAATGTTGTTCATCCAAAAAACAAAAGATCCTCATAACTCCTCATTGTTATTTATTACACAGATTACAGATATCAGGATCCTCAGGAGACTGTGTATGGTTGGGAGCAAGTTCTGGATATAATAAAGATGACTGTCTATCCAAACACAACTGGATTTGTCAGAAGAGATCCCTGAAGATCTGACAGATTCCTCCCAACATACAGACACTGTACAGACCACAGATCATCCACAATACAGAGTGATAGAGGAAGATTACATCACAATATCCTGTATCTTCACTGTTCTATGGTATTGATTCATTTCTACAAATCCAGAAAATAAATATAAAATATAAAGCTACTGAACTCCATGATATAGTACAGAGCTCTAATTATCGCAATAGGAAAAAACAAATAGTGTAATACAACACTTCCCATCCCTTGGCCATTTATATATACGGCAGCAGGTGGAAGTGGTTATACAGTTGAACCTCGGATTACAAGCATAATCCGTTCCAGGAGAATGCTCGTAATCCAAAGTACTCGCATATCAAAGTACTCGCATATCAAAGTACTCACATATCAAAGTACTCACATATCAAAGTACTCACATATCAAAGTACTCACATATCAAAGTACTCACATATCAAAGTACTCACATATCAAAGTACTCACATATCAAAGTACTCGCAAGCGAGTTTTCCCATTGAAGTCAATGGAAATGAAAATAATTTGACTTCAATGGGATGCAATACCGAATGCGACCAGAGGTGGAGGGTGCCAGAGAGCGCCGAAAATGTCTGAAAAGGCCCGAGGACACTTTGGCTCGTTTCCTGCGCCCACGTACCTCAGGCCAAATGAGGTACTGCAGGCCAATGTTCGGCTTTTCTCATCTCCTGCGCCCCCATACCTCAGGCTAAATGAGGTACCGCATGCCTATTTTCGTCTCTGCTCGGCTTCTGCGCTGCCGTACCTCAGGCCAAATGAGGTACTGCAGGCCAATGTTCGACTTTTCTCTGCTCCTGCGCCCCCGTACCTCAGGCTAAATGAGGTACTCCATGCCTATTTTCATCTCGGCTCCTGCGCCCCCGTACCTCAGGCTAAATGAGGTACTCCATGCCTATTTTCATCTCGGCCCCTGCGCCCCCGTACCTCAGGCTAAATGAGGTGCTGCAAGCCTATTTAGCTTGAATTCTCCTTGTCTTGCGAGTCAACACCTGCAAACTGAGTCAGAATTAAAAAAAAAAAAAGTTGTCTGCAAATCAAAACGCTCTTAAACCAAGTTACTCTTAAACCGAGGTTCCACTGTACTGGGATTATAATTGAAGCTACATTCATGATCCTGATACTGTTTTTTCTTTCAGCAGCTAATTCACTTCTTTTTTTAAAGTAATACAATTTCTTATACAGCCAGTGGATTACTTTTACAGGCACCTTTATCGGACTCTCCCCTTCGACCAGAGAGCCCGGTAAGGATGTGACTGGCTGCATCCAGTTCTTGGGTCACAGTGAGAGGAACTGATGATGTTCCTCCCACTGTGTGACAAACAGGAAGCGACTAGGATTTTGTCACTTCCTGTTTTCGTTCTTAAGCTATTATTGGCTTGAAAAGCATCAGATACCTTGGTTTGATCTGATGCTTTGTAGGCCAGAGGAGACATATGGGATTTCATAGACCTCAGATCCATCCCATAAAAAGGACTTGTCATGTCCCATGCTATCACAAGGAATGTTGTTCAACCCGTAGTAAAGTTTAAAAATAAATATTAAATTAAATAAATAATAAAATGTAGAAAAAGGCAAACACGCACGTTGGTCCCATACACATATGTATACGATGGTTGCACCACACATGTGAGGTATCACCACGATCATCAGAGCAAGAGCAATGCTTCTAGTGCTAGACTGGTATCCTGTAATGGCTTTTAAAGCGTCGCCTATGGAGAGTTTTTGGTACCCTAGTTTGGCGCCACTCCACAGGCACATACAATTTTAACCACTTCTTGACCGTGCTATAACCGAAAGACGGCTACAACGTGGTCGTCCAGTTCCAGAACCACACACCCTGTAAGTCTGTTATTGTGCGCAATCCAGACAAAACATTTCCCATAATTTTAGGTTGCTTATGGAATGGTTAGAACTAGGGTTGTCCCGATACCACTTTTTTGAGACTTTTTTTCAAGTACTCGCCGATACCGATTACAATACTTTTTCTTAATGTCACGTGACAGTGGCAGCATTTTTTCTAATTTTTTTTTTACAATTTACATTTTTTACTATTTTTTTCCAGTGATTTATTTTAAACATTTTAGAGGGTGGGGGGTTTCAGTGTGTTTTTTTTTATTTACATTTTATTTTATTTATCTTTAATTATTTATTGCATTTTTTTTTTTTAATCAGCCCTGTTGGGGGGTCTTTGGTGAGCTATCAGGGGTCTTAACAGACTTCTGACATGTCCTCTTTAAGACAGAGAAAGGGACTAAGGACACAAGGGGGCTGATTTACTATTGGCACTGCGCTGCGCCGGTACATGCCTTAATAGGTGCGCTGGATGAAGCCTTAATTAGGCGCATGAACCGGCCGCAGCAGTAGCGCGATGTAATTGATAAGTAAAGCCGCCGCCGAACTCCCTGTATAAGTCTATGGGGGGAAATCTTAATTGTGAATTTTAAAGGCTAATCTGCAAGTTTTGTCCTAAAAAGTGTTTGGGGGCCTCAGTCCTGCCCCAGGGGACATGTACCAATGCTTTTTTTATTTTTTTAAACGGCCGTTTTTTCGGGAGCAGTGATTTTAATAATGCTAAAAGTGCAACAATAAAAGTGTAATTTTTCTTTAAATTTCGTACCATGGGGGCTCTAATGTCAGCATGTGAAAAAGCGCATGTTTCCCGTGGTTAGAACTGTCTCTGCACAAAATGACATTTTCCAAAGCAAAAAAGCTGTTTAAAACTGACTCGCGGCTATAATGAATTGTCGGCTCCCGGCAATTGCAGGAGAATTCATTCATAAAAAAAACGAAAAAAAAAGCGTGGGGGTCCCCCCAAATTCAATAACCAGACCCTTTAGGTCTGGTATGGATATTAAGGGGAACCCCGCCGTCATTTAAAAAAAAAATGACGTGGGGTTCCCCCCAAATATCCATAACCAGACCCTTCAGGTCTGGTGTGGAATTTAAGGGGAACTCCACCCCAAATTAAAAAAAAATGGCGTGGAGTCCCCCCTAAAATCCACACCAGACCCCTTATCCGAGCACGTTGACCTGGCCGGCCGCAGAAAAGAGGGGGGACAGAGCGCGGCCCCCCCCCTCTCCTGAACCGCACCAGGCCACATGCCCTCAACATTGGGAGGGTGTTTTGGGGTGCCCGTTTTGTGGTCTCTTCCCCACAACCCTTGCCCGGTGGTTGTGGGGGTCTGCGGGCAGGAGGCTTATCGAAATCTGGAAGACCCCTTTAACAAAGGGGCCCCCCCAGATCCTGCCCCCCCCCCTGTGTGAAATGGTAATGGGGTACACTGTACCTCTACCATTTCACCAAAAAAAAAAATGTAAAGGGTTAAAAACGACAAGAGCCGGTTTTTGACAAGTCCTTTATTATCTTCTTTCTTCTTTCCTTCGGGTTTCTTCCTCCATCTTCTTCTTCCTCTGCTTCTGTCTTGGGTCTTCTATTCCCGCATCTTGACCGGTGTGTTCTTCCATCTTCTGATCCTCCCGCTGTCCTTCTCGTCCGCATCTTCTTCTTCTTGTTCTTTTTCGCCGGAGCCGCCGCTTCCAATTGAAATCCCCGCTGTCTGCCTGACCACGCCCCCCTCTGACGCCACGGGCAAGTTCTTAGGAGTGTGCTGCAAGTGCGTCAGAGGGGGGCGTGGTCACATGTCAGAGAGCGGGCAATTCAATTGGAAGCTTGTGCGCGGCTTCTTCTTTGCCGGAGTCGCCGCTTCCAATTGAATTGCCCGCTTTCTGGAACATGTGACCACGCCCCCCTCTGACGCACAGGCAGCACACGGGGACTTTCCTAAGAGCTAGCCCGTGGCGTCAGAGGGGGGGGCGTGGTCCGGCAGACAGCGGGGATTTCAATTGGAAGCGGCGGCTCCGGCGAAGAACAAGAAGAAGAAGATGCGGACGAGAAGGACAGCGGAAGGAGAAGAAGATGGAAGAACATTCTGGGCAAGATGCGGGAATAGAAGACACAAGACAGAAGCAGAGGAAGAAGAAGAAGATGGAGGAAGAAACCCGAAGGAAAGAAGAAAAGAAGAAGAAAGAAGATAATAAAGGACTTGTCAAAAACCGTCTCTTGTCGTTTTTAACCCTTTACATTTTTTTTTGGGTGAAATGGTAGAGGTACAATGTACCCCATTACCATTTCACACAGGGGGGGGGGCGGCATCTGGGGGGCCCCTTTGTTAAAGGGGTCTTCCAGATTTCGATAAGCCTCCTGCCCGCAGACCCCCACAACCACCGGGCAAGGGTTGTGGGGAAGAGACCCTTGTCCTCATCAACATGGGGACAAGGTGTTTTGGGGGGCACCCCAAAACACCCTCCCAATGTTGAGGGCATGTGGCCTGGTTCGGTTCAGGAGAGGGGGGGCCGCGCTCTGTCCCCCCCTCTTTTCTGCGGCCGGCCAGGTCAACGTGCTCGGATAAGGGGTCTGATGTGGATTTTAGGGGGGACTCCACGCCATTTTTTTTTAATTTGGGGTGGAGTTCCCCTTAAATTCCACACCAGACCTGAAGGGTCTGGTTATGGATATTTGGGGGGGACCTCACGTCATTTTTTTCAAAAAAATGACGGCGGGGTTCCCCTTAATATTTATATCAGACCTGAAGGGCCTGTAATTGAATTTGGGGGGAACCCCACATCTTTTGAAACATTCTTTTAAATTTTGTAGCATGGGGGGGGGGATGTCAGCATGTGAAAAAGCGCATGTTTCCTGTGGTTAGAACTGTCTCTGCACAAAATGACATTTTTCAAAGCAAAAAAGCCGTTTAAAACTGACTGGCGGCTATAATGAATTGTCAGCTCCCGGCAATTGCAGGGGAATTCATTCATAAAAAAAGCGTGGGGGTCCCCCCAAATTCAATAACCAGACCATTTAGGTCTGGTATGGATATTAAGGGGAACCCTGCCGTCAATTAAAAAAAAAATTACGTGGGGTTCCCCCCAAATATCCATAACCAGACCCTTCAGGTCTGGTGTGGAATTTAAGGGGAACTCCACCCCAAATTATAAAAAAAATGGCGTGGAGTCCCCCCTAAAATCCACACCAGACCCCTTATCCGAGCACGTTGACCTGGCCGGCCACAGAAAAGAGGGGGGGACAGAGCGCGGCCCCCCCCCTCTCCTGAACCGCTCCAGGCCACATGCCCTCAACATTGGGAGGGTGTTTTGGGGTGCCCCCCAAAACACCTTGTCCCCATGTTGATGAGGACAAGGGTCTCTTCTCCACAACCTTTGCCCGGTGGTTGTGGGGGTCTGCGGGCAGGAGGCTTATCGAAATCTGGAAGACCCCTTTAACAAAGGGGCCCCCCAGATGCCGCCCCCCCCTGTGTGAAATGGTAATGGGGTACCTTGTACCTCTACCATTTCACCAAAAAAAATGTAAAGGGTTAAAAACGACAAGAGCCGGTTTTTGACAAGTCCTTTATTATCTTCTTTCTTCTTCTTTTCTTCTTTCCTTCGGGTTTCTTCCTCCATCTTCTTCTTCCTCTGCTTCTGTCTTGTGTCTTCTATTCCCGCATCTTGCCCGGAATGTTCTTCCATCTTCTTCTCCTTCCGCTGTCCTTCTCGTCCGCATCTTCTTCCTCTTGTTCTTCTTCGCCGGAGCCGCCGCTTCCAATTGAAATCCCTGCTGTCTGCCGGACCACGCCCCCCCTCTGACGCCACGGCCAAGCTCGTAGGAAAGTCCCCGTGTGGTGCCCGTGCGTCAGAGGGGGGCGTGGTCACAAGTCAGAAAGCGGGCAATTCAATTGGAAGCGGCGACTCTGGCAAAGAAAAAGCCGCGCACAAGCTTCCAATTGAATTGCCCGCCCTCTGACATGTGACCATGCCCCCCTCTGACGCACTTGCAGCACACTCCTAAGAGCTTGCCCGTGGCGTCAGAGGGGGGCGGGGTCCGGCAGACAGCGGGGATTTCAATTGGAAGCGGCGGCTCCGGCGAAGAAGAAGAAGATGCGGACGAGAAGGACAGCGGAAGGAGAGGAAGATGGAAGAACATTTCGGGCAAGATGCGGGAATAGAAGACCCAAGACAGAAGCAGAGGAAGAAGAAGGAGGAGGAAGAAGAAACCCGAAGGAAAGAAGAAAAGAAGAAGAAAGAAGATAATAAAGGACTTGTCAAAGAAGATACGAGCGGTCTTCGCAATCGCTTAAGTCTGTTTTTTTTTACGTACTGTTAGACCAGCTTTTTGCTGGTCTAACGGTGCGTAACCCATGTTAAGTATGGCCGTCGTTCCCGCGTCGATTTTTATTTTTTTTTTATTTTTTTTACGTAACTCGTTCGGGAATAGAAATGTCCGTAAACGACGCTACTCAAACAACGAATGATGTAACGACGTGATTTCGCGCAATGCACAGCGGGAAATTTGCGAACGGAGCATGCGCAGTTCGATCGATAGATGGATTGCGACGGGAGAAATACACTACGCCGCCGTCGTTTACTGGACAAAATCTACCTGGATTCCACGTAGAGCCAGGTAAAAAACGGCGGCGTAGTGTATTTCTGATACGCTACGAGAATCCAATTCTCTCTGAATCTGGGCCAAGGTGTTTTGGGGGGTACCCCAAAACACCCTCCCAATGTTGAGGGCATGTGGCCTGGTGCGGTTCAGGAGAGGGGGGGGGCGCGCTCTGTCCCCCCCTCTTTTCTGCGGCCGGCCATGTCAACGTGCTCGGATAAGGGGTCTGGTGTGGATTTTAGGGGGGACTCCACGCCATTTTTTTTTAAATTTGGGGTGGAGTTCCCCTTAAATTCCACACCAGACCTGAAGGGTCTGGTTATGGATATTTGGGGGGAACCCCACGTCATTTTTTTTTTGAAAATTGACGGTGGGGTTCCCCTTAATATCCATACCAGACCTAAAGGGTCTGGTTATTGAATTTGGGGGGACCCCCACCCTTTTTTTTGGTGTTTTTTATGAATGAATTCTCCTGCAATTGCCAGGACCTGACAATTCATTATAGCCGCGAGTCAGTTTTAAATGGCTTTTTTCCTTCAGAATGTCATTTTTCACATGCTGACATTACACCCAGGGCCGCCATCAGGGGGGTACAGGCAGTACACCTGTAAGGGGCCCGGGGGTCCGGAGGTGCCCAGATGCCTGGAGGCCCCCCAGCGCCCCAGATGGTAACCCCCCTCTTTTTTTTTATATATATATATATTTTTTAGTTTATTTTTTTAGTATTTTTTATTAAAGGGCCAATTTTTGGAATTTAATTTTTTTTAGCAGTCTGGAGGTCCCCAGGGTCCCAGAGGCCCCCCAGGGCCCCAGGTGGCAACCCCCCATATTTTTTGTTATTAAAGGGCCAATGTTTTTTTTTTTAGGGGTCTGGAGGTCCCCAGTGGCCCGGAGATCCCCAGGGCTCCAGATGACAACCCCCCCCTTTTTTTAAAAAAATACAAAAAATGACAACCTTTTTGCTTATAAAAATGTTATAAACATTTTATATTTTCCCCAGTTTTTTTTTTCTTTAATTTATTTTTTAAAGTGTATTTTGTGCGTGAAGTCGAGAGAGAGGAGCTGGACTGCAGGAGTTGGGAGTAGGCAGACCCTCCCCCCAGAGGCAATCGCCATCCTTCTCCATGCCACCGGTGGGAATGGCGGGTGTGAGGGGGGGCCTCCCACTCACCCCACCCTACCTGCTACACTTGGGAGCCCGATGGGACAGAGGGACTCCCCCTATGAGGGAGTCTAGCCCACCCAGCCAGCCCTGTAGGTCCTTCGCCTCTCTTTATTTTAGGAGACCTCATGGCCAAAGTGCGTTTGTGTGTATGCAAGTGTGGTGTTTTTTTTGGGGGGGGGGGTGGGCGTACTAAGCACAGGCGTACCTTGCATAGCACACCCACCGGGAGCCGGGCTGAGACCACCAAACTCAATTCACATGTAGCCGAGACCGGGATCCGAACCCTTGGCTGCAGAGGTGAACAGCTTGTCAGCGCAGTGCCAATCGCGTTGAGCCACCACAGCTCCCACCCCATGTTATTTTTGTTTAGATTTTTGGTAGTTATTTTTTATTAAAGGGCCCAGGGCTCCCAAGGCAACCCCCTTTTTTATTATTTTATATATATATATATTGTGACGGATCTCAGATACCCCAGATGGGCACATCCGCCAGACCTGTGTCTCCTGTCCTCCAAACGCACCCGCAGCCTGCAGATTCGCCATAACCAGCC